>CM046444.1:13735262-14045262 GCA_025506515.1 Flaveria trinervia
ATAATAAATTATAAAAATGTTATCTGTAATAATAATAAACTATAATAATAAAAAAAATAATAATAATGTAAGTAATATTAATAATAGTAATAAAAATAATAATACTAATAGTAATAATAATGATTTATAAAAAATATTAAACTTAAAGATGATTAAAACTTAAGGTAATTAAGTATAAGGGTTTGTTTTGTGATTTTAGGAACTTTAAAAGATAATATTTGCATAAAATAATAAACAAACCAAACTACAAGGGGTGAAAGTGTAACTTTAATAAAAATACTTTTTCCCTATTTCCCCCGTCGACCACCGGTCCGGCCACTTTTTCCGGCAATCTCCAGTGAGCCAAACCCACTGAAATCCTTCGAACCCGATTATGAACCATTCCAAACTTTTTGTGTACTTCTTTCGAGCTTGAATGCATGTAATAGATGTGATTAAAGCACCGGTTACAACTTGAACCATCGCGTAACCGAAAACCTTAATCATATAGCCGTTCAGGTATTAACGCATAATAATAATCAAATTAATCACACTTACACGATCGTTTAACTGTAACTAAACTTCTACACAATCTAATTTCATCTCAAACACAATCAAACATCCCAAACAATCCCAATTTCATCGCGACCTGCAAACGGGTCGAACCCCACATTTTGCACACTTAGAAACACGATTGATTGGGGGTTTTCGAAGACCACAATCCTTTGAAACTATGCACAGCTTTAATTTGGGTTTCGTCATCAATTGCGTATCAAACAAATAAGGGATTGGGTCGCGACAGTTCTCGTTGCCTGCTCATCGTACTCGAACAAAATCAAGTAAGCCAATCATATAGTTAGGTGCGATTAAGCATGGGGAACAAAAGCCCCATGGTTGATTTGGTTAACAACATCGAATTGATGTTCGATTTGAACCGAGAACAAATTAGGGTTCTTGGATTTGGGGGTTTTCCATGTGATTGTGTTTTTAAGATTTTGAAACCAAGTTACACCGCGGCTAAGGCCTTGGTTCATTGGTTCTATACTCACATTCTATATTAGAGGTCCCGGGTTCGAACCCAGCGACCTCCGGTATATTTTTTGTGGGGCTTTTCAGCTGCTAAAAATTCTAAAAATTACTAAAAATTAAATTTTGTAAACTTATTTTATTTTTAAAACCACCAAACAATTGTTTTCTAGAAATTTATTTCTTTTAATATCTTAATATTTTTAATTATTTTAAACAAATGATGTAATTAGTTTGATTTCTTATAAAATAGACTTTAAATATTGTTTAATTATTAAATCATTATTTGTTCAAATAATATATTAGGTTATTTCTTATAAGTTAGACTTAAATATTGTTTTAACTTACTAAATCGTTATTTGCTCAAATAATATACTTAAATTATTTTTCGTTGTAAAATAGACATTAAATATTGTTGTAACTGATTAAATCATTATTTGCTCAAATAACAAGTATATATTATTGTATGATATGAGGGTTATTTTAAAAGTTTATTTAAACTATACTTAGTCTTTGTTACAAATGGTTTCCTTTTTATTAAAATAATTAAATAGTGTATTTCATTTTCATTGCCTCAAAACATGACTAATTATACCATTTTAGTTGAACTTAATTACTAAAACCCCAAATACCAAATTGGAACCCTAGTCCTCGTTGATTCGTTAAACTCATTACAATTAAATTTTAACCTTGTAAATATATATATACTTAGGTGCCTTGTGACGGTTTACGTTGGAACGACGCTTATTATTATTTCTATTAATCATCAATTATACACTTATTTGATCATGTGTGTATTTATATACCCCTTTTTTATATTTTCACACTTTGGGTGAAACATGTTATCTTATAATCGTTGCACTTGTAAAACGTTTGATTCTTGTAAACTTATGGCAATTCACTTATATGTTGTGGTTAGTTGATCTTTGTAGCTACCATGTATTGACGATTATATATACAATCATTAACTATTGCTAGCCAGTGACGTCATAGATCTATGGGCCTGACAAGCCTGCTGGTTAATCCAAGTACACTTAGCTAATCGTATATACTTGTAAACGTTTGAGACTTGTAAAAATCTGTCAAGGTTTGATTGTGCATTCTGTCTTACATCCCTAGTTACTTTGTTTGCTAATTTCATGACATGAATTTCCATCTTTTATATACTTATGTATTGAAAACTATGGAAATCTCACCAACAGTTGACCTTTTATTTTTAACATGTTTCAGAAAATGCTCAAGTTTGATTGCCACCTTTGAAGCTTGTTCACACCTCGGAATGGACCTAGTTAAATAAATGAATGAGCTTGATATATTTCTTATTATGCATTGTTGATTTCTTATTTGAGACTTATGTTTGTAATGTTACAAATGAAACTTATGATTAGTATATTTGGACTTAATAATAACGTTATGTGGCTGTGAACGATCTTAGCTCTCACATCTCGACGTTTCCGTCGTTAAGGTTGGGGTGTGACAAAAGCCTACACTTTACATTTTCCCCAAAAATTCAGAAAAATATTCTAAGTCTTAGGCGCATGGGCACTATGTAGGCGCATGGCCTTCTGGGCGCATGGGAACACCTAGGTGCATGGAAAAGGTTTTGGGCACATGACCAACACTTAGTCATTCTGGCAAAGTTCCAGATGCATGAGCACTATGCAGGCGCATGAGTGCTTAGGTGCATAGGCTTTTCAGGTGCATGGGCTTTTCCGGTGCATGGACACTTAGTCAATTCCAGCCTATTCCTAGGCCCATGGCTACTATTTGGGCGTATGGGATTTGGGCGCATGGGAAAAACACTTAGGCTTCTGGACAGTTAGGCGCATAGGCTACTGTCCAAGCGCATGAGCAACTAATCCACCTCAAATCATTATAATTTAGTCCCAATAATCATTTCAACATGTTCTAAGCTTATCTCTAATATTCTAAGCACCACAACAAGAACATGTCATCATCAAAACATCAAGAACACCTAAAATCATAACCCACCCGCATCACACATACACACACACGGGTGTAAGCCCCAAAATCAGTTAAAACATGTAAAAAAGGGGTTCTAAAACTCACCTTAGCAACCTTTGGGTATGACTTCTTTCAAACTCGTTTGCTATGAGCTCAAACACCTAAAACCCACCAAAATACAAACCCGAACACACACACGCACACATAAGCATATAACCATGGCATAGGCAGGCCAAGAACATTCAAAAACACCAAATTCTTATCTGAATTCAGCCTTCTTCTTCTCTCTAAAACCGAAGCTTCCTCTGCTTTCTCTCTCTAAAAGCCGATGAAAAGGAAGGTGTAGTAGGTGTGGGCGGCCATGCCCATCTTTTTGAATAAAATTATAATAAACTTTGTCCCTTGCACAACTTTAACCCCTCAACTTGGGTTTTATTGTGTTTTTTTCTTTTTCTTTACTTTTATTCTTTCTTTCTTGTCTATTAAAAATATATGGGTGTTACATTAAAGTAGGTGGGTCTCTAACGCACCGCTCAACATATTGTATATAAGTTTGAAAAGTACGATCACAAATTGTGCGTAAGATTAAGAAGTAAAGATCATAAATTGATCAAACTGTATATGATACGAATTCTAGTATACATGAAAGGCCAAATGAGTTGGTGTATTCTAGGAGGACCAAGAGTGAAAAGAAACTTTGTGACTGAGAGCTTGTCACAAAAAAGAGTATTATATATAGAATAAAGAAAGTTAGAGAAAGCGTATGTGAGAAAATAGTTATAGAGAGGGTATGTGAGAAAATAATTAGAGAGAGAGGCTCGTGCACTTTGCATTGAGAGAGAGCGGTGTTTTGGTCATCATTTTGTAATTGCTTGCTCTACAAATTAGTAATATTATATTCAACCTAAGTTTCTTCGCTTTTACATCATCAATTTCTTCCTCCATTTTTACTCTAAAATTCCTAACCCATCACTGGTCCGACCTGCCGCTGACCTACTGTGATCATGGTGAATCAATCTTCTCGGTTGGATGTTCATGAGCAGCATATCCAACAACTTCAGTCGGATATTGCTGAAATTAAGGTTTCCTTTTCGGTGTTCGACAAGGAACGTGTTGAATCGTCTTAATTTCGGAAGGTTATGCTCGATTGGATGAAATTTCAAGGTAAGCGTTCTATTGACCCTCCTTCTGACTCCGGCGTGTCGGGGGAATTTTCTTTCGATCGTAAATCGGGATCAGTTTCTACCGATCTTCCTTGGGCGGTTAAAAAGGTTAAGCTACCAGAATTTTCGGGTTTTGATCTTCAAGGATGGATTCGCAAGGCTACTCTCTTTTTTGATATCAACAATACCTTCAATGTTGTTCATTAACAGTTAGCTCAATTGAGCATGGTTGGTGTTGCCCACATTGGTTTACAATAATCACACAGGTTCGTCCTTCGTTAACTTGGGTCTATTTTCAATCGGAATTGTTACAACGCTTTAGTGGTCTTGAAGTTCATAACCTATGTAAGCAACTGGCTACAATCCAGCAAGGGGATTCCATTTACGATTACATTGATGATTTCAAATACCTTCTCTCATTGGTTCCTCAGTTACCTGAATCGTATGCCTTAGGGCATTTTGTTGCTGGATTGAAGGCTGATGTCAAGCAGTGGGTACGCCTTCATCGCCCTCAAAACTCGTTTGGACGCCATGTATTTGGATTGCGCCCTAGTTCCGGCGATGTATCTACGTCTCGTCTCTGATACTTAACCCTGTTGGGCCTCATTCTACTGGGTTGATGGATGGTCTAACGCCATTGAGCCATTACGAGCCCAAACACTTTTATGGTCCCAAATTGTCAGACTGAATATTTTCACAGCCGGGTGATGTTTCTCGTCCTCGTCCCGCTTTTAGTTCACTACTGGCGTCGGTGGATGGGGGACAGGTCTCAAATCGAGATTTTAGGGTTCGTACCCTTTCTCGTACCGAATGGGAGGATAGACGAAAGAAGGGGTTATGTTTTCGTTGTGGACAATAATTTGGTCCGGCTCACAAATGTCCGGAAGGTAAGTTAAAGGTTTTACTCTTAGGGGAGGACGAGTATGAGTTGACGACGGGGGATCAACTTGTGTTGGAATCGCTGGATGCTCTTGACTCGGATTGAAATTCTCCTGTGAGCTCTGGCTCTTGCAATTCTTTAGAATTTACGGGCGATCTGGCTGCTTACGGTATCACTTCTACAATGAAACTTGGTGGTACTTTACACGAACTCCCTATTTCAAGTTGGTTGACAGCAGGGATTCTCATACTTTATATCACGGCGGTTGGTGGTAGCACTGGGACTGCCTATCGAGGTTTTTTCAAGCATCTCAATTAAATTAGGGGACGGTCATTGTATGTGGTCACTAAGAGATGTTTGGTTATTCTGGTGAAGGTTGGTCCTTGTTCTTTCTAAGTGGATGCATTGGTTTTTGATACTGGATCTTTTGATTTCATATTGGGCTTAGCTTGGATACACATCTTAGGAGAAGTTGTTCATGGTTGGCAAAATTCTTGGATGTGTTTCGTTTAAGGGGTGCTTCGGTTCAATTACAGGGTCACCGGGTGAGGTAATCCATCGTTGCTGCTCTACACCCTTGGTTATCTTTGGAGGATGATTCTATCCCTCGGTCTCCTTCTTCATTACATGATTCAGAGTAGTTCTCTCTCTTCTATCAAGAGACCTTTCTTCTACTCAATCGTCCTCTTTGGGTTCCCTCTTGTATCGGTATGCGTTGATATTTCAAGCCCCTTTGGCTTTACCTCCACCACGTGCTTATGATCATGGCATTCCTATCGACTTTGGATCCGATATGTGTTCGCCATACTGTTATCCCCATCTTCAGAAAACAAAAAATAAGAAACAGGTTAGTGAATTGTTGGAGATGGGACTGATTCATCCGAGTAAGAGTGCGTATTCCAGTCTGGTTATTTTGGTACGTAAGAAGGATGCTTCTTGGTGGATGTGTGTGGATTACCATGCTCTAAAAAATGCAACGGTGCTAACAAGTATCCTATTCCGGTGGTTGAGCAATTAATTAATGAATTGCACGACTCAATTTATTTTTCTAAAATCAAGATATAATCAGATTCGGATGCGTCCCGACAGCGTTGATAAAAATGGCTTTCCGCACACATAATGGCTATTACTAGTTTTGTGGGGACCAATGAGTTAACATTTGACGGGGTCCAAAATATTATGCTAGGTGAGGAAACTCGCCTGAAAAGCACTAGTGGTGGATCATCTTCTGGTTTGCTATATGTTGGCAAGGGTAAGGAAAATAACAAAAGCAGTAGGAGTCGAGGGAGAAGTTCGTCTAAAGCTCGGAAAACTGTGAAGTGTTGGAGTTGCGATGAGATTGGGCATGTTAAGATTCAATGTCCAAAGCGTAAGCAAGAAAAATCTGGTGAAGTAAACACTACTGCTGGGGATGAATGTGATGATACACATTACTACTCGAGGCTGAAAACAGTGTGGACTCTTGGTTATGGATTCTGGATCTTCGTTTCACGCGATGCACAGCGGGGAGGCGTTGGTGAATCTAAAAGTGGGTAACTTTGGGAAGGTACGAATGGCAAATGGTAATATTTTTGATGTTACAGGCGTAGGTGATATTAATCTATTAACTCCATTAGGAACCTACTAGAACTTGAAGAATGTTATGGTCATTCCAGCATTGAAGAGAAATCTTATCTCTGTTAGTCAACTGGATGAACAGGGACAAAAAGTAAAGTTTGGTAAAGGTAAATGGAAAGTAACAAAGGGAAATTTGGTTATTGCTCGTGAAAACAAACGAGGATCATTATACATGGTGGAAGTACCTGTTGAGGAAAATATGAGTGTTCCTCAATACAAAGTTGGGTTCATTGAGTCAAAGGGGCTAAAGAGGGTTTAATTTGCAAGACTGAAACCTGGTGCCAAGGTGATTCAAGCTGAGCGGGATTGGAGGTCTAAACCAGGTCAAGGTTTGGTGACAATGGGAGCACGGGGCGTGTTTCGGATACAGTCATAAAATAATGTTGGGTCTTGAAGACCACTACTCCGATTGTTAAATTCTCTCCTATGGATGTCTTGCTAAATGAGGAGAGTGTTGATGATTCTCGGGTTATCTCTGGAGTTGGTGGATCGTGCATACCAGTTGAGATAGAGAATGGGTTGAAGCTCGGGGGAGCTTCAACTGTCCCCTCATGTACTTGATGAGAGGGGGTGCAACTAGGGGTTATGATGAAGTCTTAGCTGATGAGTATTGAAGCTTGGAAGACTTTGGATATAAAGAATTCTAGAGTTACTGGATCTGGGTTACTTGGACGGCGTTTGTAGACTTTTGCAAAGCCTTCAAGTGGGAGATTGTTGGGTTGTGAAGGCTTTGGGCCGAACCGAGCTTGGTTCGGGCCTGTTTTGCTACGAACAGAAAACAAGAGCAACCGGCCCTAAGGCAATTAGGGTTATTTAGTTAATTCTTGGAGCCTAAGTTATTGCCCTAATTACTAACCCTAATCTAGCATTATAAATAGACCCATTGATGTAACTGTATTCTTTGAGCACAATAATAATATAAACCCTAGTTGCAAAGTGTACGTAGGTCACCTAGACCGAACCACTATAATTTTCTTGCGTCTACTCTTTTTTAGTGTGTGATTGTGTGTCTTTGTTTGCTTTCGTCGGAACCTACTCTGATTGTGATACCTAACACGCCCTTCGTGGATTCCTCGGACTCATCGGTTATTACCGCAAAATTGTACGCAAAATATGGTACTATTGCGCGTCCGTCGATTGGGTTAACAAAGAAAGATGTGTTCCACTGGACTCCGATCGCACAACAGGCTTTTGATTCTTTGAAGAAAGCTTTAGTCACTGCTCCCATATTGGCGCTACCAGATTTTTCCATACCGTTTGTCGTGGAGTGTGATGCTTCTGGTTGCGGAATCGGGACGGTTTTGATGCAAAATCGGCAACCCATCTCATATTTTAGTAAAGCTCTCAGCAATAGAAACTTGGTTAAATCGGCCTATGAACGTGAGCTCATGGCCTTGGTTTTGGCAGTTCAACATTGGCGGCCATATCTGCTTGGTTCGAAATTCATTGTCTATACTGATCAAAAGAGCCTTAAATTCTTGCTTCAACAGCGTGTTTCTATGGCTGACCAACAAAATTGGATTGTTAAGCTTTTGGGTTTTGATTTTGAGATTGAATATAAACTAGGGCGGGAAACCACGCGACTGACGCCTTGTCCGTCGCACTGATTCAGGACTATTGTGTCAGATTATCTCGTCGTCGGTTTGGTCTCACGGTGCCCACTTTGTCAATGAGGCTAAGCAAGATCCAGATATTATGGCGTTGATGAAGAAGTGAGTGCTATATCCGGCTAAATATCCAGGTTACACAGTTAAAAACGATACCTTATTTTATAAGGATCGGTTAGTCATCTCTAGAAACTCGCAGTTTCTTCAGACCCTTCTTCATGAGTTTCATCTGACCGCTATCGGAGGTCATTCCGGATTTTATCCTACGTATTGCCGCCTTGCTCCGAATGTGTATTGGCCAGGGATGACCAATACAATTAAGAAATTCATTCGAAAGTATGATGTTTGCCAACGTTGCAAAATAAGTTCGATGTTACCGGCGGGTTTGTTACAACCGTTGCCCATTCCATAATTGATTTAGGAAGACTTTTCTATGGACTTTATAACGGGCTTACCACCTTCTAAAGGCTACACTGTGATTTTAGTGGTGGTGGATCAATTGTCTAAATATGCTCATTTTCTCTTATTAAAACATCCTTATACAGGCAAATATGTCACCAAGAGATTTGTTCGAGAGATTATCCGTCATCATGGTATCCCAAGACTATTATGAGTGATCGTGATCCATTTTTCTTAAGTAAATTTTGGTAGGAAATTTTTATATCTATGGGCACGAAACTACACATGAGCTGTGTGGACCATCCGAAATCAGATGGCCAATCAGAAGTTATAAATCGTTGCTTGAAACTTACCTTCGTTGTTTTGTTGTGGATCAACTGAAATCTTGGGCTCATTGGATTCCTTGGGCTGAGTTTTGGTATAACTCCATCTTTCATGCTTCGACGGGTACTACCCCCTTCGAAACTGTTTATGGACACCAACCACCTATGATTTTTCAGTTTATACCGGGGGAAGTTCGTGTGGAGTCAGTGGCACAGTCCTTTCAGGACCGTGATGAAGCCTTGAAGTAGTTCAAAGCCCACTTAGCCAAGGCCCAGACTTCCATGAAGTCTCAGGCTGATAAAACACGACGAGCGGTTCACTATTCTATTGGTGATTGGGTTTATGTCAAGCTCAAGCCGTATCGCCAATGTTCCGTGGATCGAAGAATTCATCAGAAATTGGCAGCTAAGTATTGTAGGCCTTTTCAAATTATTGGTAAATTGAGATCAGTTGCATACAAACTCCAACTACTTGTCACTTCCAAAATTCATCCTGTCTTCCATGTGTCCCTTTTTAAGAAGGCTAATTCTCCTCCTACTGAGCCAGTTTTGCCCCTGAATTGGGCAGCGACGCTTCTGCTCCCTTGACCCCTAGGTCCATTCTGGCCACTCGTGTCCTTCTGGATGGTGGTGGGTCAGTGGAACAGTGGTTGGTACATTGGTCGGATCACTCCATGGATGATGCTACTTGGGAGGATAAAGATTGGTTCACTGTATAATTTCCGGAATTCAGTCTTGAGGACAAGACTGTTGTCAAATAGGGAAGTAATGATACGAATTCTAGTATACAGGAAGGGCCAAAGGAGTTGTTGGTGTATTCTAGGAGGACCAAGAGTGAAAAGAAACTTTGTGACTAAAAGATTGTTACAAAAAGAATATTATATATAAAATAAAAAAAGTTAAAAAGAGAGTATGTGAAAAATAGTTAGAGAGAGAGGCTCCTGCATTTTGCATTAAGAGAGAACGGTGCTCAAGTCATCATTTTGTAATTGTTTGCTTTACAATTTAGTAATATTACATTCAACCTAACTTTCTTCACATTTACTTCATCAATTTTTTCCTCCATTTTTACTCTAAAATTCCTAACCCATCAGAATAGATAATGTTATAAATTACGATTTTGTTTATATATTCTTGTTATACTACTATCGAGATTTTTGTTGAAAAACCTCATGAACTAATGAATGTGACCTTTGTATAACAAGGTCCTTTTGTGAATTTAATTACCTCTTTCTATCTTGTCTTGCAATAATCAACAAGCATAAACATGCATCGACAGCGAGACAAAGAGGACTCATATGTATGAACGATGATCGACATTAACACGGATATGGTTGAAGCCTTGAAGATGAATATGCTGCTGGTTGCAACATACTGCATTGTAAATGAGAGAGATTGATAAGTCACACCGTTTATCAAAACATATGTATAAGAAACGTACGTGTGAACCGCACAAGAATGTTACAATCACACTCACTCACAAATCCTATGTCATTTGAGTTCTTTCATTTGGTCCGTAACACATTTGTTTTTACTCATCATCAAGTAACATATATTCAAATAAATTAAAACTATAAACTGAACAGAGGGGTTGGAGGTTGTTAATGGAGTAACAAAACAAAACCAACCCCAGAAAAGATTAACCAATTTTGAAATAAAAGACTTATCAGTTACTAAATCGTTAGCCCGTGTGACCTTCTGTGTGTGTATGGTCCTGAACCCGAGCTAGCGCCTTCTGTTGCTCTGCCAGTCGGGTCATCTTCTCCAACAACTGTCCAGCTTTTCTCTTCCCTCTATCAGTACCATGATGTTGCAAATCCACCAGTACATCCATAACCCCAAG
Source organism: Flaveria trinervia (assembly GCA_025506515.1). Taxonomy (NCBI): domain Eukaryota; kingdom Viridiplantae; phylum Streptophyta; class Magnoliopsida; order Asterales; family Asteraceae; genus Flaveria; species Flaveria trinervia. Next base: position 13,746,065 of record CM046444.1, read on the forward strand.
TTCTTGAGCCTCCACAAGATACTTTTCATCTCCAGAACAAAGATGCACCAAAACCGCAGCTGCATTCTCTTTATTCCTTGGGGACCCGCTCCTGATAAACTCTACCAGAATCGGTACTGCCTCAGATTTACCTATAGCCGTTTTCCCTTCCGGGTGGCTTGAGAGTATAGCCAAAATGGCTAACGCTTCATCCTTCATACCACTTTGTGGTTCTGTAAGAAGCTGCATTAATGTTGAGACTACACCAGCTCTAACCGCCCGTCCTTTATTACCTTGATATATGCATAAGTTAAATAACGCGGTTGCAGCATCCTTTTTCCCTCTTTGAGTACCTTCACTCAGTAGCAATACAAGAGGTGGGATTGCTCCTAACGAACCGATTGTTACTTTGTTTTCATCAATAACTGAGAGGCTGAAAAGGGTAGCAGCTGCATTTTCCCGAGCTTCCATGCTACCTTTTTTCAGGACTTGAACTATACCAGGGACTGCCCCTGAGGATACTATACTCCCTTTGTTATCCTCACAAATAGAGAGGTTTAGAAGGGCGGTTACCACATGTTCTTGTGTGCGGGAATCGGGTGCTGTTAAGAGGTTTGTAAGAAGCGGGATGGCACCAGCCTCAGCTACAGCAACACGGTTATCTGCGTTTCTTTTTGCAAGAAGGCGGATTTCGCCAGCAGCAGTTCGTTGGTCATCTGGACAAGCTGAATTAAGCTTACGAAGGAGATTATGTATCATGGAACATTCTGCGGGGGTACAGACGGAAGTGGACCGAGTGGCTCGTTTTGGTGGCTCCATTCCGTTTGTCTCACACCATTGGGCTATGAGGCTGCGTAATACGTAGTTGGGTATGAGTGCGGTGCTTGTTAGGTTTTGTTGTGTCTTGGGACACGTGCGGTGCCCTGCTTCCAACCATTTTTCGATGCATGAACGCTCATATGTCTACAAAAATGCAAAGTATCAAGTAAACATCATGTTTGCTATATGATCAGAAAGAGAAAGCATGTAAGAAACAACTGGTGGCAAAAGTGGTGTCAATTTGATAGGTAACAGGTCGAAACGTGTAAACTTCTTGAACAGGTTGAATCATGTTAACCGGAAACACATGTGGTCCAAAATTTTCATACTGTATTAAAACAACTAGTATTCAAACTATGCCTTTTCTAATATAATAAGAAATATACGGATATACCTGGTCGACTTTTGACCAATTTGAACTGTTTTCTATTAAGATGATACCTTTTAATTATCCATTTGATTAGTTAGATATAAACCATACCCTATTTCAACCCTTTTATGAATATATAAGTCAAAATGTCACCTCTAAGTTAGCATAATATATGAAAAGGTGATGGGTATTACCTGCCCTGTTGACACAATAACAGGATCCTTCATTAACTCAAGTGATATAGGACAACGGAAATCATCAGGTATGGCACCGTTTTTTAGATTTTTGACCAATGTTCCTTGACCTGTACAACTTGGAAGATCAGAAGTCTCGCCTGGTGGTGAGCCCGCAAAAGGACTCTCTGTCTGTACAAAATCTTTAATTTTCTTTAGTACCATTGACATCTTTTCAGTACTTTCATCTGGATCTCCACAGCTGGCGGTAACCATTTCATGCAATGCTATTGACTCATGCGTAAGGTCGGTTATTTCAGTTAGGTGTAGTTTTTCAACCAATCTCTTCAACACAGCGGGGTCCTCTACCGCATCAACATCCTTCTGATAAAGTGATGAAAGGTCTTCATATAATTCAACATCAAGTGGATCATTTCTTCCTTTGGCTCTTCTGAATTGAGCAAGAACAAGCACAACCTGTATAAATTCCAATATGCTGTATCAGCAGTTCAGCACAACTCCAGATTATTGCTCCTTAATGATAGTTAAAAGCATTAATCTCACCTGTTCTTTAACTTCATCGGATATATCAATTTCATCGAGTGAAATACTGTTTAAATCCTGTTCCAAACGATCTGTAAGTTCCTGGTATTTGTTAATGATTTTGTCCCTTTGTAAGACCTGCATTGCAGAGTGTGCTGTGCATAAGACACATAGATCTGCTTTCCAGATCAAAGGAAATTTGGCTACATATATCAATACTGTGTGCTGATCTCACTGCTAAGAAGCATGTGTAAATTAAAACCAAGCAAGCATAATGAAGGAATTCTAGTTCTGTAAGCGTGATTAGAGCACCTTTTTACAACTAAAAAGATCATCAGTCTTTAGTTGAATAAAAGAAGTTATACACATAATTACTAGAACCACAGAAAAAAGTTTAAGCAGCTGCCAGATGTTTCTAATGACACTTATAAACTATAAGATTAGTTTGAAATTAAATGTCAAGTTAACATGTGGATTTGGAACGCTTGTATAAATTCACTTGCAAGAGAGTTAACTTTGAGGTATGTGATTCATATGATTCTCATTGTCTAATACATTCAGTTTTATGGTGGTTAATCTAATATAACAATCATATTGAACCGTTGGAATAATTTACCCAAAAATGAAGCGAGAAATAGTACTAATCTGCTTCTTTAGGATGGGACCAGAGGATTGACCAAATGCTCATTTATCGACTTTACATTTCTTTAGGTCTTGTTTGTTGGCAAAACCATAGGCACAAGATTCACAAACTCAACTCCTACAAAACTAATCACAAACGAATGACAAGCTATCAGACTCCACTACACAACACGTTCCTAATTGCAACAATTGTCAGATCTACAAACCATTATGTAAATATATTTTAAATAGTTCAAGATGCCACTTAGCTTATTTGTCAATCTATCTTATAATACATATCAACTATAACAAGATACGCATTTCATGCTTTCTACACTCACACGACTTTTATCAAGAGGCCACTTTGCTTATTTGTCAATCTATCTTATTATACATATCGAGGTTTACATTTCATGCTTTCTACACTCACAAGACTTTATTGATGTACTAATTCAATTCCCTAGCTGATCTGTTTCTTAAGCTTAAGTCAGAACTCTGAGAATTTCATTTACTCCACGTATATTTTCTTCGTCTCACTAAATTATCATATAATTACTCAACCAACACAGTTCATTTTGTTTACTAAAATCATCAAAACATTTATCTCGTGATTACAATATGGGAAAGTCATGAACCGGACATAATTATTAATCAACCAATTGGTAGCTAACTCATTAGTTACTTCAGATGATATATAAAACACTAAATATAAACCTGAAACTTCAGAACATCATTATCACATAAGCAAAAAACTGAACAACAAGCAAAGCTGCAAAGGGTAAGGCAATATGGCTTTTTAATGCATGATATGATCATAAATTACCTTCCTGTCTTACTACATCCTCAAATGGTTAAAAGTAAAGAAATCAAAATAAATGATTATAAAATTATGCAGGTCCATAAATGGAGGCAATGAGATTTTAGAACAACGACACATTAATATCATATTCTATAAATCATCGATGACAGAATCGGTATAAAACAGCTGGAGTTTGGGCAAGAGCAACCAACAAAACAATTTTCCAAAAACAGAAAGATAGGTAATCAAAAACTCTAATATTATTAACAAATTGACAGTAACCATATTATCAAACTAAAGGAAAAGCTTTCTATTATATCACGAAAATAAGAGTGAAAAAATTTTCAACAAGCATACTCAAAAGTTATTTCAACCAACAATATTTCAAATGCATAAAGGTCAAAATATACTTTGTAGCAAATAGCATAGCATAAGCACTCACTTTACGTTCACATCAAATGGTTTCTTCAAAATCAAAAAACAAACCTATCACTATTCATAAACATAATTCCACACAATGATAATAATTGTATCCCTGTTACTTAGTCTATCATTTATTTCACCTGTGCAATGAAACAGACAAGTTCCAGACAACAATATAAACATGACTGCAATGAATTATCCTTCAAGCACGATCTAAACGAAGTATATCTAAGAAATCGCTACTGAATCAATAAATTCAGTGAAGTTATTACTTAGAGCCCTAGGTCAGCTTCCAAAGATTCTCAACCACTTATATCATCGTAGTTTAATTATATTTGACAAAATCAGCATTAAACTTCAAATTTGATAAATCTCGTGAAGAACAATCGATCATAAATGTTGCATCCTCCTACCCAAATTACGAACGAAAAACTACAAAATAGATTATCAGAAATTAAAAATCCAAGCAAACAAGGATTAGATTCAATCGATAGAGATTTACCAAATATATCTTGCTGCCTTCACTTCCAATTCGAAGCAATTCCTTAGCAGATTCCAAAGCTTCCATCAACGAAAGCAACGCTCGATGAGAATCATTAGGAAGTGGCTCCTTAATATCACGGATTTCTTCAAACAGTGGCGTTAAGAGCTTCAACCGTCTACCTAGATTCGAGAAAAGCTTCTTCACCGTACACCTGTAGTCAGAGATTGCAGATATCTCGTTCACTGTATCAATTAGTTTCTGAATCATTCCACCTTTCTCCCCTTCCTCCGCCATCACAGCACCTTCGTAACACAAATCTAGAAATGGAAGTATGAGATTCGAAAGCTTCAGGCGGAGAGTTTTTTTCAGTCGACGGAGACGCTGACCGAGACCGGAGGTGATCGGAATCCATTGAGGAGAAATGTGAGGGAAGGAGTGGGGGTGGGCTTCGGCTTTTGTTGAGGAGCGGCTCGGCTGGTGTTAGCTACATAAAAAGTTAACAAATTTGAATTATTTATGGGTAAAATATTATTTATAATATTATTTATATATTGTCCGTTATAATTAGTTATATAACAATCTTATATTTATTAACAATTATATAAAATTTTATATTATCTATTTATAAATAAAAAAGAATCAGTTTAAGATTTCAGTTATATCTTTTAGTCTATCACGTTTAAAAACTTTTTAAAACTACAATTATAACTAATGATTTTTTAAACGTTTTAGTGTACATTTTTTGCTAAACCAATCTATATTATGTCAGGTACAATAAGTTAATCATAAATGTACAAGTAGTTATGTAGAACCCATTTATTTGATGTTTTAAATTTTAGATTAGAAAAAACATAACAAACTTTGTAAAAATACACAAGAATAAATATATATTAAAAACACATGTCGGTTGTAAAATGTTGTCTCGCCGCATTGCGCAGACACCCTTCTAGTATTTATATAATACTAATTAGTAACTCTTTCATGCATTATAGTCTTGTACATATTGTAGAGATTAATGAATAGGCTGATGCAACCTAAACATCCAATGTCTATCCTGCATGCTGCACAAGTGCTATGAAGAAGAATGCTTAGGAAGTTTCACACATGCAACTGAATTATTCTAAGTGTGAAATATTTCGAAGCCAAGACCAATATCTTCCGAAGCCAAATATGAAGTCTTCAGAAGCCTTAGAGACAAAGTCTTCCGAAGCTTCAACTCATGAAGACAGATTTCTTCCGAAGACTTTTAACACATGCTTTATCTGATGTACTTTTCCATAAAGCTGGACACCTTTTCGCTGCACCTCTGTAAGGTCGCCAACTTACATGAGTTGGTGAAAAGGTTCATGCTTTTGATAACTGTATATTAAGGTCTTGAGTCTATAACTTTCTACTTCATGTACTTTATCCTTTTTGTAATAGATAAGGATGTGAGCTATGGCATGCCATAGTCACTAGTCAAAAGGCAATCTGCCTTTTGACTCTACAATTGATTTTGTTTTGTGTCTAGTCAATTGTATCCAACTGGCTTTCAAAGTATAACCGGCTGTAGGATGTAGTATAAGTATCTCATGTTTTTGTATCTTTCCATTATGCTTTGTAACACTTGTAATAGAATATAGAGAAAGCAATATAATGCATTCTTGAAAACCATACACTTGTGTTCTCTTGTTTTGTCTCTTATATTACTTGTGTTCTTAGTGTCTTATTGTGGTTAATCCAGTCTTACTGCTTGATTAAGTTTTAGTAAATCTCCTCTTTGTGTTGTTGTGTTGTAATTGACCCCTTCACCGGTCCTGCATTTGGTATCAGAGCTTTTCAGGCTCTTGATATAAGATCTTATCATCTTAAGATCCCTCACACACACAAATACTAAACTTTTCAAATGGTAACTATTTCCAAGACTGATATGAAAACTGGAACCATGAACAAGTCCCCACTGATCACTCTTGATGAGTTTGATACCTGGTGTTTGAGAATGGAAGGTTTTATCAGGTCTCTTAAATCAAGAATGTGGGAGTCTATTGAGAATGGACCTTTCATACCTAGCACCCCTTCTGCCACTGGTGCTGGTATGACCCCCAAGGATGTGATTAACTACTCTGATGAAGATAGGAAGAGAGTAGAGATTGATAGAAAAGCCATGACAACCCTTCAAACTGCCCTTCCAAACTCTGTGTATAGAGGTTTCAAGAAGTGCAAAACAGCCAAGCAGCTGTGGGATGCACTGAAGCTGATGTATGAGGGTTCCTCTGAAGCCAAGGAGAACAAGAAAGATCTCCTGAAGTAGTAGTTTGAAAACTTCACCTTCAAACAGGTGAAACCATGACTCAGCAATACTTCAGGTATGTTGAGATTGTGGATACCCTTGTGGATGGAGGAGTTTCTCTTGAGAACAGAGACATTGTAAGGAAGTTCATGTCCTCACTTCCTACGCAATGGACACACTATGTGTGGTGATCAAAAGGACTGAAAATCTTAAAACTCTCACTCTGATAGAGTTATATGGGATTCTCAGTGGCTACTAGATAGAGATGAACATACAAGGTTATTCTGGAAACTCCAACAATCAAATGGGTTCAGCCCTACATGTGGTTGAAAGGGATAGCATAAAACCCAAACATCATCTCATATGCTACCCTGACAACTCACCAAAGGGTCCTTTCATCACCTTCCCAGAGACACCAAGGGAGAACTACAGTCAAGGAAGCCCATTCCAAGAGACAAGCTCTTCTCAAGCTTTTGTGTCTTCTGATGAAAGCTGTGGCAACTCTCTTTTCACTCTTGAATACCTGGACTGTATTTATCCAGATGATCTGGAATACATGGAAATAGTCTAGAAGATTGCTCTTTACACTCACAGAGCCAAGAAGTTCTACAAGAGGACTGGAAGGAAGTTTCCAAGCAATGCAACCAGTGGAAAGTTTGGCCTAGACAAAGACAAAGTCAAGTGTTACAAATGTAACTTGATGGGCCACTTTGCCAGAGAGTGTAAGGCACCTAAAACAAGTGGTGGCCAAACACAGTCCAGACCAAACTACACTGACAAAGCTCTCCAGAATGAAAAGTCAAAGCAACAGGCTACTGTTGCTGTTGAAGAAGGAGGCTTTGACTGGAGCTTTCTGGTGGAAGATGCTTCTCCTAACCAAGCATTGATGGCAGATCATGATGAAGCAAAGGTATTGGAACATCTCTGACTCCTGAATGCATTGCTAAAGTCAATAGATACAGGTCCTATAACTTGGAAATAAGATCTGACCTTGAGTCCTTAAACATTTTAAAATCTGATTTTAGAAAGTCTGAAAATGATTATAAACTGAAGATAGAGGACCTTGAGAAAACCATTTCAGTTCTAAAACATGAACACACAGATTTTAGGACTCAAATCAAAGATCTCATAACCAAACTGACTGAGTGGCAGGCTGAGCTTGTGATCAGCAAAGCCAGGGCAGAAAAGAGTGTTCTTAAAGAAGAGACCTTCAAGAACATGATATCCTCATCCCTGCACAACAAAGTGTGCTATCAAAACAGGCAGGGACTGGGATTCAATGAGATAGCTCCTCCGCACACAATCTTGTCTGTAAGATCTCCTAAGTGTGGAACTTGTGAAGATGAGCTTCCTCTCATAGACCCTATGAGTGAAGAGGATGAAGAAGAGATAGTGAAGAATTCCTCTGAGAAGAGTGAAGAGGAGGATTATAAGAAGGGCCACTATCCTTCTGAGGAGAAGAAGAAGACTGTGATGACCAAGTCCATGAGAAAGAACTTGATCAGAAAAAGCAAAAGAAAGGCAAGGAAGGCTCAAGAGTTCAAGGCTACTTTTGACTCTAAGCAGAAACAAGTTTTCATATCTGCAGGATTCAAAATAGTAAGGACTGAAGACATCAACCAAACCTCTTCTGCTAAGAGTTCTGGTTCTTGTTCAACTCATCTCAATAACAAGAAGAAGACTGATCTGTTGTGTACCACTGCTGCACAGCCTGGACCATCAAACTCCAAGAACAGTTCCCAGCCTAAAGGAACTGCCTCGGCATCTGCAAAGATGAAGGTGGAGAAGGGATGTGACCAAAGACAGTCTTGTTCCTAGTAGAATACTCTTGTGAAGAAGAAAATGATGTGTGTCATGTGTGAAATTACCACTCACATTGCTAAGGATTGTCCATACAATCCTAAAGGTACTATCCATATGACCAAGACAAAGACTTCAAAGGGTCTCAAGAAGATTCAAGCTTCGGAAGGAAAATCTGTTTCCTTCGGAAGCTCCAAATCTAAAAAGAAGGCAAGTGTAAAATTACCCTCGGAAGAGAAGTTGGTCTCGGAAGAAAGGAGTTATTCCGAAGCACTGAAGTCTGCTGCAGTGTCTGCAGAATCTTCCGAAGGTTCAGTCATCAAAACTTCCGAAGTTCCAAAAGCTTCCAAAGTTTTGAAGGTCAAGTCCAAGACGCCAAAGGTGGTGTGGAAGTCTAAGAAAGATCGAGTGACTGAGAATTCTCCATCAACAACAGCTCAAGATCCTCTTAGCACAACCATAGGATCTATTATTATTGCATTACCTTCTGTTTCTGAACCCAAGACAAGTAAGGCTTAGGTTTCCAAATGTAACTAATCAACTTCTTTGTGCACGGACAGCTCAAGACAAACAAAAATGTCTAGATCATTGATAGTGAATGTTTTAGGCACATGTCAGACAATAGATCACTACTCCAAAACTTTGAAAGAATTGATGGAGGACCAGTTGCCTTTGGAGGAGATGAAGGTGGTTACATTTCTGGAAGGGGCAAGGTCACAAATGGTAAGCTCAGCATTAAAAAGGTAAACTTTGTCAAAGAGCTTGGGTACAATCTTCTGAGTGTATCCTAATTTTGTGATCAGAGTCATAACATGCTCTTTACTGAGCATGAGTGCATTGTTCTCAAGCCTGGTGTGGTCATTCCTCATGAGCATATCCTGCTTAGAGCCCCCAGGAAAGAGAACATGTACAAGATGGATTTGCAAAAAACATCTCCCTCTGGAGAAGTTTTATGCTTTCTATCTAAAGCCAATAGTGATGAGTCTTTCCTATGACATAAAAGAATGTGACATATAAACTTTAAAAACATGAATAAATTAATTAAGAATGATTTGGTAACGGAATACCAAAGAAAGAGTTTACAAGTGATGATCATTATGTTGCATGCCTGAAAGGGAAGCAACATAAGGTGTCTCACAGGCCTAAGGAAAGGAACTCCATCACTACACCCCTACACTTGTTACATATGGATCTCTTTGGCCCCACCAGTGTAACGAGTCTAGAAGGATCTCTTATTGTTTAGTGATCACAGATGACTTTACAAGATTCACTTGGGTTTTCTTCCTTAGAACTAAGAATGAGACTCCTGAGATTCTGAAGAATTTCATCTTAAAGATTAAGAATCAATCTGATCATAAGGTCAAGATCATAAGATATGATCAAGAAACTGAATTTAAGAACCAAATCTTTGATACATTCTGTGATGAAAAGGGTATTACAAGACAATACAGTGCTCCCAGGACTTCTTAGCAAAATGGTGTTGTTGAGAGGAGAAACATGACACTGATTGAAGCTGCAAGAACCATACTGTCTGACTCTAAGCTGCCCATCACCTTCTGGGCAGAGGCAGTCAACACTGCCTGCTATGTGTAGAACAGAGTTTTAGTGGTCAAGACTCATGACAAGACTCCTTATGAACTTTGGCACAAGAGGAAACCTTTCATTGGTTTTTTCAGGTCATTTGGATGTCCTTGCACCATCTGGAATACCAAAGATCAAATTGCCAAGTTTGCTGAGAAATCAAATGATGGACACTTTATTGGATACTCTTCTCAAGCTAAGGCTTATAGAGTGTACAATCTCATAACTAGAATTGTTGAAGAGTCAGCTAATGTGATTTTCAATGAACACACACCCTGTGCAACTGGTTCTGGTCCTGATTGGCTGTTTGATCTTGATTGTTACCAACTGTTTTAACAAATTTTATGAGAATGTTTTAGGATCTGCAGAAAATCTAAATACAGGTGATCCTGATCCAAGATTTGAGCTAAGAAGACCTTCAAGTCATACATCTTTGGCTCCAGTTGGAACTACTTCTGCTAATGAGGTTTCAATCAACACTACAATGACAAACTCAGTTGATACATCTGGGGTGCCTTCAAATTCCAGCTCAGAGGCTTCATAAGCAGATAAGAACATCTCAGTGGTGGAAGACAACAATGGTGGTGGTGACAGTGATCAAGAATTTCTTGATGCCACTAATCACACCATAGATGAGAACATCAATGATGTCACACACTGCTTGGATCAAGTTTCTCTTGAAAATTATGCTGATGTGGTGGGAGAAACATCCATGCCAGATCTAAATTTCTCTAATTTAGATCTTTCTCAGCAACTTGCTGTGATCCCTCAGCTTAGGATCCACAAGTCTCACCCTACCACAAACATCATTAGAGATGTTGTCACAAGGGTAAGGACAAGAGGACAAACCCATGAAGCAAATATTTGTCTTCACTCTTTTTCTTATCCCAGATAGAGCCAAAGAAAGTTGATGAGGCTCTAAAAGATGGAAGTTGGGTTGAAGCTATACAACAAGAGTTGCTTCAATTCAAAAGGCAGAAAGTTTGGAACCTTTGTCCTCTTCCTTATGGGAAGACTACCATTGGAACCAAATGGGTGTTTAGGAACAAGAAAGATGATAGAGGCATCATCATCAAGAACAAAGCTAGACTAGTTGTTCAAGGATACACACACGAAGAAGGGATTGACTACACTAATGTCTTTGCTCCAGCAGCAAGATTAGAAGCTGTTAGGATATTCCTGGCATTTGCTACATCCAAGAACTTCAAGGTCTTTCAGCTTGATGTGAAGTGTGCCTTTTTGTATGGAGTGATTGATGAAGAGGTATATGTCAAACAGCCACCTGGTTTTGTAGATCTTGATCATCCTGATTATGTCTGCAAGCTTGACAAAGCTCTTTATGGGCTGCATCAGGCACCCAGGAAATGGTATGAGACACTGTCTGAGTATCTTTGTAAATATGGATACAGGAGAGGTACTATAGATGGAACTCTCTCCATCAAAGGACAGGGAAATGACATATTGCTAGTTCAAGTGTATGTGGATGACATCATCTTTGGTTCAACTAATCCAAAGCTCTGCAAAGACTTTAAGAAGCTGATGAAAGACAGATTTGAAATGAGTGCCATGGGGGAACTCAATTTCTTTCTGGGAATTCAAGTGAAGCAAGTGGAAGATGGCATCTTCATAAGTCAGTCAAAGTATGTTCAGGACATACTCAAGAGGGTCAACATGACTGATTGTAAGATTGCTAAGACACCTATAGCTAGAAACCACTCCCTTGGACCTGATCTTGAGGGGGAGTGTGTAGATGTGCACTTATACAGGGCTATGATTGGGTCTCTTATGTATCTTACTGTTAGCAGGCATGATATTATGTTTGCTACATGCATCTGTGCAAGATATCAAGCCAACCCTAAGATGTCTCACCTCATCACTATTAAGAGGATTCTAAGATACCTCAAGGGTGCTTCAACACTTGGTTTATGGTACCCTAAGAATCCTGACTTTAATCTGTATGCTTATACAAATAGTGATTATGGTGGTTGCAACATGAATGCAAAGTCTACATCTGGGGGATGTCAGTTCCTTGGTGGAAGGGTTGTCTCATGGCAATGCCTGAAACAATCCTGTGTCTCTGCATCAACTATTGAAGCTGAATACATTGCTGCTGCAAGCTGCTGTGCTCAAGTGCTTTGGATTCAGAATCAGATGCTGGACTATGGGTTAAACTTCAAGGAGACTCCCATTCATATAGACAACAATAGTGTTATCGCAATCACAGAGAACCATGTGCAACACTCAAGGACAAAGCACATCAATATCAGGTATCATTTAATAAGAGATAACTATGAAAAGGGATTAATTAAATTAGTCAAAGTTCACACAGATGAACAATATGCTGATCTGTTTACAAAGGCTTTTGATGAACAGAGATTTAAATATCTAATATCAGCTATTAGGATGATAAACTTTGAGTAGGTTTTTCTTAAAACTAATTCTTATTATTTCTTAAAATATGTGTGTCTTAAGTTGTCTAGCTCATCACTTTCATAAGCTAATGTTTTCTTTGGATGAAAATTTCTTTTTGAAGACTTTCCTTAGATTTTTGAAAATTTCTGATACTTTGGAAGTTATGCTTTTAACTTCAGAAGTAAATCATGCCTTCAAAATAAATAACTGTTTAAGAAATTTACCTTCGGAAGAGTTCTCAGATCTATCTTCCAAAGCTTAAATACTTGTCTTAGACACTTACTTATTTTCAAGGACCATTTACTTCCGAAGCAAAATTAACTTTCAGAAGCTTTGTATTTTATATACAAAGCAATCAAGTTTTAATTTCTCTTCCGAAGCAAGATTTTCAAAACTCTCAAGAAAATCTTCCGAAGTCATTTTATCTTCGGAAGCTTTTTAATTAAAACATCCGAAGATAATCAACCTTCGGAAGCTTTTTGGCTTCCAAGAAAACTACTTTTTGAGCAAAAGTAAACTACTTTTTCAGAGGTGGGACCGATATCCAGATTTCAAAGTTTATTCTCTTTTATTAAACTTTATCTGAAATCCCTCTCACATATAAACTCAACGGTTTCTCCCTCTTTCTATCATCTGTTCTTCCTCCAAACCTAAAAACCCCAATTTCTCTCTAAAATTTCTTTCTTCCTTCTTTCTTCATCTTTAAGCTACCTCAAAATGGCCAACCTTACTCACAAAAATGATCCCAACTTTACCATGCAGCTACACAGGTAACACAATCAGGTTGCTCTGTTAAGCTCTGAGAAAGATCCTAATTTCTCAGAGGTTTGTCGATTCTTAGCTTTATCCAACTACTTCATCTCCCTAACCATTGATCCTCCTCTCTATGATGATCAGCTGCTTGATTTCTGAAGACCTGGCAAGAGGTTATTATGGACGGGGAGAAGGCACTGTCTACCACAGTGCAGGGGAGAACAATCTTCATCACTTCGGCCATCATCAACAGGCATCTTCGGCTGGATGATGAAGAAGGTGAGGTGTTATTCTCAAAGGAAGTTGTTAATCATTCCTTTGAGCAGATGGGATATGAGGGAGATTTCTCTGTAAAGACCTTTAGGAAAAGGAAGGTCTCATCCCAGTAGAGATTCCTGCTCCATGTGATAATTCACAGCTTATCAAACAAGCATGGTGGATAGGACCAGATTCCTGAGGGTCTCTCCTTCATAATCCATGGAATGGTTCAAGGGGTCAAATTCAGGTATTCTCAGTTTGTTTATTCTAATTTATTTGCTAATTTAGACTCCTTAGAATATTACATGTTTTCTAGATATGTCCAGTACATTCTTAACTGTGAACCGGGCTCATAGTTGAGGGAAACAGGTAATATTCTTAAATTGGGACAGATGAAACCTGGCATCTTTAAAATACTGAGAAAGCCCACTGTTGGCTTCTCTGGGGTAGAAACAACCCTAGTCCCAAAAATGTTAGAGCTCATTGCTCAAGGTGACAACCTAGCAACACAAGCTAGTGTTGAGCCCACACCTGCTACCTTCCAACCACCCACACAGCCTAAAATCACCCTCACTTACCAAAGAAAATCCAAACGAACCCCTGCTCAAACTATTCAGTCTGAGGAGGACCCTATATACTTACCCACATAGGAGGAAGTAGACAATGGAGCTCCCACTTCTCTTGAGGAGCAGACCACTCCCATCTCTTCAAGAATCAGTGCTGAGGTTCCTCATGCTCAGCCTGATGAGCTCATTAGCCCAACTGCCTTAAGCCATCACTCTGAGTCTCAACACTCAAGGGATCAACCTTCAGGGGACAGTTACCATCCCCAGCCTATAGATCTCAACCAACCAAATCCCAACCTTGATTTCTATACTGATGAAGATCTAGGTTTCAGTGAGTATAATGAGTCTCTTTTCTTTACCCCTACTCAAAGAGAGATGAATGCTCCTGAGTCTCCTATATCTATCCCACATCAGTCACCTACAACTGAGGTGGACACTTCTGAACTTGTTCAGGATGTCCATATGGAAGAGGCTCTCACTTCTAAAAGTGATTACATCATAAGACCTCAACCATGACAACTCAGCCCACTGACATCTCAACTGAGATTGCCAGTGAGCAGAGGAAAACCAGCAGCCAAAAACCTAAAGCTGGTAGTGAAAGAGAGGACTTTGGTCCAATCATCTCATCCCCCAATGATTCTTCTGATGAAGATGAGGGGAATCTAAGACTAAAGGTGCACAATCTGACTAAAACATGCACCTATTTAGTCTCAAAGGTTAGTCACCTTGAATCTCAGGTGACTACCTTACATAACAGGATCAATGATCAGCAACTTGAGATTTCATATCTAAAGGAAAAACTAGCTGGGAGACCCTTAAGAAGAGCTCAACCAGGAACACAAGAACTTGTGGATATGATTGACCTATCTTCCAGCTCACCTATGCAAGTGGGTGATGCTACCAAAAAGGGGAGAAAGTCATTACAGCCACAGAACCTGGGAGTTCTTCAGAAAGAGTGGACATTGAGGACTCACCATCCTCACTTGCAATTATACATTCTCAGCAACCTTCTCAAATTCACATTGATGTGGACTACACAAACTCCTTCATACAGAGTTTGTTTGAGGATGGGATACCAAGGGCTATGTCATCTTCACCATCTTCAAATCACATCATTGGGTGGAGATATGACAACATCAGGAAAGCCCTAATCATCATAAGAGTTCAAGGATAGCAAGAAGTCATCAATTTTTAGACTTTGAACTACTATAAAGGTCTGGATTTAGTCAACATGCCACTTGTCAACCCAAGCAAATCAAGACAAACTGACAAACTAGCTCAAAGAATCCAAGACAGGATCACTGCAGAGTTCAGCTTAAGAAGGAGACTTAAGCAATCATGCAATGCCATCGGTCAACTAGATGTTGAGGCAGACCCTAAGATTAGTTTCATAGGGGAAACCTTGACTGAAGGCCCAGTGGCAAAACCTGAGACCCCTGTCTCATCATCATCAACTGCTGTAGAGATCCACACTCCTATTGAGACATCTGCTGGTGAAGGTGCTTCTCAACCTCTCTCTGGCCAGAGCTCAGAAGCTGCATCAAGCAATGAAGGCCAAAGCTCTCTCCACCTTGAGTCACAAAGGTCTATGAGTGACAATGGGAAAAGAAAGATGACATCTGAGGAGATTGAGGAGGATGAGAGAGAGAGGAAAAGGAGGCTGAGGGGAGAAAGTTCCTCTGCTGAGTCTTCAATACTCATGGAGTCTGCTATTAAGGCTGCCCCCAGACCAGATACTCAGAATGATGAGTTAAGGGTAGTCAGGATAAATTATCTGCAGACAAGGAACTATGACATAGATAGTGTCATCTCTCTCCCCTTAGATGAGTTGAATGAACTGGTTGACCTAGAAAGGTCAAAGGAGAAGAAGGAGGCAGAAGATGCAGAGCTTCTAGTACAAGTCAAAGAAGATAGAAGAAGAAAAAGACTGTACAAGGATATGCATATCCTCTCCCTAGTTTAGGAAAGTTCTGCACAAGAAAATGTGGTTCAACAAGAACCTCCGGTAGACAAGAAGAAGAAAGGATCAAGATGATCAACTACCTGAGTGCCATAGGCTTCTATCAGGCAGATGCATTCTTCCTTGTCCTATGACTATGTTGAGTTTGAGTACTTAAAACAGCTTGAACTTGAGATAGTCAAGGAGAGAAAGACAACTAAGAAGAAGCTAAGGGAAGAAGCTGCAAAATCAAGAGCTATCATCCAAAAGAGCATGAAGAAGTCTGCTGATAGGCAGAGGATGATGAGCTTCTTGAAGCTATATGGATTCTCCGGTACTACAAGTCAGCCTTCTCAGTTAAAATCTACAAAGAGAAGGAAGAGGATGGCTTCTAAACCAAAGCCAAAGAAGAAGAAGACTGCACCCTCTTCTATATCCCAGGATGAGTCAGAACATCCTGAGGTTGTGCAGCTAGAGGATGCTACATCAACTCCAATTCAAACAGCTCCTCTAGCATCAGGAAGACCCATCTTGTCTTGAACATACACCACAAATCCAGAAAGATGGCATGTCATTAGAGATCAAGGCACTGAAGACATTTACACATGGCAAGATATGTTTCAGTTGCCTCTGCATGACCTCTTTGATATGAGAAGACATTTTAACAGTCTGAAGGATCCTGATCATCTTATGAAGAAAGGATTGGTGATCATCCTAATGAGGACTGTTGATATCTGAAGTCTACTAAGTGTTTTGGTAACATCAGCCTAGGGGGAGTTGTAGAGATTAATGAAGAGGCTGATGCAACCTAAACATTCAATGTCTATCCTGCATGCTGCACAAATGCTATGAAGAAGAATGCTTAGGAAGTTTCACACATGCAACAGAATTTTTCTAAGTGTGAAATCTTCCAAAGCCAAGACCAATATCTTCCGAAGCCAAATATGAAGTCTTCCGAAGCCTTAGAGACAAAGTCTTCCGAAGCTTCAACTCATGAAGACAGATTTTTTCCGAAGACTTTTAACACATGCTTTATCTGATGTATTTTTCCATAAAGCTGGACACATTTCCGCTGAACCTTTGTAAGGTCACCAACTTACATGAGTTGGTGAAAAGGTCCATGCTTTTGGTAACTGTACATTGAGGTCTTGAGTCTGTAACTTTCTACTTCATGTACTTTATCCTTTTTTGTAATAGATAAGGATGTGAGCTATGGCATGTCATAGTCACTAGTCAAAAGGCAATCTGCCTTTTGACTCTACAATGATTTTGTTTTGTGTCTAGTCAATTGTATCCAGCTGGCTTTCAAAGTATAGCAGGCTGTAGGATGTAGTATAAGTATGTCATGTTCTTGTATCTTTCCATTATGTTTTGTAACACTTGTAATAGAACATAGAGAAAGCAATATACTGCATTCTTGAAAACCATACACTTGTGTTCTCTTCTTTTGTCTCTTATATTACTTGTGTTCTTAGTGTCTTATTGTGGTTAATCCAGTCTTACTGTTTGATTAAGTTTTAGTAAATCTCCTCTTTGTGTTGTTGTGTTGTAATTGACCCCTTCACCGGTCCTGCACATATGCTTTATGGTGTTGTACATATGCTTTATGGTGTTGTACACATGCTTTATTATTTTTTTTCATTTGTTTATATATATGTTTCTATTTTTATTTTTTAAATAAACAATATAACATAATATCTTTCTTTTAACAAATCATATGCTTACAATTATTATCAATGTCAAAGTTTCTTTTTTCATAAATAAACATGTGCTATCAACGGCTTCAACGTCCTTTTCAACGGGGCAAATTCTTGGCAACATTCGTTTTATATAAATTTACGTATGTTATCAACGGTTTCAACATGCTCGATCGTCAACACACAAATTCCCAACAACATTTAAATGTTTATTTTTCATGGTTATATGCATCTCCAACATATGGGTTCACGACTTCGTTTTAATATTATTTTTTACGTCATTTTACGCCTCTGCTGCAATGCGGGGGTCATAATACTAGTATACTTCTAAATAACTTCAAAAGTTTGTTGTATTTTGTATTTTATAAATATTTTGTTTTAAAAAGTGTCTTTTTAATAAAAATAGGTTTTTAATTTATTAAAATTATATATTTTTTAATTTGAAAATGACGTGAGTAAGATTATTACCATTCAACATTATTATAATAATATAGAGAAATGAGAAAGTAAGTATAATAAGACTTACAATTGTTTCACGCTTATTTTAGTTTTTTATAGAAAGATGGATAGGCTAAAAACTAATTAATTATACGTATTATAGTTAGTAATAAACAATAAAAGTTATAGTATTATTTTAATATAAATATAATTAGAATTATAATATGTAATAATTCAAGAAATAAAATAATTAAATTATTTTAAACTCTATTATCTAAATAGTTTAATTTTTAAACATTCATTTTAAAATTTAGAAAAAAATATTTTTTTTATAAAAATATTGTTTTTAAAAAAATCTTATTTGTAATTATTTTGGTTGTTTTAATAAGATTGTTTTTAAAAAAATTCACCTGTTTATAACTTAAAAAAAACAAAATGATTTAAAATATTTTGTTTGAAAAAGATTTAGTGTTATAGAAATTTCATATCATATAAAATTTTAGTTTTTATATTATTTAGATTTTATTTAAAAGATATGATTAAATTCATATACATAATAATTCAAGAAATAAAACAATTATACTATTTCTTAATTTTCTTCTCTAAATAGTTTTATTTCTGAATATTCGTTTTAAAATATGAAGAAAATATATTTTTAAAAAAATCTCTTTTTAAAAACTCTAGTTAGTAATTGTTTTGGTTGCTTTAATAAAATTAGTTTTTAAAAATTTCACCTCTTTATAAGTTTTCTAAAAAATAAAATGATTTAAAATATTTTGTTTAATAAATGTTTAGTGTTTTATAAAATTTAATATTATATAAAGTTTTAGTTTTTTTATTTAACTTTTAACTAAAAGATATGATTTCTAATTTTCTTAATAAAATCTATTTTTAAAAAATTTAGATAAGAGTGAGAGAGAGAGAGAGAGAGAAAAAAGATAACAACTAATTAAATTCATTCTAATAAAATAGAGAAATTTTTATGAGTATTTAAATTATTATAATACATTTTTAAGGGAAATTGATGTTTGAATGTTTAGAAGAATGTCAAATGGCAAAAAGTAAGTTTAGAGAATGACAAGTGACAAAAAATATTATTTTATTAGATACTAGGGTAGTAACATGTGTATTACATGAGTTGAATAAATAAATTATTAAATAATTAGTTAAAAAATTTATGAATTATAGAACTATGCTTGAAAATAAAATGTGATTATAATTACTTATAAATAACTACTTTAAGTAAATAAATAATTATATATTTTTCTTAAACTTTTATTCTATAAAACCTTGTGGTTTTTAGATATTTTGTTTTAAGTAAAATGGTTTTTTTTAAAGTTTGTTGTTTTTTTTTGTTTGTAAAAAGTGTGTTTGTAATTTAAAATAAATACATTTTTAATTTATTAAATTGTATATATTTTTAATTTGAAAATGGTATGAGTAATATTATTAGTATTTAATATTAGTTTTAATAATAGAGAGAAATGAGAAAGTATTATAAACACAAAGGCTAGAAACTCATTTATTAAACGGATTGTAACTAGTAATAAACACAAAGATTTACAATACGATATTTTAATATAAGATATGAATTTCATATACGTAATAGTTCAAGAAAATAAAATAATTATATTATTTTTTAACTATCTTATCTAAATAGTTTTATTTTTAAACATTTGTATTAAGATTCTTTATAAAGAATTTATTTTTATAAAAATCTTGTTTATTAAAAACTCTGGTTTGTAATTATTCTACTTGTTTTATAAGATTGTTTTAGAAAAGTTCACATTTTTATAATTTTTTTAGAAAGGACATATTTAAAATATTTTATTTCAAAAAGGATTAGTGTTTTTGAAAATTTTATATTATATAAAAAAATTATTATTAGTTCTATTTTAATTAAAAATGTGATTTTTATTTCCTAATAAAATAGAATTTTAAAAAGATACATTGATTTAAAAATCAAGATGAGAGAGAAAAATATTGCAACTAATAAAATTTAATAAGAGAGATAAATTAGTTTTAATGTTTAAATTACTATAATACACTTGGAGAGAAAAATAAAGTGATAATGCATATATAAATGACAAGTGACAAAAAAATAGGTGAAAAAAATGATATCTGGTTTTAAAAAACTTGCTTTATTAGAATCTATAAATAAATAATTATAAAAAAACTAGTGGATTTGGTCCGTGTTGTGGCTATTTTGTTTTCACTAAATTTGTGTAGAGATATACGTAGACATAAGTATGTCCCAATGATTACTATGTTTAAAAAGAATATATATATGTATGTATGTATGAGTATATGAGCAGTGGATTTCGGATGTATGCTGTAAAAACTCATTTTTGAATAATATTTCTGCCCAAACTTGGGTAGAAATATTCCAATCGTAATAAGATATATACTTTTTTGGACGAGCATTGGAAATACTATTATAATAATAGTTTGTTTTTTTCTAAGGTTTATTCTAGATTTAATTTCTTCACAAAATGCTCTCAAACATTTTTTTACCCTTGTTAAATATATATTTTTGCCTTTTTTCCAAATGTTTGTAACATAATTAACTTTTAAAAAAAGATTCAAAAAAACTCTTAGGTTATATCATATATGAACACCTAAGTTTGTTATTAAGAAACTCACATTCATTTATTTCTTTATGTATATATGTATGTATAGAAAATAGAAAATGAAAGAGAGAATGAAAGTGTAATTGGTACTCTAACCGTTAAAGAGAGAATGATATAACATGCCCTAAAAAATTAGCAATTATGATAGGTTAATAGGTACTCTAACCGTTAGTTAGTGACGTTAATAACATACGTGAAACGTATGAAAGTAGTAGTATTTCCAGATGAAAAACGTTAAAGACATAAAAAACAAAAAAAAACACTCAAGCATAAAAACACTAAATGTATAAAGAACTATAAAAAAGCAATCTAAAAGCTTAAATCTGTTTGGGAATTACGCAAAATAGCTTTTTCCCCAAAAAAAATAAGAAATTTATTTCTTAAAAATAAAGCTAAAATTATTATTTTAAAACTTTATTTTTGTAAAGAAAACATATGTTCGTATAATATTTTCAATCAATTAACCTATTTTCTGACTTTAAACATGGGTACAAATTGACAAAGCAGATATACAATATAAAATATTCCAAATTTGAGAGGAGAACAAGAAAAAACATGTGGGGACATATGATTATTTGTTTAGTTATTCCGAATTGTTGAATTTACTCCGACCTAAGTATTTATTTTGCAATACAAAAACTTATAAAAAAACATCATAACATTGTATTATCTATTTTCAAAATGTTATTGTTTAATAATTCGACATCGTTGTTATTGTTAATAAAGCATCACCGCATTACATAACAGACAAAAAAATTCCATGACGTTTAGCTAAACAAATGGACAGAGATTGTTATTATTGTATTAAATCTACTTCACAGCACATCATAAAACTTGAATCACATATATCTACAAGATGAGCGATTACTAAATATGTTAGGATACCTTTAGGGAAAATGCAATTTGGTTCATATTCAATTCTAATATTTTCAAAACAAATAAACGTATGAAAATTTCACAGTGTATATGATGGTTAAATGGTTTGTTCTACAACCAAAAGACTAGAGACTCAAATTTTACGAAGTACAAGTTGAGATGCATGTATCTAGTAATATAATCATTTATGATTGTTGGATTAATTTGGTAAGTAAAAGTGAGCAGAAAACTTCGAAGAATTTGATCTACCTCTTATGCGATGGGTATAAAAACGTTTAATCTGAAGTTGTGATAAAACATTTAAAACAAAAGAAATTACTAAAATATTAATAGAAGATGCTATACTTCTTGAAAAGAGCACAAAGAAATGAAATTAATACTTTATATCTTATTTTAAAATACATGACAATTAGGTGGCAATAATAATATCCTAAATTGGTGGATTTGGATAAAAATAAATAAAGTGTAATATCCGTGGGTCATTCCAAAAAATTCCATGGGACCAATCATGCTGCTTGAACACCATTTATTTGTTTGGGTCCTTTGATAGCGACTAGCAAAGATGTTTATATTCGAAATAGAGAGGAGTATATTATATCTATTAAATTCTTTTGTAATAATAAAAAATAAAAAAAAATGTTTATTTTTTTAAAACCCCTCTAAACTTATAAAGTATCATCGTTATCAAGTGATTTCGTAACAAAAAACGTCTAGTCTAGACGTATCAAGATGTATAAGTGGAATATGTTTTTTTCTCTAGTAGTTGATAGATATGATTTTTTATGGAATTGTTTTAAGATGGTTTCAACTTAACATAAAATTAATTGTTTAAAACAAAACAACTCACAATTCTTGGCATTTAGAGGTGAAACGAAAGAAAAGTCAATGGGGCCTTTAATCCCCTGACGCCGTAATTCATCGGGTGGTTTTCGCTTAAATTTAAGGTGTTTTTTTTTAAAACATGACATGACCTTTAGTTGTAGTACGTAAACGATGAATAACGGTTAAGAACTACTTAATTGATCCGCTATGGTGTAAGATGAGACCGCATGGACACGGTGTTTTTGTTTTGTGAAAGTCACAAAATTAAATGAGAGAAACAAAGGAGTGAATGAAGAAGCATGGGCTTGAAAAGGTAGATGGCTAGATAATTGATGGTGCACACATCCATAAGCTTCGCTTCATGTTCCAATCATGGCTCCACAAAGGTGTGGGTCATCAACACCATGATATACCTAATTTAATTTAATAATTATATATACGGAACATCTCCCATCATGACACCTTTCATTCACAAACACAATTAATTAAAAAAAACTATATAATATAAAGATTATGCAAAATATTATGCATACTAATAATGGCTCAAATCCGCGACTTACTATTTCTTATCTTTATATTTATGGGTTATGCTTCATAAAGTTAAAAAGAAATCAATTTTAGATGGCTATTAGTAGATTTTTTTTTATCTAGCATGTGGAATCAAATAAAAAGTTATGATTACCTATAAAAAGTAAATGCATAAAATACACCTCAAGCTGAAAGATTTAATTGAAATTGTTAATTTGTTAATTAGATGCACTCAAATTTGTAATATTTATAAAATATTTGTATTCAAATGACAAGATTTAAACCACTTAATTCAAAAGACAATATTTATAAAACTACAAAGACGTAGAAAAACACTTAACTCTAATATAATTAAATAAGTAAAACTAAAATTGAAATTACAAAATACTTAAGCACTTGTGTGAGAGGATTTGATAAAAATGGTTTTTAAGATTTATGCATTACTAAATGCTATAAACATCTATGCATTACCATCGATTTGATTACTTTTTTTAACACACGTGTGAGCGTATCTGGTCTTATTGTTCCAATATGTATTTGTTTTAAGGTTTTAATTTTCAAGAAGATAAAAGTATAAAAAAAGGTCATTTCAAATTCAACCTTCAAAAAAATCAATGTGTGTATCTAAACTAGGCATATTTTAAAGTTGACTTACAAACCAATGCATCCAAATAGTTAACAGATCACCTATGGTTAACAAATAGCCCAATTAAACTATCAAATAACTCGTACATGGGACGTGATTAATATACAAGACACTATTTCAATTTCAAACAACAAGAAGGCAGTCGGCTCCATCCTTATCTGGAAAACGTGGTTGCCCACGTCTAGCTCTATGACATCAACAACCTTCCGTCTATGCCGAAAGATCGTAATATGTGTTCAACTTATTTAGGGGTTGTTTGCCAACATCTAAATCAGCCTTTTAATGATTCCGATGTCTAAATGGTTCAGACTGTTTGTTTCGCGAGCAAATGTTTGAATGATTCAGACATGTGTCTTTGAATGCTTAAGCATTATACTAATATTGAGTGGTTAATAGATCTAATGCTGAATGGTTAAAACCACTTATCTAAATTGATCAAACCTTTGCGTTTGAATAGTTAAACGATATTCTAACTCTTAATTGTTCAGAGTTCTTAATGGTTCAACACTTAATAGTTCAAACATTTTACTGATTTAACATTTAATCATTAAAAAACTATCAAATTAACAAAATAAATAGTCGAATACATGTATTCCATTATATGCATGAACAATATTTTTTACCAGTAACAATGTTTAGGGTTGACCCATAAAATTTTTCTTATGAAGGGGTTGGGATGCGGTGCCAACTAAAAAACGAATATATAACACGAATAAAATAAAACATATTACCTGAAATAGTTTCGTACATTTGCGGTACATAAAAAACGTTTAATACGTATTTAATTAAATAGTTTAATCAAATATTCATGTGAAGCCTATAACTCTATGTCCAATAACGTGGCATCACCCTGTCCTGAAATTTGAAATGGAGCTATTGAAATGAATCCCAACCATTGGATTATTGCACCATCTTTGCTAAACATAAAACTATAGCATTAAATTAATTATAATATACAAATATATTTTA
Source organism: Flaveria trinervia (assembly GCA_025506515.1). Taxonomy (NCBI): domain Eukaryota; kingdom Viridiplantae; phylum Streptophyta; class Magnoliopsida; order Asterales; family Asteraceae; genus Flaveria; species Flaveria trinervia. The sequence goes on from CM046444.1 coordinate 13,770,460, forward strand.
TATATTTGTACACGTATATTATATTATTAATCTATACCATATAATAAACTAAAAGTTTCAAGATGCCATGTGACGAATTTTTAGTGAAACCTAATTTTTTTCTCATATATCGTTTATATTAATGACTAGGTTAGTCCTTATATAATACATAGATTGAACAAATAAAAAAATAAATAATTATTAATAAAAATTTATGTATTATAAAATCATACTTAAAAATAAAATATGATTATTAGTACATATAAATAGCTACTTTAAATAAATAAATAATAATATACTTTTCTTAAACTTTTATTTTATAAAAAAGTTATGAATTTTGTTTTTAAAGAGTGTGTTTTTAATAAAAAAAAGGTTTTTAATTATTAAGTAATATATATTATTAATTTTAAAATGGTATGAGTAATATATTATTATTCAATATTATTATTAATAATATAGACAAATAAAAAAATAAGTATAATGAGATCTACGATAGTTTCATGCTTATTTTAATTTTTTTAAAGATAGATAGATAGTCTAAACACTCATTAAGTAAATGAATTAAATTTAAAGTAATATATATATATATATATATATATATAAAATAAACATGAATAGTTACAGTATAATATTTTAATGTAAAATATAATTAAGATTATATATAAGTAATAGTTCAAGAAATAAAACAATATACCATTATTTAACTCTTTTATGTAAATAATTTTATTTTCAAATATTCATTTTAAGATTTTTTATAAGAAAATATTTTTTATAAAAATCTTATTTTTACTAAAATAGGATTGTAATTATTCTGTTTGTTTTAATAAGATTGTTTTAAAATATTTCACCTGTTTATAAATTTATTTAAAAAAACGATTTTAGAATTTTTTTTAAATGTGTTAATTTTAGAAAATTTCATACTACATAAAACTTTAGTTTTTTGTTATTTAGGTTTCAATTAAAAAATTTATTTTTAAATTCCTTCATAAAACCTATTTTTAAAAAAGCTAGTTTGATTTTTAAAAATAGATAAAAGAGAGAAATATAACAATTAATAAAATTTATTTTTAATAAGAGAGGGAAATTTGTTTGAGAATTAAAATTATTATAACACCCATTGAAGAGAAAATTAATATGTGGATGTCTATAAAAGTGAAAAGAGACAAAAACATAGGTTAAAAGAATAAGCTAAAAAATCTTGTTTTATTAGAAGTTATAGATATAGATAAGGATTTTAAGTAAATATATTAACAGTTAAATATCTAAAATGTAGATCTTTTTATTGTAATACTTTACTTAGACTTACTAAATTGTAAGACGTTAATTATATCATATTTTAAAAATATAATTTTATAATTTTTAATCTTCATTCATTCTTGTTTATAAATTCTTATTTACTGATGGTTGATAACATCTTACATACAAATTCTCATAAAAACTAGTGATTTTAACAAGTTTAATTTATACTCATAACGATACAAAAATTCTAGCACAATATTTATATATATAAAGGGAATAATTTAGTATGACAGTGTCATATTTCTTTGAGGTCAATTGTTGATTTTTCTTCTTATTCCTTCTCCACGATCATCCCTTCAAATTATCAATATTTCTTAATTAGATAAATAGTTTCTAAATAAAAATTATAGTCTCACTAGTCCCCTCTTTCAACTACTCATATAATCAAGGTATTAATCAAATCAAATATTTAAGCTAGCGTCTTTTTTTAAGTGCTTTAATCTTATCCTATTTACACCAAATAAATCTACTTCATATGATTAAGTGAAACTTAAATCCATCAATGAGGACATACATACACCTTAGAAACAATGTGGTTGTTTATATAACCTAATCTTTATTTTGAAAACTTTTTTTAACTTTTGAAAATGATATAAGTTGAAAGGATGTGAAAATGTATTTGGATGAACCAGAAGGGTGTCCGCACAATGCGATGGGGCGACATTTTACATTTGACACGTGCATTTAATATTTTGTTATTTTTATAGTAGTTTTACAAAAGTTTATTATGTTTTTTCTAAGCTAAAATTTGAAATACCAAATAAATAAGTTCTGCATGACTACTTGTATATACGCATTAATTTATTGTACCTCATAAAATACAGATCGTTTCGGCAAAAAGTTTACACAAAAACGATTAAAAATAAACATAGGTTAAGTTGTAGTCTTAAAATGCTTTTATATATAATAGATTAAAAGATATAGCTAAAATGTTAAAACATGTTAATTTTTTTTGGTTTATGGGTAGATTATATAAAATTTTATGTAAATGTTAGTAAGTGTAAAGTTATTATGTAACTAATTATAAGAGATAATGTGTAAATAATGTTATAAATACTATTTTAGCCTCAAAATTAGTTGTATCTTATGCATTGAATTTAGTAACTGTTTTTAATTTTATGGTATCTTAAAATACTCTTCTCATATAATCTATATATAGTATATATATAAATATGAAGACCTGAGAAGGAAAGAAAGTTTTTAAGAAGTTAAAAATTCTAACTTCTTAAAAACTCATTTTAAGAAGTTAAAAGAGGTATAAATAACCAATCCCAAACTTGGTAATTATAAATCAAGGGATTTTGTCAATTTAATCTCACGTCTATCTTTTAATTGAATCCCTCACCATCGAAATCAGTTGGTTCGAGCCTAAAAGTCAATTTGTGTAATGCTCTAGATTCTAAGCTAGTATAGTATAATTAGCTAAGTGTATAATTAATTTAAAATTAATAAAAATACAACGCAGCTTAACAATTGAATAATTAGTTTGTTATTTATATAATATAATAAAACAACAAATTATTGAACATCTTATTTTGAAAGAACCAAGATTTTTCTTTCACGTGAAGAAACTTTTATAGTCTGCCTAATGTCGAACACCCTTTAGTCTATCAATAGTAACACCAAAATTATTTACCATCAATAATTATCTTAAATATTTATTTTCTTAACTAATAAGAAAAAAGACCATTTTATTATTATACATATATAAAAATAATATTCCAGAATTAATATTATATTACGATTTCACTTTTGCTCATAACTAGCATTAAGATACCCGCATTTCGGCAGGAACGCAAAAACGTGAAAAACCTAACTTTGAAACTTTTTTTCGAAAATTTATAAGACATCATATTTTAAAAATTATAAGTGTGCAAAAGACAAATAAATAAGTAGAAGTGTATGTATAGATAGTTAAATTTAAAGGGCAAAAATATAATTTTTAAGGGACTTAAATGTCAATTAGAAAAAACTTTGCATCACATATGAAGTCACAAAACATTTAATGCACCAGTACACATAAATAATGCATAAAGGTGTTGTAATTACAATTTATATCTATATCTATCTATACTGCTATATAATATACAGGTTAATATTTCGTATATTACACGAGTTAAATAAATAAATTATTAAACAATTTATGATAAAAATTTATAAATTATGAAACCGGGGTTGAAGATTAATATGATTATAACTATATATAAATAGTTATTTTAATTAAAATATACAAAATGTATTTTTAAACTTTTTTTAATTGTGTCACGTATTATCCTAATATTTTTAGTTACAGACAGACAGACAGACAGACAGACAGACAGACAGAACAGACAGACAGACAGACAGACAGACGACAGAAGACAGACGACAGACAGACAGACAGACAGACAGACAGACAGACAGACAGACAGACACCAGACAACAGACAGACAGACAGACAGACAGACAGACAGACACAGACAGACAGACAGACAGACAGACAGACAGACAGACAGACAGACAGACAGAACAGACAGACAGACAGACAGACAGACAACAGACAGACAGACAGACAGACAGACGACAGACAGACAGACAGACAGCACACAGACAGACAGACAGACAGACAGACAGACAGACAGACAGACAGACAGACAGACAGACGACAACAACGACAGACAGACAGACAGACAACAGACAGACAGACAACAGACAGACATACACAGACAGACAGACAGACAGACAGACAACAGACAGACAGACAGACAGACAGACAGACACATACAGACAGACAGACAGACAGACAGCACACAGACATACAGACATACACAACAGACAAGACAGACAGACATACAGACAGACAGACACAACAGACAACACACACAGACAGACAGACAGACAGACCGACAGACAGACAGACAGACAGACAACAGACAGACAACAGACAGACAGACATACAGACAGACATACAGACAGACAGACATACAGACAACAGACAGACAGACATACAGACAGACAGACAGACATACAACAACAGACAGACATACCGACAGACAGACAGACATACATACAGACAGACATACAGACAGACAGACAGACAGACAGACAGACAGACAGACAGACAATACAGACAGACAGACAGACAGACATACAGACATACAGACAGACAACAGACAGACAGACAGACAGACAGACAGACAGACAGACAGACAGACAGACGAAAGACAGACAGACATACAGACATACATACGAAGACAACAGACAGACATACAGACAGACAGACACAGACAGACAGACAGACAGACAGACATACAGACAGACAGACAGACAACAGACGACGACAGACATCAACATACAGACAGACATACAGACAGACAGACAACATACAGACACATACAACAGACAGACCGACAACAGACGACAGACAGACATACAGACAGACAGACAGACAGACAGACAGACAGACAGACAGACAGACAACAGACAGACAGACACATACAGACAGACAGACAGACAGACAGACAGACATACAGACATACAACAGACAGACAGACAGAAGACAGACAGACAGACATACAGACAGACAGACAGACAGACAGACAGACAGACAGACAGATACAGACAGACAGACGACATACAGACAGACAGACATACAGCAACTACAGACAGCAGACAGACGACAGACAGACAGACAGACAGACATACAGACAGACAGACATACAGACAGACAGACAGACAGACAGACAGACAGACAGACATACAGACAGACATACAGACAGACAACAGACAGACAGACAGACAGAACAGACAATACAGACAGACAGACAGACAGACAGACATACAGACAGACAGACAGACAGACAGACAACAGACAGACAGACAGACATACAGACAGACAGACACAGACAGACAGACAGACAGACAGACAGACAACAGACAGACAGACAGACGACAACAGACAGACAGACAACAGACAGACAGACAGACAGACATACAGACAGACAGACAGACAGACAGACAGACAGACAGACATACAGACAGACATACGACAGACATACAGACAGACAGACAGACAGACAGACAGACATACTACAGACAGACAGACAGACAGACAGACAGACAGACAGACAGACAGACAACAGACAGACAGACAGACAGACAGACAGACATACAGACATAGACAGACAGACATACAGACAGACATACAGACAGACATACAGACAGACGACAGACAACGACAACAGACAGACAAACACATACAACAGACAGACAGACAGACAGACAGACGACAGCAACAGACAGACAGACAGACAGACAACAGACAGACAGACAACAGACAACATAAGACAGACAGACAGACAGACAGACATACAGACAGACAGACAGACATACAGACAGACAGACAGACAGACATACAGAACAACAGACAGACAGACAGACAGACTACAGACAGACAGACAGACAGACAGACAGACATACAGACAGAAACAGACAGACAGACAGACAGACATACAGACAGACATACAGACATACAGACAGACAGACAACAGACAGACAGACAGACAGACAACAGACAGACATACGACATACAGACAGACAGACATACAGACAGACAGACAACAGACAGACAGCAGACGACAGACAGAACACAGACAGACAGACAGACAACAACAGACAGACATACAGACAGACAGACAACAGACAGACTACAACAGACTACAGACAGACAGACATACAGACAGACAGACATACGACAGACATACAGACAGACAGACAGACAGACAGACAGACGACAGACATACAACACAACAAGACAGACAGACATACAGACAGACAGACATACAGACAACATACAGACAGACAGACAGACAGACAGACAACAGACAGACAGACAGACAGACAGACAGACAGACAGACACGACAGACAGACAGACAGACAGACAGACAGACAACAGACAGACAGACAGACAGACAGACATACAAGACAGACAGACAGACAGACAGACAGACACACCAGACAGACAGACGACAGACAGACAACAGACAGACAGACAGACAGACAGACGACGACAGACAGACATACAGACAGACAGACAGACAGACAGACAGACAGACAACAGACATACAGACAGACAGACAGAACAACAGACAGACAGACAGACATACAGACAGACAAAGCAGAAACAGACAGACAGACAGACAGACAGACAGACAGACAGACATACATACACAGACAGACAGACAGACAGACAGACAGACAGACAGACAACAGACACAGACAGACAGACAGACAGACAGACATACAGACAGACAGACATACAGACAGACAGACAGACAGACAGACAGACAGACAACAGACAGACAGACTACAGACATACAACAGACAGACAGACAACAGACAGACAGACAGACAGACAGACAGACAGACAGACAGACAGACAGACAGACAGACAGACAGCAGACAGACATACATACAGACAGACATACAGACAGACTACAGACAGACAGACAGACAGACAGACAGACAACAGACAGACAGACAGACAGACAGACAGACAGACAACAGACAACGACAGACAGACATACAGACAGACAGAGAGATAGATAGATAGATAGATAGATAGATAGATAGATAGAATGACAAATATATAATCTAGAACCCATATATTAAACGAATTATAATTACTAACAAACATGAAAAGTTATATTATGATATTTTAATATAAATATGATTAAAACTATGTATATTAATAGTTCAAGAAGTAAAACATTACATTATTTTTTAACTCTCTTATCTAAATAGTTTTATTTTGAATATACATTTTAATTTTATTTATAAAATATATTTTATATAAAATCTTTTTTATTAAATTTATGGTTTGTAATTATTTTGGTTGTTTTTCTAAAAAAGACCGATTTAAAAAATATTTTCAAAAAGTTTAGTGTTTTAGAAAAAAATTATGATATCATCTCTTTTATTAGTAATATTTTAATAAAAAGATGTGATTTTAATTTGTTAATAAAATCTATTTTTAAAATGATAACGTGATTTAAAAAGTTTAAATAAAAGAGAGAAATTTAACAATTAATAAAATTGATTTGTAATAAAAGAGCAAGAAATTAGTTTGAGTGTTTAAATTACTATAATACCAATTTAAAGGGAAAAATAATGTAAATATATTTAGAAGAATTACATGTGAAAAAATGTAGGTTCAAGAGAATGACAAGTGATAATAAAAACTTTTTTTTATTAGATACAATAAATTTTACAAGTACAAGATAGTAATTTTTACTCAAATTGTAAGACGTCTAATATAATATTTTATGCATAAAGTACAAGTGTTCTATGCAATAGTTTCTTTTCACCACTATTTAATACACATTATGAATACATTATTTTAGAAATATGATATTATTTAATTCAATACATTAAATATTATATTATTGGTAATACTTGAAATGACACTTAAAATTATTAAATACTATTTAAATAATTTAGTGTACAACTAATATTTATAACAAATAGTTATATTATCTAGGGGTATTTTGGGTAGTCGATAACTTTAGTATTTATAATTAAACTAACATTAATCCCTCCGTAAAGTGGCGGGATGTAAGATCATATCAATTGGCACCAATTTCACACCATCAGCAACGTCCACCGACACTAGAAAATGTAACACCCCGAATTTTTATTTAAACGAAAGGAAAAGAAAAGTAAATAGAAAGAAAAGATAATGAGCACAAGTGAAGGGGGATAAAATGTACAAAGTACAAAACCTTTTTATTTTAAGGTTTAAAGGGGCATGGTCGCCCATCCCTTCTTCACCCTCTTCATTTGGTTGAAAGGAAGAAAAAAGAGAGAGAAAGCTCTCGGTTCTAGAGATAGAAAGAGGAAGAAGCAGCTGCAAAGGTGAGTCTTCTCTTATATGAGCTCGGTTTCAGCTGGGTTTCGAGTTCTTGACCGAAGTTCTTGGTGTTTAGTGTTTGTTTTTGGGAGTTAAGAGTTGAATTTAAGGTGGGTCTCGAACTTGAAGGGTGTTGCTCAAAGGCTGTTCAAGGTGAGTTTCTAGAACCCCTCTTTTACTAATTCAACTGTTTGGGGCTATATGCATACCAAGAGAATGTTTTCAAGTAGCCGTGGGTCTACAGCCTTATGTTCGAAAATAATGTATGTATGCATGCTTTAGAGTATGATTATGGTTAGTGTTGATGTTTAGCAGGTTTAGGTGCCCCTAGTATGTTATATTGTGCTTGGGTATATTAGAATGATAATCGGGTGATGTTAGTAGCATAGAAAATATTTTAGAATGTTCTAATGCGCCTAAACAGTGGCCCATGCGGCCAGCATGTTGGCCAGGCGCCTAGGTGTTGGCCATACGCCCAAGAGGGGCCATGCGCCTAAACAGTGCATGCGCCCAGCATGTTGGCCATACGTTTAAGTGTTGGCCATGCGTCCAGAGGTGGTCCATGTGCCTAAACAGTGGCCTATGCACTCAGCATGTTGGCCATGCACCTAAGTGTTGGCCATGCGCCCAGAGGTGGCCCAAGCGCCTAAATAGTGCCAATGCGCCAAAGTGTTGAAACGGCTAAGTGACCATGCGCCTACATAGTGGTAAAGCGCCTGAACAGCGCCAGAAACGCCCAAATAGTGTCCATGTGCCAAGACTGTTTTACACTTAGAATTTTTATGCTCATGCGCCTAAAGGGTCCCATGCGCCTATTTTGGACTTAGGATTTTCTAAGTGGTTTTAAGGGGTAAAATAGGGAGATAGGCCTTGTTATGATGTGATGGCTTATGCTTGATGTGTGCATGGTGATGTGATGAATTATGATGTGTTTATGTGTGAGTGATGTGTTAACGTTCTTCGTCAAAGAGTTTTCAAAACGTACGTATTATGTTTTATAATAAATTATGTATGACTTTACGTGGGGTGATGTATGAATGAATTAATTTACAAACATAAAGTATTATGCAATGTAAAGTAGAGAATAATGAAAGAGGAACACAATGATGGTGTGCAGGCATGAATGACCAACTGTGGTGGCTGGCCATTGGTGTGGTGCCTGGTGTATAATAGTTACCCACATTGTGGGGTGTAGTAGTACCATAATGTTGGGGTGTAGTACCCATATTGTTGGGGGTGTAGTACCCATAATGTTGGGGTGTAGTACCCACATTGTTGGGGGTGTAGTACCCACATTGTTGGCAGTGTAGTACCCACATTGTTGGGGGTGTAGTACCGTATTATTGGGGGTGTAGTACCCATATTGTTAGGGGTGTAGTACCCATAATGTTGGAGGTGTAGCGTATGATAAAGAGTAATGAGCTAAGAAATGAATGAATGAACGAATGATGATGAAGATAATAATGATATTATCTACGTGTACGTATGTTGTGTGAGCATGTATGAAAATATAGTATGATTTGAAATAGATTAAAGAACGTTTTTGATGAAAGTAAAGTATTTTATTATAAAAACTAGAACTCACTCAGCGTCATTGACTTTTGTATGCATGATAGTTGGCAGGTATTTTGTTGATGTTGAGGAGTTGCAGGCATGAATGCATAAGCTACTAGGAGCGTTTTGAGGCTGGCATCCATATTTTGACATGTTATGTTTTTGAGATGTAAACGAATGTTGTAAATGAATGAAACAACATGTTTTTGGTTATTAATGAAAGTTATAAATTCCGCTGCAAAATAAATGTACATTTTAAAATGTTTTATGTGCGATGAATAACCAACTGCGAGGTGCCCGGGAACGGGGCCTTACAAGTTGGTATCAGAGCCAAAGTTTAAGTAAAATGGGTAAATTTTCAAAATAAACCTTAACCTAAACTGAGAATGGGACTAAAAGGAAAAGAATGCCAATCCTAGTAGCTAAGTGCCTGCAGGTAAAGGTTTTATGTAAACGTTTAAAGTAAGTTAACGTTAACCAGTAATATGTGCGCATGTTATATGGCTAGTGTGCTTTTGTGTAGATTTAGATACTGATGTAGTCAGAATAGGAAATGCTTGGGGTATGAAGAGTAAAGTAAGTGGCTAATCATAACTAGCCACTGTAATTAGGGACTTACTATACTTAACATAAACTGAGTTATTACCTTGAATGACCGTGTTGGTGTTTGAATCTTATAGTGTGTTAGAGGATGGCTGGGCAGAAATCTTCCAAGACTCCTAGAGGCAGAGGCCGTCCCCGAGTGACTAGGAGTAGTGCTAAGGTTCCTGAGACGACCCATGAGAACCCTGAGGTTCATGGCCGGAACGAAGAGAATGAGAATGCTAGTTTGAATGCCTTAGCTAGGGAGGCGATTGCTGATGAAGTACACCAGGTCATGCAGACAGTCTTACCGTCTGTAGTGACCGAAGTGATTAAAGCTATTAGAGAAGGCGAAAGGAAGGAGAGGAATAGGTCCTCGGGAAGGAGAAAACAACCGGATGCCGAGATCCCTACTGATGAGGAAGAGGGGGAAGAAGAGCCTGTGCCTGAGGCAGCACGAGGCTGTAATTATGGGGCATTCCAAAGGTGCAAGCCCCCTACCTTTGATAGTAATGGCACTGCTGCTACTGCTCACCGATGGGTGAGGGAGATGGAGGCTGTCCTTGAGATCAGCGAGTGCCGAGAGGACCAGAAAATAAAGTTTGCTGCCCACTCTTTTGTGGACTCAGCCTTGTGTTGGTGGGATAATATTGTCCAGGTTGAGGGAAGCAGGGCTATCGGAAGGATGAGATGGTCAGAGTTGAAAAGGCTAGTGATTGAGGAGTTTTGTCCTCACTGTGAGATGGATAAAGTTGAGAGGGAGTTCCTGCAGCTAGAGGCGGGAACGATGACCACGTCAGCAATATACCACTAAATTCAACGAGATGGCACGGCTGGTGCCAGATAAGGTGACACCTCTATCATGAAAGATCAAGAGGTATACTCATGGCTTGCCAGTGGACATCCGTAGGCACATGATCGCTGCCCGACCGAGCACGTTTAAGTCGGCGGTTGATTTGGCGGGGAGATTGTATGATGAAAGATCTGTGATGGTGACTGAAGGTAGCAAGAAAGGAGAGGGTGATCAAGATTGGAATGGGAAGCGATTGGGACGTGGTGGAGCCGCTCCAGGTACAAAGGTGCACGATGGGATGATCAGCGTGTGGTCATAACTGATGCAGGGTCGAAAAGGTGTGACAAGTGTGGACACATGCACCCCGGGGAATGTAGATTGGGGAGCAATGTCTATTTCCGCTGTGGAAGGACCGGACATGTGGCGAAGAACTGCGGTATGGGGAGGTGTTATTCTTGTGGTGAGGAAGGTCACATGAGCATGGATTGCAAGAAGCCGGGGGTGGAAGGTCGGGAGTGAAGAAGATCGGAGGAAGCTAGGATGGACCCTGGGTTGTGTCAGGTACATTTCTAGTAAACCAAACTTTAGCCTCGGTGTTATTTGATTCTGGTGCTAGTAAAAAGTTTTATATCTGCTGCTTTCTGTGCTATGTTGCCTATTAGTAGTAAGAATTAGATACGCCCTTCAATGTAGGAACTGCCATAGGTAGGTCTACCAGGATATCTAAAATGATAGAAGGTTGTGACGTAGAACTAGAAGGTCACAAGTTTTCTGTTAGACCATCCCTAATAGGCGTAGGTGGATAGATATGCACCTCGGGTGAGTGATCAGTAATTTATGACTCAAACCCAAGTGTTGCAAGAGGATGGATTGATCAACCGTGCACGACCATAGTTCGGTACCGACCTACGACAATGAATTATGATGAAGGCTTCGACCAGGAAAGAGATGTTTGATTGATTTGGAAAGAGTAAAGCTAATATTAAAGTATAAGAGGGTCATTCCCAATTGTTACTCAGGTAGGAGAAGTGACACATCGAGTAGAGCTACCCGATGAGTTAAGTGGAATTCTGTAACACCCGGTTATTTTAAAAAGACAAGACATGAAGAATAAAAGAAAGAAAAATAATAAAGTCCAAGTGGAAGGACTAAAAGTGTCCAAAAGGACAAATCTTTGAAAAGTTGGTGTAAAGGTGGGCATGGCCGCCCACCCTCCCTTCACATCACACTTTCTTTCGGTTTTAGAGAGAGGGAGCAGAACTTCGAGTTTTGAAGAGAAAGAGAAGAAGAAGTTGAATTCAATGTAAGAATTTGTGGTTTTTAAGTGTTTATGATGGGTTTTATCCTGATTATATGCTTATGTGCTTATGTGTTTATGTATGTGTTCGGGTGTGTGTGTTTGGTGGTGTTTTTAGGTGTTTGAACTCAGTTACACCAGGTGAGTTCTAGACCCTAGTTTTTACTTGTTTTAAACTCTCTTTGGGGCTGAAAATGTATTAAAACGATTTTCAAAGTTTATGTATGTTTACCCGTATGTATTATGCTTGTTGGATGTTGATTCTTGAATGCTTATAGGTTGTTCATGTTTAGAATAGCCATATTAAGCTTAGAACAGATGGGTTTGATGATTGGGTTTGAAAACATAATAGAAACATGTTACATAGGAGGTCCATGCGCCTAGATAAGGCTCATGCGCCTGAAAATGCCTTAGAAGAATTTAAGTACAACCTATGCGTCTGAACAGTAGCCCATGCGCCTGAAATTGCCTTAGAAATGTTTAAGTATATCCCATGCGCCTGGACAGTGGTCCATGCGCCTAGAAATATTAGCCGGACGACTAAGTGTAGGGCCATGCGCCCCAATAGTGCCCATGTGTCCAAGTGGCTCATGCGCCTAAGTGTTCATACGCCTAAATAGTGCCCATGCGCCTGAATAGTTCATGCGCCTAAGTGATAAAATGATAAGTGTTGGCTGATGCGCCTATATAGTGATGAAACGCCCAAACAAGGCTCATGCACCCCAATAGTGTCAAAGCGCCTAAGCACTTAGAAATTTTTACAGAATTTTCGTGGAGTTTGTGCTTTTAGGGTTTGACCGAGAGTTGACTGGGGCCTATTTATGATAATGTTCCATGCATGATTATGATTGTTCCTTATTAATATTATTGCTAATATTATTATTACTTATAGTATGTGACTTTACATGATGTGTTTATTATCGTAACGTAAAGTATTTTGTAATAATAAAGAGAAAGAGCAAAAAAAGAAAAGAAGATGAACATTAATAAAATGTTAACAAGTTTTGCAAGCTTACAGGAGCGACACGACCATGTTATCGTTAGCTCGACCATGTTGTCGTTAGCTCGACCGTGTTGCGGGTTAGCTACCTCATATTGCACACGGGACCATGACCTTTGCAGCATGCCCTGGGTAATTGGGTCGACCTTGTATACAGTACACAAAACCCTTTCGAGGGATACAGTTGACCCTTTCGAGGGATACAGTTGACCCTTTCGAGGGATGCAGTTGACCCTTTCGAGGGATATAGTTGACCCTTTTGAGGGATACAGTTGACCATTTCGAAGGATATAGTTGACCCTTTCGAGGGATATAGATGGCCCATCACCCGTTTTCCATCGCGCATACAGTTGGGTATTGCTCATTGGTCCATACAAAAAGTGAAAGATAAAGATAAAAGTTTACAGAACAGACAGGCATACAGTAAAGAGAACGAACAGTATCTGTTCATATAGTTAATGCGTGCTCGCATATACAGTACAGAGTTGTATTTTATAGAAAAGAGTATTTTCATATACAACATACAGAAAGTATTTTATTACTTATAAAACTGGAACTCACTCAGCAACGCTGACTTTTATACATTTTCAGTTGGCAGGTAATTATTGTTGAGGATGGCATGAGGGTGAAGCTACTCGGCAGGAAAAGACTGACATCCATTCGTATTCTATGTTGCTGTTATTTTGTAATGTAGTAAAACAACTTTTGTAAACAGTTTATGATGATGTATTGCTTAACAACAGTGATTTAAATGAAATGAATGGTTTTTGATAAATCGTTTTCACTGCTTAAGTTTGTATAATTATAATGTGTAGTGTTTTAACTGCTGTGATTGACCAACTGTGAGGTGCCCAGGAACGGGGCCTTACAAGTTGGTATCAGAGCCAAAGTTTAAGAGAATTAGGTTAAATAAACTTTTAAAAACTAAACTTAAACTAAAAATGGGACAAATGGAGGGATGTCAGCCCGAGTAGCTATGTGCCATTAGGTATGTCTTTTCCTAATGTTAACTGGCATTATGTGCGCATGCTATTTGATTATGTGCTCTTAGTAGATTTAGATACTGATTAAGTCAGGATAGGAGATGCTTGGGGTATGAAGAGTAAAGTAAGTGGCTAATCACAACTGGCCACTGTAATTAGGGACTTACTATACTTGAAATAAACTGAGTGTACCTTGAATGACCGTGTTGGTGTTTGAATCTTATAGTGTGCGTTTAGAGGATGGTTGGCGGTAGACCTTTGAAGGTTTCGTCAGGTGAAGGTTGTGGTGGACATGGTTTTGGACCGCGTGTCACAAGAAGTATGGCTAGGGCTGCTGAGGTAGCACTCAAAGAGCCCGAGATCCATCACCCGGAAGCCGGTGAAGATAGTGCTAGTCTGAGGACCATGTTGAAAGAGGCTGTTGTCGAGGGAGTTCAACAGGCCATGCAGACGATTCGTCCGGGTATAGTGACTGAGATAATTAGGACGGTGAAGGAGATAACTGTGATTGAAGTGAACAAGGGGTGTAGCAATGACAAAAACTGTAATGGAAAGAGGGACGGGCGTGGGGGTTACACCCCATATAAAAAGGTTGCCAGGACGGATAACCAGTGTGTAGCTTCATCCGGTGCGGGGATAAGGAAGTGTGGCAGATGTGGAAGGGAGCATACCGGTGAGTGCAGGATTGGAATGAATGTATGCTTCAGGTGTGATAAGCCTGGCCACATCGCTAGAGACTGTAAGAAGCCATGGGACGAGAGTTTTGGCACAACGAGGACAACTGGAATTGCGGGGTCAAAAAGGTGTGATAAGTGTGGACACAGGCACCCTGGGAAATGTAGATTGGTGAGCAATGTCTGTTTCCGTTGTGGAAGGACCGGGCATGTGGCGAAGAACTGCGGTATGGGGCGGTGCTATTCTTGTGGTGAAGAAGGTCACGTGAGCAGGGACTGCAAGAAGCTGAGGGCGGAGAGTTCTGGGGCGAAGAAGAAGCCGGAGGAAGGATGGCAGAGAGCAGGTACCAGAATTTACACCATGACCTGGGGAGGAAGCTAGAGCTGATCCCCATCTCGTGTCAGATATGTTTCTAGTAAACCAATTTATGCCTCAGTATTGTTTGATTCCGGTGCTAGCAGGAGTTTTATTTCCACTACTTTCTGTGCTAAGTTGCCTGCTAGTAGTAGAAATGTCCATGAACCATTCGATGTAGAAACCTCTATTGGTAAGTCCACTAGAATTACTGATGTGATAGAGGACTGTGCCATAGAACTAAAAGGTCATAGGTTTGCTGCTAGGTTACACGTGATACCCCTAGGTGGATTTGATGTAGTACTAGGGATGGACTGGTTAGCAATCTATGAAGCAAACATCGTGTGTCGCATGAAGAGGATTCGATTAGTTGTGCCTGATAAGAGTTTGGTTACAATTCATGGAGATCGCGTTACTACGATCCCGAAGATGATTTCGATGGCAGTGGCGGGGAAGTGCATAAGACGTGGATGTAGTGCCTACTTGGCCTACGTAAAAGATGTGGATGCATCGATACCGCAACTATCCGAAGTACCAGTAGTGTGTGACTTTCCGGATGTATTCTCAGAAGACTTACCCGGTGTACCACCGGATCGCGAGATTGAGTTCCAAATTGATTTGATACCCGGTGCTCAACCCGTTGCCAAAGCACCATATCGGTTAGCTCCGACAGAAATGAAAGAGCTGATGGAGCAGTTGCAAGAGCTGCTCGATAAGGGGTTCATTAGATCGAGTATATTTCCCTGGGGTGCTCCGGTCCTGTTTGTGAAGAAGGAAGACAGTAGCATGAGGATGTGCATCGACTACCGTGAGTTAAACAAGCTGACAGTGAAGAACCGATACCCCTTAACGAGGATTGATGATTCGTTTGATCAACTTTAGGGTGTCAGTTGGTTTTCAAGGATAGATCTTCAATCTGGTTACCATCAGCTGATGGTGAAGGAGCAGGATATCCCTAAAACAGCTTTCTCGCACGTGTTATGGTCACTATGAATTCCTTGTTATGTCCTTTGGTCTGACCAATGTGCCAGCTGCTTTTATGGACTTGATGAATAGAGTGTGTCATCCGATGTTGGATAGATCCGTGATTTTGTTCATTGACGATACCCTGATCTACTCGAAGAGCAAAGAAGAGCATGCTGGACACATTCGGGAGGTGTTGGAGACCTTAAGAAGGGAGAAATTGTATGCAAAATTCTCCAAGTGCGCATTCTGGTTGCGCGAAGTTC
The DNA here is from genome assembly GCA_025506515.1 of Flaveria trinervia. Lineage (NCBI taxonomy): Eukaryota > Viridiplantae > Streptophyta > Magnoliopsida > Asterales > Asteraceae > Flaveria > Flaveria trinervia. The sequence goes on from CM046444.1 coordinate 13,787,092, forward strand.
AATTCTTAGGTTATGTGGTGAACCCCGAGGGGATTATGGTGGATCCAGCAAATGTGGAGGCGGTGATGCAATGGAAATCTCCAAAGACGCCATCCAAGATTCGTAGTTTCTTGGGGTTGGCGGGGTATTATCGAAGGTTCATTAAGGACTTTTCCAAGATCGCTTCTCCACTGACCAAGTTAACTCGAAAGGATGTAAAGTTTAAATGGAGTCAAGCTCAAGAACAGGCGTTCGAGGAGTTAAAGGGTAGGTTGACTCAAGCTCCTGTCTCGTCATTACCCGAAGGAAGCAAGGATTTGGTGGTATATTCAAATGCTTCCTACTTGGGGTTGGGGTAGGGGTGTGCACGGTGCGGTTCGGTGCGGTTAATACAATTTCCGAAACCGAAACCACGAGTTCGGTTAATACCATATTTTTAACCGTAACCGCAACCGAAACTTCGGTTAACCACACTTCGGTTTACCATCGGTTATGGTTAATTTGCGGTTAATTTCGGTTAATTGACCAATATATTAAAGATATGCTTTTAAACCAAAATATAACTAATAAATTTTTGTGAGGCTAGGTTTGGACCAATTTTATAAGTGTGTGCACGATATGGTTCGTTTTTAAGGTATTGCCAAAACCAAAACGGTTTTAGGTGTTTAAAACAATATATGCGCACATTTTGCATTGTTTCTGTTTGTTTATGATGTTTTTTCAATACATAACGGAATCCACTATGTAAATATATTTTATAAATGAGAAGTAAAAGTATGAATATATGAAATTATAGTAAAATCATGAGAAATATTGTAAATTTATTATACAGTAATGGCATTCGGTTCGGTGCGGTTAATGTGGTTAATTTGCACATCAAAACCGAAACCGAACCGCAATGTGCGGTTAATCATTATGCCTTAACCAAATCGTCGGTTAATTGTTCGGTTCGGTTAATGTGGTTAATTCGGTTATGATTCGGTTATGATTCGGTTAAATTGGTTATCTGCTCACCCCTAGGTTGGGGTGTGTGTTAATACAGAGAGGGAAGGTTATAGCCTATGCATCCCGACAGTTGAAACTTCATGAGGTCATTTATCCCACTCATGACTTGGAGCTAGCAGCCGTGGTCTTTGCATTGAAGATTTGGAGGCACTATCTGTACGGGACGAAGTGTACCATTTTCACTGGCCACAAGAGCTTGAAGTACTTCTTCGAGCAGAAGGATCTGAACATGAGTCAGAGACGATGGTTGGAGCTCATAAAAGATTATGATTGTGAGATCCATTACCATCCAGGCAAGGCCAGCGTTGTGGCTGATGCTCTTAACCGAAAGGAGAGGCCCGAGCCAATTCGGGTGAAAGCATATCAACTGATCATGACCTCTGATGTAATGAAGCAAGTCAAAGAGTTTCAAGATGAGGCACTGAAAGAAGATCATCTTAACTCTGAAAGGATGAGAGGTCTGGTTGGGGAATTGGGCGAAAACACACTCGGTGTTAAAACTCGATTTGGACGAGTGTGGATCCTCATTTTGGGGATCTATGTGTGAGGATTACGGATGAATCTCACAAGACTCGATACTCCATTCATCCTGGTGCCACAAAGATGTATCAAGATATGAAGAAAGATTATTGGTGGCCGGGTATGAAGCGTGAAGTGGTGGAGTATGTGAGTAAGTGCCTTACTTGTTTGTAAGTGAAGGCCGAACATCAGAAGCCGTATGGGAAGATCCAACTGTCACACCCCAACCTTGACGGCGGAAACGTCGAGATGTGAGGGTTACGATTGTTCACAGCCATATAACGCTATTTATTAAATCCAAATATATTAATCATAAGATTTAATCGTAACATTACAAGCAAAAGTTTCAAAAAGAATACATCATGTACAAATGCTACAAATAATATGAACATCCATTTTATCTCTAGGTCCAATCCTAGATGTGATAAGCTTCAATGAGTAGAACACATACTTGAGGTATTCCTGAAACATGTTAAAAATAAAAGGTCAACATAAAAATGTTGGTGAGCATTCCATAGTTTTTAATACATAGATTATATAAAAGATGGCAATTCAAGTCATAAGTTAGTGAATAAAATGATTAGGGATGTTATGAACAATGCAGCAATCAAACCTCGACAAAGTTTTACAAGTCTCAAACGTTTACAAGATTATATGATCAGCTAAGTGTACTTGGATCAACCAAAGCAGGCTTGTCTGGCCAATAGATCTATGACTTCGCTGGGCTAGCAATAGTTAATGATTGTACATATAACACCATAATATGGTAACCACAAAAGTTCAACTAACCACAACTTTGCATGATGAATTGCCATAAAGATTACAAGTCTCAAATAAGTTTACAAGTGCAATGATAATAAGTTAACATGTTTCACCTCAAAGTGTGAAAATAAGCAAAAAGGGGTATGGAAATACTCACTTGGATATATGCATTACTAGATGATATAAAAAGTCAAAAGATAAACCAAAGTATCCATCACAAGGCACCTAACATATGTATTACAAGTTTAAGGTTAATAATAAGGTTAACGTTCAAACAAGGATTAGATTTTAATAGAATTATGGGGGTTTTAATAAGTAATAAGTTATAAAGTAATTATTTATGTTTTGGTTCAATTAAAAGAACTATATATGTATATTTAAGTATTCTAGAAATGAATTTAAGTATATATATTGATAAGTTTCAATATAAATAAAGCTTTAAAATTAGTTGGAATAAAATTTTGATTAATAACAAATTATTAATCTAAACATTTAGTTAATATATTTTATAAGAAGAATAATATTTGTAAATAATTTGTAAAATTATAAGATATATATAATTTCTACAATTATCATGATAAAACTTTAATTAATATAATGCCTATTAATATTATAAAGATCTATTGTTTCAAGTCCATAATTATATAAATAGTTATTATTTTAAGAGAAAAAAATCATTTAAATATATTAATTTATAATGTTTCAAGAAATCTCCATTTAAAATAACGTGATTTAAACGCTAAATAATTAAAGGAAAAGTTCGGGTCACTAATATTTTATTATTTTATTATTATTATTTTTAAAATCCATATAAATAACCCATGAATAATCTTTAAAATATTTATTACAAAGATTTTTTTTAGTTATTTAAAATTTTAGAAATATTACAGAAATTTATTTGATGCCCTAAAAAAATATTTAAAGGTTATAAAAACATTTCTCATATTTATTAGAAATTTTCTAATATTGATTTAAGGCTGAAAAAGCCATTTTAAAAAAAATGGGGGTGGCCGGGTTTCGAACCCGGGACCTCCAAGGTGACATGAGAAGACTTAACCGGTGAACCAAGGTATACAGCCACGGTATCACCCGGTTTTCAATCTTAAGAACACAACCCCTATGAACTTCCCCCAAACCCATAAACCCTAAATTTGTTTGAACCAAAATTGACAGCCAAATTATTTTTGTTAACACTGAAGATAATGGGGCTTTTATTCCCCATGTAATTTCGAGTCTATGGGGTGTTTAATTTACCAGTTTTGAAGCGAAACCGATGTGCACGAATGAAGAACAAGTCATGACTGACGAAGCGATTGTTCGATATTCAAATGATGATATTAATCCAATTCGTTGCACAGGAAGCTTCTATAGAACCCAATGAACGAAAACCCTTTGTCAATTTCAGATATTGAAATACGAAGAACGGTGTTCGAATAGCCGGTAGGTCGCGGCTCAAGGGGGTATTCGAACTCGTTGTAATTGTTTGTCTCAGGTGAAATTGAGAGTTTTGTTTAATTAGGTATAGATAGAAGTTAGCTCTGCTTGAAGTAATTGGGTTATTATTGGATTTTAATGACCGAACGGTTAGAGGATTAAAGTGGCCGGTTATGAATTCGTTTGCTTTTAGTAACCGGTGCTTTAAACAACAATTATGTTATGCATTCAGTTCGAAACACACTCACGAAACGTTTAGGAGCGGTTTGGTTTGAAAATTTATGGTTTTTAATGAGTTTCGGGGGTGGCCGGAGCTCGCCGGAATTTCCACCGAAAACCGGGGAAAGAAGTGGGGGGGGGTTTAGTTTTAGTAAATTACAATTTGGTCCCTGTGGTTTATGTTTTTGTTATTTTGATTTCAAAGTTTAATTTTTAGTTTCAACCAATTTACAGTTTGGCCCCTGAAGTTAAAATTGTTATTATTTTCTGCATGAATTATTAATTTCAAGTTTTAAGATAATAGAAACTTATATTATTTTTTCAAAGATTAATACTTATTATGATTATTGCTATTATTGTTATTTATTATTTTTATTGTTGTTATTATTATTATCATTATAATTATTATGCTTAATTTTAATAATCAAATTATTAACCTTATAGAATTAGTGACAAACCAAGAAGTAAACATAAATAACTCATAAGTTTCATAATTGACCACCATGGCCCTTACAAGAATAAACGACGTTAACTTTTAATTTAACGAAAAATATGAGATGTCACACCAACCTTTAGATATACCGGAATGGAAGTAGGAGCACATCACCATGGATTTCATAACGAAGTTGCCACTTACTCCGAAAGGGTACGATGCCATATGGGTGATTGTCGACCGTCTGACGAAAAGTGTTCACTTCCTTCCGATCCGCGAGACATATTCATCTGAGAGGTTAGCTGACATGTTCATCAAGGAGACTGTAACTCGTCATGGTGTGCCGGTGTCCATTGTGTCTAATCGTGACACCCGGTTTACCTCTAAATTTGGAAGAAATTCCACGACGCCATGGGGACGAGGTTACATATTAGCATGGCATGTCATCCCCAAACTGATGGTCAGTCAGAAAGGACCATTCAGACATTGGAAGACATGCTTCGGGCATGTGTGATTGTAACACCCGGATATTTATTATTTTGAAGCCGGTGGCGAAAGAAAAGGAAATAAAGTCCAAAAGTCGAGGGACCAAACTCACCAATGAAGAAAAGTTGGGAAAATGTGGTGACATATGTAGGGAGAGGGTAGCCCACTCTCCCCACACTCACATTTCAGCTTACAAAGAGAAGAATAGAGAGAAAGAGGAGAAAAAGAGGAAAAGTGTTGGTTCGGGTCGGTTCGGGTCGCCAAAATCGTCGTGAAGCAAGCCAAATCGAAGCTCTTGTCATTGTGCTCATTTAGGTGAGTTCTAGGACCCCTCTTTTACATGTTTTTGAATGATTTTGGGGCTGGAACACATCTGAAAACCCTTTTTCGCGTTTTTTGGGTGAAAACCCGTATGTATGTGTGTATGTATGCGTAGGACCCGTTTAGAGCTTGATTTCTTGCTTGGTTGTGCTTGAATAATGTTATGCTATGCATCCCTAAGGTTTAGGATGGTCGATTTAGGCTTAAAATGGGTTTAGATGAGTTTGGAGGCCGAAAACCCTCGGCTGCAGTCGGGTTGGACTGCATTCTGCATCAGTTAGGGCTAGGCGACCGACTGGAGGCCGAATGGAGGCCATGCGGCCGATTAGGGTGCGATTGGGGTCCATTCGCACGATTGGGGTTCATTCGCACGATTGAAGGGCCAGTCGTATGGGGGTCATGCGACTGAAGGTTCATTCGCACGACTGAAGGTCCAGTCGCATAGGTGTTCATCCGCATTGTCCATTCGCACGACTGGATGTTCATTCGCATAGGTGTTCATCCGTATTAGTTCAATCGCATGATGTTCAGTCGCATGGAGGCAATGCGACTAAAGGGTGTCCATACGCCCGAATAGGGCTGTTGAACCCGAGGAAGGTGTAGATTGACTTCTGACTTTCGGGGGAAAGTGCAGATGTAAGCTTTGATGTAAAGGTTCCCATAAGAGTTTTTAAGCTGACGATCGAGGTCTTAGAAAGAATGTTGGGCATGATGAGGGTGATGATGTTGCATGTTGTGTATGTATGATGTTGCCCTGTATGATGTGATGTTGATGCATGTTAATGTTCCTTATTATGATGTATGTTTATCTTTCCTATGGCTTTACCTATTATGATGAATGAACGAAGTATTATGTAACGTAAAGTGAAAGATAAAGAAAGAGGAACATGATGAATGAATGCATGTATTAATGAACGAATGAAACATCTTGCACACATCGGATACCGGGTCCTTCTTGGTGATTGACCCTGAATGTAGAACCTCTACCGCTCACCCCTAGTACTGTGGCATACGTTTAGCTGTTCATTCGTTGACTTCGGCCCAGTAGCTAAGACTGATGGTTACTCCTAGTACCGTGGCATACGTTTAGCTGTTCATTTGTGACTTCGGCCCGGTAGCTACGACTAACCGGGGTGTAGCACATGTATTGGTATGGATGATGTCCGATGCGCAAGTAAGGTAATGAAAGAACGAATGAACGAATGAAGAAGATAATAATGATATTATCTATATGTACGTACGATGTGTGATCATGTAAAAGTAACGAACGGTTTTATATGGAAGTAAAGTATGTTTTATTTATAAAACTAGAACTCACTCAGCAACGCTGACTTTGATGTGTTTCCAGTTGGCAGGTAATGATTGCTGAGGATGGCACAGGCGACTACTCAGCTCTTTTGGGATGGCATTCTTTTGATTAATGTTTTTGCATTGTAATGCGAACAAACAATTTTTGTAATGAATGTTGTATTAGTTTGCAAAAGCATTTACATGGAAATGAAAGTTTGTTTTAGTTTTCCGCTGCGATTTATTAAATACAAATGTAATTATATGTTTTATGTGCGATGAGAACCCAGCTGTGAGCGTCCCGGGAACGGGGCCTTACAGTGATAGATTTTAGGGGAAATTGGGATGACCACTTACCGTTAGCTAAATTCTCGTACAACAACAGCTATCATGCCAGCATTGGTATGCCACCATACGAGATGCTATACGGTAGGAGATGCAAAACACCCGTTTGTTGAGGTGATATTGGTCAAAAGGAATTGGGGAGCATCGAGGTAATTAAGGCTACGACTGAGAAGCTTGAGAAGATTAAAGCCTTCATGAAGGCAGCTAAAGATAGGAAGAAGTCGTATGCCGATAGACGACGCAGGCCGATCGAGTTCCAGGTGGGTGACCGGGTTATGTTGAAGGTCTCACCTTGGAAGGGTATTATCTGATTTAGGAAGCGGGGCAAGTTAAGCCAAGATATATAGGCCCTTTCCGAATCATTGCTCGAGTAGGAGAGGTGGCCTATAGGTTGGAGTTACCCGATGAGTTAAGTAGGATTCACCCGACATTCCATGTATCTCATCTGAGAAAGTGTTTAGCTGATGAAGACATGATTGTTCCACTGGAGGATATCGCAGTAGACGAAAGGCTCAATTATGTGGAGCAACCAGTGGCAATCATTGATCATAAAGAGAAGAGGGTGAGAAATAAAGTGGTTCCTCTTGTGCGTGTACAGTGGAAGCACAGAAGGGATCCGAGTCTACATGGGAGACTAAGGAGGAGATGAGGCAGCATTATCCTCATCTGTTCGAGGAATAACAGGTTTCGGGGATGAAACCTATATAAGGGGGGTGGACTTGTAACACTCGGTTATTTTAAAAATACAAGACATGAAGAATAAAAGAAAGAAAAACAATAAATTCCAAGTGGAAGGACTAAAAGTGTCCAAAAGGACAAATATTTGAAAAGTTGGTGTAAAGGTGGGCATGGCCGCCCACCCTCCCTTCACATCACACTTTCTTTCGGTTTTAGAGAGAGGGAGTAGAACTTCGAGTTTAGAAGAGAAAGAGAAGAAGAAATCAAATTCAAGGTAAGAATTTATGGTTTTTAAGTGTTATGATGGGTTTTATCCCGGTTATATGCTTATGTGCTTATGTGTTTATGTATGTGCTCGGGTGTGTGTGTTTGGTGGTGTTTTTAGGTGTTTGAACTCAGTTGCAAAGGGTTAGAAAGGAAGAAACACCCAAGTTGCACCAGGTGAGTTCTAGACCTTGGTTTTTACTGTTTTAAACTCTATTTGGGGCTGAAAATGTATTAAAATGATTTTCAAAGTTTATGTATGTTTACCCGTATGTATTATGTGTAACACCCGGATCTTTCATTTATTTAAATAAAAAGAGAATAAGTGAAGAAAAAGGGGGAAAAGATATTTTACCCAAGTTGAAGGGTAAAAAGTGCCAAAAGGACAAAAAGGGTTGAAAAGTTGGTGTAAAGTGGGCATGGCCACCCACTACTTTCCCACAACTCTCAATTCAGCAGAATTCTAGAGAGAGAAAGTGCAGAATTCGGATTTTGGAAGAAACAGGGCTGAAGAAGTGAATTCAAGGTAAGAAACCCGAAATTTTAAGTGTTTGAAGCTGGCCTTATCTCGTTTGTGTGCTTATATGTGTTTGCCTGTGTTCGGGTGTGTGTTTTAGTGAGTTTTTAGGCGGTTGAACTCAAATTCAGACGAGTTGGAAGAAGTCCTGCTCAGAGCTGTTAAGCTGAGTTCTAGAACCCCTCATTTACATGTTTTCAAATGATTTTGGGGCTGGAAATACAAATCTATATGTTTTACTGATCTGGGTCTCGGACCTGTATGTTTTTCATGCGTGTTTGATGATGTTATGATGTTATGTGTGTTCATGTTCTTGTTATATGTTGAATTAGAGGGCTTAGAAGGTAAGATCTAAGCTTTGAACATGAAAATAGTGGTTTTAGTATGATTCTGCAGTTTTCAGTTCCGATTGGGTCGCGTAAGGAATCTGCTTAAGCGTTGAAGACCAATGCGGATGCTTTAGAAACAAATGCGAATGAGTTAGGAGTTAATGCGGATGAGTAATAAGCCAATGCGGGTGAGCATTTGGCTAAGTATAGACAAATGCGGATGAGCTAAGTATAGTCAATGCGGATGAGTATATCAAATGCGGATGAGCATTCGGCCAAGTATAGCCAATGCGGATGAACAAGGTATAGTTAATGCGGAAGAGTATAACCAATGCGGATGAGTAAATTTAGCTAACTATAGGAAATGCGGATGAGTGAATTGGCTAAGTATAAGAAATGCGGATGAGCATTGTTACAATGCGGGTGAGTATAACCAATGCGGATGAGTAAATTTGGCTAAGTATGGGAAATGCGGATGAACAACTGTGACCAATGCGGATGAACAACTGTGATCAATGCGGATGACAGTAGGCAAATGCGGATGGACTCTTAGAAAAAAAAATTATGACTTTTTGGAAAAAAGGTGGAAATGTAGGCCTTGACTTGGGAGGTTCCCGAGGGTTATGTAGGTTGACTTTTGAGGTCATAGATGTTATGTTGGACATGATGATGATGATGATGATGATGTTGCATGTTTATGCATGCTATATGTTATGTATGTATGATGCCTTGCATGATGATGTATGTATGATATGTTTATGTTCCTGATATTGATGTATGCTTATCTTTCCCGTGGCTTTACGTATGAATGAATGAATGAATGAACGTAATGGAAGTATTATGTAACGTAAAGTGGAAGATAATGAAAGAGGAACATAATGAATGAAAGAATGAATGCATGCATTAATGAAAGAACGTAACGAAAGACTTGCAAGCAAATGTGTGGAGGTGCACACCTTAGCGGGTGTTAGGTCAACAATGTGCGAGTTAGCTACCCCGAAGGATGCACATTGGGGTCCAATCCTTGTGATTGACCAGATGTATGGGATTTGCCGCTCACCTCGGGTGACTGAGCCAGCAAGAGTGCACAATGTTGGGGCAAATGTAAGACCTCAGGCTCAGCACCAGCATGAGTGCACAACGTTGGGGTGTAGCATATGGCACTGATCCAGATGAAAGTAAAGTAATAAGTGATGCGTGTACTTACCTCGGGTGACTGGGTCAGCATGAGTGCACAACGTTGGGGCAAATGTAAAACCTCGGACCCAGCACCAGCATGAGTGCACAACGTTGGGGTTAAGTACATGTCATCGAATGAAAGAATGAATGAAAGATGAAAGCACGTATGTAATGAACGTATGAATACGTTAATGAGTGATAAGAATGTAACATGCTAACAATGAGAATGAAATATATGAGAATGTTAATGAAGGTAAAGTTTATATCTTTTGTGTATACGTATGATGCATGCACACACGAAAGTAATGTAAGGTTTAACGAAAGAAAAGTATGTTTTGTATAAAACTAGAATTCACTCAGCAACGCTGACTTTTATGTGTTTCCAGTTGGCAGGTAAGGTTGCTGAGGATGGCACGGGGCGGCTGCTTAGTTATTTTTGGAGGGCATCTAGTTAATTAAAGGCTTTTGTGGTGTAATACAAGAATGTATTCTGAATTAATCAACAATGTATTATTTTGCAAAAGTTATATAAATTTAAATGAATGACAGTTGAATGTTTCCGCTGCTATGCTTTTGGTAATGATGGATAAAAATTTTATGTTACATGCGATGATTGACCAGCTGTGAGTGTCCCGGGAACGGGGCCTTACATTATGCTTGTTGGATGTTGATTCTTGAATGCTTATAGGTTGTTCATGTTTATAATAGCCATATTAAGCTTAGAACAGATGGGTTTGATGATTGGGTTTGAAAACATAATAGAAACATGTTACACAGGAGGTCTATGCGCCTAGATAAGGCTCATGCGCTTGAAAATTCCTTAGAAGAATTTAAGTGCAACCCATGCGTCTGAACAGTAGCCCATGCGCCTGAATATGCCTTAGAAATGTTTAAGTATAGTCCATGCGCCTGGACAGTGGTCCATGCGCCTAGAAATATTAGCCGGACAACTAAGTGTAGGGCCATGCGCCCCAATAATGCCCATGAGTCCAAGTGGCTCATGCGCCTAAGTGTTCATACGCCCGAATAGTGCCCATGCGCCTGAATAGTTCATGCGCCTAAGTGATAAAATGATAAGTGTTGGCTGATGCGCCTATATAGTGATGAAACGCCCAAACAGGGCTCATGCACCCCAATAGTGTCAAAACGCCTAAGCACTTAGAAATTTTTACAGAATTTTCGGGGAGTCGGTGCTTTTAAGGTTTGACCGAGAGTTGACCTGGGCCTATTTATGATGATGTTTCATGCATGATTATGATTGTTCCTTATTAATATTATTGCTAATATTATTATTACTTATAGTATGTGACTTTAAGTAGTATATTTATTATCGTAACGTAAAGTATTTTGTAATAATAAAAGAAAGAGCAATAAAGAAAAGAAGAGGAACACTAATAAAATGTTAACAAGTTTTGCAAGCTTATAGGAGCGACACGACCATGTTGTCGTTAGCTCGACCGTGTTGCGGGTTAGCTACCCCATATTGCACACGAGACCAGGACCTTTGCAGCATGCCCTGGGTAATTGGGCCGGCCTTGTATACAGTACACAGAACCCTTTCGAGGGATACAGTTGACCCTTTCGAGGGATACAGTTGACCCTTTCGAGGGATACAGTTGACCCTTTCGAGGGATATAGATGGCCCATCACCCGTTTTCCATCGCGCATACAGTTGGGGTATTGTTCATTGGTCCATACAGAAAGTGAAAGATAAAGATAAAAGTTTATAGAACAGACAAGGCATAAAGTAAAGAGAACGAACAGTATCTGTTCATATAGTTAATGCGTGCTCGCATATACAGTACATAGTTGTTTTTTTACAGAAAAGAGTATTTTTATATACAACATACAGAAAGTATTTTATTACTTATAAAACTGGAACTCACTCAGCAACGCTGACTTTATACATTTTCAGTTGGCAGGTAATTATTGTTGAGGATGGCATGAGGGTGAAGCTACTCGGCAGGGAAAGACTGACATCCATTTGTATTCTATGTTGCTGTTGTTTTGTAATGCAGTAAAACAATTATTTTGTAAACAGTTTATGATGATGTATTACTTAACAACAGTGATTTAAATGAAATGAATGGTTTTTGATAAATCATTTCCGCTGCTTAAGTTTGTATAATTATAATGTGTAGTGTTTTAACTGCTGTAATTGACCAATTGTGAGGTGCCCGGGAACGGGGCCTTACAAATTCATCTGATGTTCCATGCATCTCTTCTAAGAAAGAGCTCAACCGATGAGAATATGATCATGCCACTAGAGAACACTGAGCTGGACAAAGTATTCAACCACAAGAAGCAACTGGTGGCCATTACTAATAAGAAGAAGAGAATAGGCTAAGGAGGATGATAGTTTCACTTGTGCAGGTGCAGTGAAGCCTAAATGGATCTAAGTTTAAGTGCAAGATCAAGGAAGAGGTGAGACAGTGTTACCCATAACTGTTCGAGAAGCAACAAGTTTCGAGGACGAAACCTCTTTAAGGGGGTAGACTTGTAACACCCCGAATTTTTATTTAAACGAAAGGAAAAGAAAAGTAAATAGAAAGAATAGATATGAGCATAAGTGGAGGGGGATAAAATATACAAAGTACAAAACCTTTTTATTTTAAGGTTTAAAGGGGCATGGTCGCCCATCCCTTCTTCACCCTCTTCATTCGGCTAAAAGGAAGAAAGAAAAGAGAGAAAGCTCTCGGTTCTAGAGAGAGAAAGAGGAAGAATCAACTGCAAAGGTGAGTCTTCTCTTATATGAGCTCGGTTTCAGCTAGGTTTCGAGTTCTTGACCGAAGTTCTTGGTGTTTAGTGTTTGTTTTCGGGAGTTCAGAGCTGAATTGAAGGTGGGTCTCGAACTTGAAGGGTGTTGCTCAAAAGCTGCTCAAGGTGAGTTTCTAGAACCCCTCTTTTACTGATTTTTAACTTGTTTGGGGCTATTATGCATACCAAGAGAATGTTTTAAGTAACCGTGGGTCTACAGCCTTATGTTCGAGAATGATATATGTATGCATGCTTTAGAGTATGATTATGGGTTAGTGTTGATGTTTAGCAGGTTTAGGTTCCCCTGGTATGTTAGATCTGTCCTTGGGTATTATTAAAATGATAATCGGGTGATGTTAGTAGCATAGACAGTGGCCCATGCGCCCAGCATGTTGGCCAGGCGCCTAAGTGTTGGCCATGCGCCTAAACCATGGCCCATACGCCCAGCATGTTGGCCATGCGTTTAAGTGTTGGCCATGCCTCCAGAGGTGGTCCATGCGCCTAAACAGTGGCCCATGCGCCTAGCATGTTGGCCATGCGCCTAAGTGTTGGTCATGCGCCTAAGTGTTGGCCATGCGCCCAGAGGTGGCCTAGGCGCCTAAACATGCCAATGCGCCCAAAGTGTTGAAACAGCTAAATGACCATGCGCCTGCATAGTGGTAAAGCGCCTAAACATGGCAGAAACGCCCAAATAGTGTCCACGCCCAGACTGTTTTACACATAGAATTTTTATGCTCATGCGCCTAAATGGTCCCATGCGCCCATTTTGGACTTAGGATTTTCTAAATGGTTTTAAGAGGTAAAATAGGGAGATAGGCCTTGTTATGATGTGATGGCTTATGCTTGATGTGTGCATGGTGATGTGATGAATTATGATGTGTTTATGTGTGAGTGATGTGTTATCTTTCTTCGTCAAAGAGTTTTCAAAACGTACGTATTATGTTTTATAATACATTATGTATGACTTTACGTTGGGTGATGTATGAATGAATTAATTTACAAACGTAAAGTATTATGCAATGTAAAGTAGAGAATAATGAAAGAGGAACCCAATGATGGTGTGCAGGCACGAATGACCACTGTGGTGGCTGACCATTGTGTGGTGCCTGGTGTATAATAGTTACCCACATTGTTAGGGGTGTAGTACCCATAATGTTGGGGGTGTAGTACCCATATTGTTGGGGGTGTAGTACCCATAATGTTAGGGGTGTAGTACCCACATGTTGGGGGTGTAGTACCCATATTGTTGGGGGTGTAGTACCCATATTGTTGGGGGTGTAGTACCTATATTGTTAGGGGTGTAGTACCCATATTGTTGGGGGTGTAGTACCCACATTGTTAGGGGTGTAGTACCCATAATGTTGGGGGTGTAGCGTATGATAAAGAGTAATGAGCTAAGAAATGAATGAATGAACGAATGATGATGAAGATAATAATGATATTATCTACGTGTACGTATGTTGTGTGAGCATGTATGAAAGTATAATATGATTTGAAAATAGAGTAAAGAACGTTTTTGATGAAAGTAAAGTATTTTATTATAAAAACTAGAACTCACTCAGCTTCGTTGACTTTTGTATGCATGATAGTTGGCATGTATTTTGTTGATGCTGAGGAGTTGCATAAACTATTGGGAGCGTTTGAGGCTGACATTCATATTTTGACATGTTATTGTATTTTGAGATGTAAACGAATGTTGTAAATGAATGAAACGACATGTTTTGGTTATTAATAAAAGTTATAAATTCTGTTGCAAAATAAATGTACGTTTTAAAATGTTTTACGTGCAATGAATAACCAATTGCGAGGTGCCCGGGAACGAGGCCTTATAGAAAAAAATTAAAAAGAAATAAAAATGGAAAATAAAACCGAAGAAAAAGTAGTCGTAAAAACGTTGAACTCGCACGTGAAACATAAAACATTAAAAACTATAACTAAGTCAATCTAAGACTCGCGCGTTGGGACCATTAAGCGGGAAAAACAGGCGTAAAAACGTTAACCACACATGTACGTTGCGACGTGTTAACTCATGTAAATTTAAACCGATATGTAAAATGAAAACTTTGTAAAAGATGAAAAGTAAGGGAACAAAAGTTGAAAGTGAAAAAATATAAATGTTAAGTTGTAAAAGATATAAAAGTATTAGGTAATAAAAAACAAAAATGGGTACAACATACTAAGCCTAAGTTACAACTCTACATTTTTATGATAGTTTTATTCAAATACTTAAACATATTTTTTATACTTGATATCCACAGTTTATTAAATATAATATATTCAATAAAAGTATCATGACGATTTAATAACGAATCACTAAGCATGTGTAGATATCCATGAGAATTTGCGTACTTATATCATTGAACTTACTAAAATCATGATAATCCTAAAAACTATCATTATGACGTTCACATATACATTTAAAATCAAACCGTGGCGAAGCGCGGGTGCCATTATACTACTATATAAAGTAAAGCCTTGGGATACAAATGTAATTTTATAAAAAGAATTTAGACACTTTCAACTTTTTAAGCATTAGGTACAAGTGTCCAATGCAATCATTCTTATATTACCCCTTATTAATAAACTTCTTGTAGTTAATATATTATTTAATATTACAAGATTATTTACTTCACTACATTAAATACTATATAGTTTTTAATATCTTAGATTAACATATAAATTAATAAATAAGTATTACATTATTTGAATACTTAACTAAATACGTTTATAATAATAATATAATAATAATAATAATAACAACAACAAATTTTATAAATAAGTATTATTATATTTGAATACTTAACTACATAATTACTAAATATTTTTGTAACAATGATGATAATAATAATTCATATTTATATCATCTATTATTTGTTACAATCTACAAGACATCTCTTTAAGACAATTGTAATTTTGCAATAAATTTAAGATAAAATATAAAGGATTGCAAGTTTTAATCTTTAATATTATAAGAAATCTTTTTATTGTACTCTCATCCTACTTCGAAAAATTATACCACATGGTTTCTATTAATACATCTATATTTAATATTTAATGTCATAACAAATATTTTCATTGTTATATTAAAGCAATTCAATCTATATTATGTCATATGTGAATTTTATTGAAAAATATTCGTTAAACTTTAATCATGTTCTGCTAATTAGTTTTGTAACAATGTGTTAGAGCTAACATATGATAATAATCATAAGCCGTATAAAAGATTCAAATGAAATATAACAAGTATGGACTTGTAAATTGCTTACTGCGATGCAACACGCGCATTACTCGCTAGTATAAGTTATGAGTTTAAGTTACTTTAAAGATATGGATTGCTTTATTTTTTTTAACAAAAGTAATTATATTATATTATATACTTAAAGATCAATCAAATGCTACAATAAAGTTTAATCATTTTATACTTTGGCCAAATAAATTCACAAGTTTTTAACTTTTACCACATTAAGCGCTTACTTTTCTCTTTTGTCCTCTTCGTCATTTCATTCTCGCCATTGAAGAAGAAGTGTAATACATGCATGTTTTACAAACAACTGAAAGAGAGAAAAAAGTTTATGCCATTCATCTTGAAGATCACGGTTAGTAAAAGCTATATTGACAAGTGGACTACCTATTTTACACGGTTACACCTAAAAGTGATCAGCTGACTGATTGATCTAGGTTTAGTGGATTAAAGGTTTTTATACGGGTGGTAATTCTATAATTAAATGTATAACATATAATAAAAAAGTTTTTGAGACACGTGTTATCATTTTAGTAAATCAACAAATTATTTTCTCGTATCTCTCTCATAATAAATACAAAAATTATATAAACAAGAGTTAATTACATGAATGGTCCCTGTGATTTATTGAAAATAACAAGTTTGGGTACTAAGAGTTTTTTGTAACAGGTTGAGGTATTATGTTTTAAATTTTGCAACGAGAATAAGTATTAAGACTAACAGACGTTAGTTTCTCTGTTAAATTAAAATAAAAGGACTAAAATACCCCTATAGGGACCATTTTCGTAATTTTATATGTCTCTTTTGTTTAGGGACCATTTGTGTAATTATGTATAAGTTAAAAAAAATCTATCCCCCACCGACAATCCCCACTCACATCCATTTGTCTTATTAAGTTATTATCTTGATCTCAAATTCCACAGAGTTACTGGGATTTCAATGCTACTCATGAGTTTGAGAATTTTGGTAAGTTTGCTAGCGACAATAGGATAGTAATTTAACTTGATTTGATTTTATTCATGGGCGAAGCATCACCGACAATCACCACCCACATCCCTTTTAGAAATCAGACCACCATTACCGCAAATCCATCACCGCCATTACTCACTGTTGCTACCGCCCACCACCCCCCGGTCAGCGCCCATTTTAGACCCCAAATCACCCCCAAATTATCACCGAAACCCTAAACTCATCACCAAAAACCACCTAAAAACAAGATGTGAATGATGGAAGGGGTGAAATTAGATGTGGTTTGTCTTGTTGGAGCCTCGATTTGGAGCATTTGGAGCTTCATTTGATTTGGTTTATTATATGAGAGATGGTGGAGATGGTGGCGATCAGTGGAGATGGTGGCGATCAGTGGAGATGGTGGGGATGGCTGGTGGTGGGTGGTCTCTATTAGGGTTTTTCCCTAGGAAATGGGTTTTGGTGATGATGGTTGATAGCGATGATGATAACGGTACCGTAGACGAATGGTGGTGGTATGAGGGTATACCGGTGGTGTGATGGCCGGTGGTGAGACCAACGACGACGGTGGTCTGAGGGTACCGTACCAGTGGTGTGATGGCTGGTGATGGTGATGTGAGGGTACCACTGGGTGGGTGAGATGGCTGGTGTCGATAGCCAGCGATAATGATGGTCAAGGACGGTGGGTGGTTGTGATGGTTAGGGACGGTGGTGATGGTAGGGGACGGTGGTAGTGGTGAAAGTATTGATTATTGTGTATATATGTGTGTGTATATGTGTGTGTATATATATATATATAGAGTTATATATAAATATATTACTTTAATTTAATTACACAACTACTCCTCTAATTTACACAATTAGTCCCATAATGTGAAAAGACTAAAATACCCTTAAAGTTAATAGAAAATCTAACGTTTGTTAATGTTAATACTCAAACTTGTTACAAAATTAAAAGTGACTACTCGAACTTGTTACTTTTTTGCTTAGTACCCAAGTCTGTTATTTTATATAAACCACCGGGACCATTTATGTAATTAACTCTATAAACAATCAATTTAACCTTCATTTTTTACTACAATATGTTAAAACAAAATATTTACATTTGTGTTTAGTGTCTTTCTCATATTAAATGATCAGTATTTTAAATAAGTAAACTAAACTATTAAACATCTAATATATATATATATATATATATATATATATATATATATATATATAATATATATAATATATATATTCTTATTTCAATAATTTATTAATACATATTAAATTATATGACTTTAGACATATTTTATCTTTAAATATAGAGTAATAAATTTTAATTTCATTATTTGTTATAATTTTTAAATATTCATTATATTTTTATTTCACCAATAGCTAATACATCTAGAAAATAAAATATTTATAAAACTAATGGTTTTGATATATTTTATTTATTCCATCCATGCACTACATGAGATCTAACCTAGTTAAATACTATACCAAAGAAAAAAACTTGCCCAGCATCATGAACTTTTGGTGATAATTCTATAATTAATATTTGATGCAGTCGGAAACAGAAGTATAAATAATTAAACATGTTGATTCAATAAGAATACCAGAAATAATTCTTCTAACTATTGTTAATTCGCAAAGAATACCGATAATAAAGAATTCACACTAACATACACAATGATAGAGAGAAAAAAAAGTTTTTTTTATAAACTTCAATGATTATTTCACCATTCTCTTACATACATCTAAAGAAACAAAACAAAAGTTGAATGAGCCACAAAACATAGACGGACCAAAAACTAGGCCAAATATAAATTCTAACAAAATGTAAAAATAAGACAAAAATTGAAATAACTCATAAAATAAGTCGTTTTTGGGCCGAAACAATTGTGAAAACGTGCTCCTCGGTCCAACGGTCGTTTTGACTGGTTGCAGGCTCAAAACGAAGACTTTTAACACAAGTTATGATCATTTCAATGAAACCTCTTTTGATAAACGATCTTGAGCCTTTAAAAAGACTATAATTTGCTCATCCACACTTAAACTCACACAAATATTAGATATCCACATAAATAAAAAGATTTAGCATTCGGTAGTTCGTTAATAAAACTTTTCACCCCAGTCCATAAAATATCTAGAAGAACCCATTGGATCACCATTTCATCTTCATTTAGGCATTTATTCATGTTACTTTAATACTTGATAATACCACCGGTAGTAAAAATTTATTGCATTGCTGTAATAGTCGATTTTTCAAGCTTGAATAAGCTAGAAATTTAAGAGAAAATGACTAGATTATGTTTTCTCGGGAAAGATTCAACCTGACTGTAACGTAAATCGGCCATTTGAATATTTGATGCTTGCTTTTCGAGTCCACGTTAACACCATATTAGCTACAACTAGTATTAAGCCCCATCGTATTGTGGTCGGGACGTAAAACCGTACACAGTAGCACCAATGTCACGTCACCCTCAACGACCAACAACACCAGTAAAACTCGTATTATAAAACAAAAATAAAAACCGAATGAAAATAGACGAAAAACACAAAATATTTAACACACAATAATGATGGATCTAGTACCCGTACGTTATTACGGGGTTGTTAAACCAAAAAAAGACATAACAACGATAAATCACACATATTACGGTGTGTTAACTTTTAAAATTTAAACTGAAATGTAAAATGAAAAAAAATTATAAAATATGAATTGTATAAGGAAAGAAAGTTGAGAGTGATAAAATTTAAGAGTTAGATTATAAGAGATGTAAAAGTATTGAGTTTTAAAATAAAAAAATTGAAAAAAACCCAAAGAATATTTACAATCACTAAAGCTAATGGTACAACAATTAATGTATTGTGAAGTTGATAATTGGTATATATTAAATTAGGAAGGTAAAAGCCTCTCGGTAGCCTAGCAAGGGAACTTCAAACACAATAAAATATATCTTACATTTATATAATACTAATTATCAACTTAGTCATGTATTATGGATTGCATCATATGCATTGTGGGTTGTACTTATCTCTTTTTTAATCTTAATTTTTAAAAAAAAAAATTAATCCAATACTTTTATATATTTTATAATTTAGCCCTAATATTTGTTTACTTCAACTTTGGTCCCCTACATTTCATATTTTAAACATTGTCGTCATTCGGTTCAAATTTTGCAAGTTAACACGGTGAAACGTTAATGTGTGGTTCAACGTTTTTATGATTAATTTTGCCCATTTTTTTGCCCCGTCGCACGTGTTGGTCCTAAATCAACTTACATATTATTCTAGATCTTTTATGTTTCGCATGCGTACTTTAATGTTTTTACGTCTACTTTTTGTTCGGTTTTATTTTTTTTCATTTTTTTAATACGAGCTTTGTATTAGTGGTCGTTGACAGTGGTATGTCATTGATGCTGTTGACATGATTATATGCCACCTGTTGCAACGCGTGAGGCTTAATACTTGTTTGTACTATGGGTTACATTTACACATCTCGATCATGATAAAAGAGAAAATTAGTGTGGGTACATTTTCTTGTGACTATTGTCCCACTAGAATGACATCTTTAGCAAAGAAAAGATGTCATAGCAATCAACAAAAGCCTATTTATATAGAATTCGAATGCAATGTAAAATACCCATGGTATAGGACGTACTGAAAAAAAAAAGGATGAGAACGGATCACCTTGCCTCACCCTCGAAAACACTAAAACCCCTTAGGAGGTGATCCACTTATCAACAGTGATGTTCGAGCACAATTAACGCAATCAAGAATTCACTTACTCTCACTTTACAAGATAAATTCATATAATTAAGAATAGAGTCTAGAAATCTGCAGTTTAATGCCTTGTAAAAATCTATTTTGAAAAATAATGACATAAAAAACACGGATTGATACATGAAAAGAACATACTTGAAAACCAATTCTTTTTTTTTCTGAACGATAAATGTACAACCCTGTTTCGAATGATAGATGTTATCTTTAATCGGGTCATCTATCTGTTTCTCAGCCGGAACCGCATCCCAACCTCTCAGGAGGAAACCCATTGCTGGAAAACCCTCTGACTCAACTCTGAATATTTTTACTCAAAATAAAACTTTGAACATATAAACTCCGCTCGTTTACTTGTTATGGGTACGAAACCGATTCTTATAATTCACTTCCTGGAAAGACTGGGCTTCATATTTTCATGAAAAAAAGTGGTGTTTTCTTTTCATCTCCCTCAATGTTTGGGCCTTTCAAGTTGTAAGCGGGTCATAGTGTAGCCTAGCCCGACCCGACCCGAGCAAATCTGTTGGCTCCCAAATTTCTAACATCTAAAACACATGCTTCTGATTGGCAAGTGAATCCTACAAATCGATCCGTAAGCTGCACTGCAGTGACATTTGGGTCCTGCAAATGGAAGATTTGGGGCGTCGGAGAAAGCACAAGGATCCATGGAGGTTAATTGGCCGGAGCACGGTGTCCGTCGTTTGTGTTTGTTTCACTCACTTTGCTCTCTACCTACTATCTTCCTTCTTCTACTCCTTCAACATCATAACACTACTTTTTCTTTCAGGTTTGATAGTTACATATATGTATTTGGTATGTATGTTTTTTCAGAGGCTATTGTTGTCGATTCGATTTTAATTTTGATTTTAGGTTCTTTTGTTCAGTGATGGTGTTGTTAGGGATGACGCTGATAGGGAGAAGATGTAAGAGGTTATTTGGCCTGCGTGCCGCAGCTCCTGCCTTTGTGTTTACGAATATATTGTTCATTTGGTGTGTGTACTTGGTTGTTGTTCGACAAGGTAACCTCTTGATTTCAGTTGTCTGTTGTTATGTTATATACGCTACTGATCATGGTTGTTTTTCAGAGTGTTGGTTTCTTAACTTGAAAATTGATAATCAGATTGGTTCTGGAGGGTAGATTATAGCAACAAAATAAGGTCTCTGGAACATGAAAGTAACATTGAAGTTGATAATATTCCTTAGATATGAATTTTCTTTATCAACATGTGGATTCTCATCATCATCTTCACTAATTTAGGAGATATCAGAATTGACTTGTTATGGATGATCTTATTTTCTATCAAAAGGACCATCTTCTATTACATAGATTGTAATCACCTTTGATGGTAAATGAGTTTTTTCCCCATGTTGATATCACCACAAACAATTTGTCTTTAGTCCGTCTCGCCATGGAAAAGTCTGACATTTAGAAGTTGTAAATTGTATAAATGTATGTCCCTTTTCTGGTCTTTACCCAAAACTAGATTACCCAAGTCTGCAACTAAAGGATTGTCCACTTGTGTGCAGCATTACTTGTGCTGTCAGTTTCCTATGTCTTTGGTCAAGTTGTATTAAGTAACTCGTGAAATGAGAATGTTGTAAAGGATACAACAAAATGATTAATAGGTTGTAAAATTTTAGTTCAATGAAACATGGTTTCTTCTGGTGCTGAGTGCTGACACTCTTCAGTTTTTAGGTATTACAAGTCTCCAGATGGAGTAAAGTGATGGGTCTCTCTACTGAGATTATGGAATCTGATGAAAATGTAATAATATGCCATTTGTGGCTTTTCTACAGGTAGCAACTATCAAGTTGTTACTCTTTGATGTCTCTGATAACAATAGAGCCATCTATTCAAGTGGAAATTGTAACAGTCTATTTATATAATATAATTATAAAAAATTGGCAAATGTTCAAAGTCTTTTCAGATTCTTTGATATGGTGACTAGAAAAAACTTAAAGAAAATGACCAAGCCTCGAAAAGATATGGCGAGCAAGTTAAAAAAACAGACAAGATTATACCGTAACTGTAACATGAGCTATGAGTTTCTAGGCTTTTTGGCACTAACCAGTCTCCTATGAGTTGAATCTTAAATACCAGAACTTAAATTGGCACCCTTTTGTTTTCTATATTTATATTTTATTTTGGAAACTAATAAATTCTGTTGTGATATCTTTTATGTTTATCCTGCCTTTAATGCTGATAAAAGAATTAATTTGCTGTTTTACAGCCATCTCATTTCCGTTGGACATCATATTCCATGCAGAGCTCATTATTCTCGTAATCGGCCTATGTAGGTTCGTTAGTGTGTTAGAACTTGGTTAATAGTTGTTCTTATAAAGCACTATTAGAGTATTAGGTTTGATACATGAACTTTATCTTCTTTCTAATGAGAGTGTTCTTGGTCGCAGGATCATCTCTGGTGATCCTGGTTTTGTTGACTATGGACCTATCTCCAATACTGAAACTTATCTAGAGGTTAGTCATCACGCAAAATATTCCCATTAAAGTTTCAGATCATTCATGATGATCTTTATTTTCTCATGCAGGGATCAGAGCTTCCAACTTCTGACATTTATGAGGAAATCCCATCTGCTGAGGTCTCGATAATTACTTCCGTTTCACATTCCGGTCACACAGACTACATTCATATTATTGTTCTTTATTTTCAAGTTACTCAATGTGTATGTTATAACAGAATTCAGTTTTATACCAAAGGGTAAGATATTGTAAGCACTGCCATGCACATGTTAAGGGATTTGACCACCATTGTCCTGCTTTTGGGAATTGCATAGGTAATCTTTAAAAAGTTCATTCCAGTTGTTTTGATTGTAATGTGGGGACCAGCTTCAAAAGGATCAGATGTTACTGTTGGACTTTGCATCCGGCAACATAACTTATCGACACTGAAGTCCATAGTCTTTTTAGTGCAGGTGAAAATAACCATATGCTTTTCATGATTCTCCTAGCTGGGTTTATAATAGCTGAGGCTTGTTACATTGTCGGTGCATCTCAAAGTAAGCATCACCATATTTTCCTAAATTACCATTTTCATTTTTGTAATATCACCCTTCTCAAATGTTCATTTATAATGTATTCATCTTACATTCCAGTCACAACATCCCGGACACTTGATAGTGATGGACGGAAGGTATACAATTGGTCTCTAGTCACTACCTTGAATCTTGTCATTTTGGCCTGCGGTAACGTAATGTATTTCTGTAATGTTTTAGATCTTTTTATCCAGCAGGTTGGTTGGACCGTGGCATTAGCCACTAGCACGATGATATTTTCCATTCTGCAAGTACTATGGCAGGTGCATGCCTGCTTAGAACAGTGTTTATATATACCATAACAAATTAGGATAATTTTTTAATTTTTTTATAACTTTTAGGTGGCATTTCTTGCATGGCATGTATATTGTGTGTGTTTTAATATCAGAACAGATGAGTGGGTAAGTTATCTAATTTAGTGTTTGTATTAGAAGGTTATTAGTTATATATATCTACTGCATGGATTTGTGTTTTTGCAGATGCACTGGAAGAAATATCCAGAGTTCCAGCATATCGTACACTCTCAACCAGGTAATTGTGAAGCATGAGCCCTCTTTTGAACAAAGAAAATTGGCACTTTGACTTTTGAGTCAAATGTGCTAATGTGAGTGATACGAGTTCCTTCGGCTCTCAGGGAAATTGATGACTAATTTAAACTTTATAGATGATTAATTCAAATAGAGATATATAGCTAACTATGTGAGAAAATTTGTATGGATTTAAATTTTGAAAACAATTTATTTGACCACAACATTGTAATGTATCTAGTCTTTTCACAACACGAGTATCATGATTAGTTCTTTACATGACGATTTACTGAATAACCTTTCTGTTTAGGAGAGACAGTAACAGCAACATGGTTTAGGAATCCCTATGACAAAGGCATCTGGCAGAATTTGAAGGAGTTCACTGAAGCCAAAAGATAAGGTCATTTGCTTTAAATGTGCATTATATGTTCTGATTTCAAGAACTAAGAAAATCTAATCTACATTTGTTTAGTAATTAGTTGATTTTGGAAGGGAAGTTTAAATAATTAGATAGTGAAATAGTTTAATTAATTTATTTGTACATATATTTTGTTATGAAAAAGACTATCAGAAATGTGCATTATATGTTCTGATTTCAAGAACTAAGAAAATCTAATCTACATTTGTTTAGTAATTAGTTGATTTTGGAAGGGAAGTTTAAATAATTAGATAGTGAAATAGTTTAATTAATTTATTTGTACATATATTTTGTTATGAAAAAGACTATCAGAAATGTGCATTATATGTTCTGATTTCAAGAACTAAGAAAATCTAATCTACATTTGTTTAGTAATTAGTTGATTTTGGAAGGGAAGTTTAAATAACTAGATAGTGAAATAGTTTAATTAATTTATTTGTACATATATTTTGTTATGAAAAAAACTATCAGATATATATATTTTTTCACATGTTCATTTGTACTTTAAAAAGGAGAGATTTGGAAAGCTCTGTATTCATTTCTGAATGCAAACAATGAAGTTGAGGGGCTGTATTTATAGGCCAGGAGACATCCTTTCAATCTTGTGCAATTTTTGGTCTGGGTTCAACAGATCACTGAACCATCATGTCTGTTTCGTTTCTGCATGCAACTGTTGCCATGCCGCGAACTGCGAATTTAAGGATGTTTTAAATTGGACCAACTTAATCTTTTTTGCTTTTATCAAATTGGTTTAATAGCGGTCAACTAGCTGACTCTGTGATTGATGAAACGAAGGCTGACTTTCTAGATAAGGGTCTAACTTGGCCATCGCTGATGATGAGACGCTAATGATTGAAATTAGATTAGAAGTCGACTTGTATGGAATATGGCTACAAGTTTATGAGGTTGGTTGTTCAAACTTAAGAAACATAGCTCGATCAAATCATGTTATATTCTTGTGTTTCTTATTGTCCTCAAACATGTTCGTCTTGCAATTGTTTTTGTGGGTGTTACTAGGCTTGCAAGTTTTTCAATTTTGTGTGTAGAAAGACTGTTGTCTGTAGTCAAATTTGATGTTGAAATGGTTATAAGTTTGTTAGCTATTGGAGTTTAATTTATGAAAGAAAGCACAGGATGCTTCTTGGAGATTTTTTTTCCTTCAAACTACATTCAAGCCCCTTTTTCTTTAGCAAATAAGTTTTGACTTTTATCGTCAAAGATTTCCATACATGGTAACTTTTGCCGCTAAATGCAGATCAACTACATACATAGTCGCTTAAAGCATAAGAAGCTAGTGTGCGTAACATTGCTAAACCCATGTCATTTCGGGTCTCCCTCTGCTTCTTCTCCCCACCACTGTAGAGTTTTCATGCTTTAACTATCTCGTTATATGTCTTGTCTACATGCCCAAATCATCTCAGTTTATCACAAAAACCTCATTCTTTATGCGATCCAACCTTGTATGTGTACACATCCACCTCAAACATCCTCATCTCAGCAAGCCCGAAAACTATTAAATCCTAACTATATACTATTCTAAAACATGGTTAGCCAAAAGCATTAATGTTATAAAATTTAATTAAAATACACGTAATGAAATTGTCATTAAAATTAGAGGATCACATATCCACATACAACAAGACCAAGTTCCTATATAGTATATATAGCATGGTCAATGTTTCTCCGGCATAAATTCACAGGTGACAGGACTTAGGAATCCAACAGCACATCAAACAAACACAAAGGTTCCTTTACACTTTTGGAATTTGGATGCTACTGTTAAAACTTCAACTACCATTAATCACAAGAAACTAAAACTCTGACAACTTTAATTCTTAACCGTGATTTAGTAATATATTATTTTGTATAATATCTTTGTACGAGACTTGTTTTTTGTTTTTGAGGAAAGACACTTTGAATTTTTTTATGCTGTTGTCACTATTAAAAAGGTTCATTGAACCGGCATCTCTCAAGTATTAGATACACTAATAACACAATAAAAACAATTTTTTTTAGATTATATGAACCTGAAATAACTAAATCAAGTATTGCCCATCCAATCATACATATCATTGTGAAACCAAATCAGAAGCATGATTGTTTTGTAAAAATATATAATCTCTTATATCACTCTAACAATCACATCTACAGTCTACAGATCAAACGTCGTCATGAATAACAAACATATGGCAAGTTCATAAAACGAACCCAACATGTCAAGTTCTCAAAAACATGGAGTTCTCAATCTTCTACCCTCTGTCCTTCCATTTGAATCTGAACCCGACCCGGGGCTTGATCGGGCTGGAGGCGCAATTCGTCCGTCCACAAACAATGAATTTGATAGCTCCCCAAAAGGTTGAGAAAGGGCGATCTCATCGGGTCCATAAATCACTGGACCATGTTGAACTCGCCTGTGCTCATGAGCGGCTCTTCTTTCCACTTCAAGAAACCGGCCAAGAGGGACAGTGTTATTTCTTGCGATATCAACATCAATGTTATCTCTTGGGCACAAACAGAATTTGAAACACCAAGTTTTTGATTTCGGGTTTGATCTTCGGTTGTGTCCTAACGTTATGGTCTCGGCGACAACCCTTCTTCTACTTCCTAAAGATCTTCTTGAGAGTTCTACAATGCTTGAAACACCCAAGAGGTTTCCTAGGGTGATGCTCTTGTCATGAAAGAAAGAACCTGTGGACTTTATAACCAGTAACATTCTCAATATTTAAATTCACATTTTTTGGTATATGGTTTTAGGTTAAAAAAATCGTAAAACATAATGTTTTGTTTCCTGAATTTGTAGATGGTTTAGTGAAAAGATAATAGTTTTTAAAAAGGCTTGGAAAGTATTTTGGTTTTTAGAAATATGTGACAATGAATGTTTAAAATTGTTGGTATTTGCAAGCTACATGTCAAATAAGTTTGTTTTAGTGGTTAGTATTGGTTAAAATAGTTAAAGTATTTGGTTAGTTAGTTAAGCATGATATGAAGGATATAAATTATTTATACGTATTACTCGTTCCTATTTTTCAATAATATAAAAATAGTCACAAGTTACATGGTATCAAAAAATGAGTCGTACGTGCATACACCTTATATCCTTAATAATATGTTTAACTAACTAACTAACTAGGTTAAATAAATAACCAATATTAACAACTAAAACAAAGTTATTCGACATATGACTTTCTAATGCTGACCGAAATCAGTTAGGTGACAGGTGAAATGACTTGCTAGGCGAATATTTGTTGTTACATCTTTTTAAGGTTTGCCTATGATAGCACGTAAACTTTTTAGAAAACAAAACACTTTAAAAACCTTAGAGAACTATTATGCTTTCTCTATACTACCTAGGAATACAAAATTCTTTGCTTCAAGCGATAAATTTGTCTTGGTGTATCTTAAATACCGGTATAAGATGACATGTGAAAGACACATGCTTCATATATATACATGATCAAAATGTTGCACATAGATTCACTTGTATCTAGGTAGAAAAATGTTTGATCATCTACTCCAAGGGCATAAATTGGTGCTAGCTTTGTATAGGTCTTTATGTATGTCTCATATTGAAAGAAGCCTGGACCGAATGAGACACAACTAGAAATGCTCAGAGATGAAATTGATTGCATTGATGAGTTGTACACTATGCATCTCAAGTTGTATGTTATGTAAACATAGAGAATCTATACTCTTAAACAGACAAAAAGTTAAATCTTCTAACTTTTCTACTAGCTGATTCTAAGGAACTCTGTGACTTAAAGATCTCATCTCTATTGTTGTACCTCAAGACTTTATATGCATATACATGATTATGTTGCGAAGTAATATTCATAACAGCAAAGAAAAATTATAAAGTATGCTGGAGTGAACTACTTTAGGCTTCCTTATTTATAATTATTATTTTGCAATCATAGTGTTTTTATTGCAATTATAGTGGTTAATTGGAATCAACATGCGAGTATGATGGTCAGATGAATCTACCTGCCAATTATTAAGAAAATGCAACTAATTGCAAGTTAAGAAAGTACATTGTTTCTAAACTGTAAAACTTGTTAATCAGGGTGTTTGTTTATCTTAATTAGCCATGCATAAACAATTGAACAATACTAAATCTGCATGTTCATATAAGTGTATATCACGCAATGAAAGTTGTACATTTTCTTCAAAGCTGGGACAACCACAAAAGGTACGTGTAGGTTTTAGTTAAGTGAACATGATGAAACGTATCATTGACGCGTGTCGTATTGATTATTTGAGCAAGTTTAAACTACTTTATCTGACGAGCATCGATCGGTTTCATACATGAAAGAAAAGAAAGCAAGAAACTAAATTTAACAAACAAACCTGTGTATCTAGATCTGAAGAAGAAACTGAGGTTAAAGTAGGAGAGCCACTAAGCAAAGTGTTGCATGAGATTGATCCTGAATAATCATGGTTTCTTGCTCTTGCATTCAAAGGTTGTAGTCCCAAAGGCCACCCACCTTCTTCCTGCATTTAACTCAAATATTGGATGAACATAAACAAGAACATAAAATGATATATAATCACGCATAAATGGTGATTAAGCAGTAGGAGATACCTGTTGAGCCATGTAGAAACTGCAAGAATGGAGTTGAATATTTTAGTTGATTGAATATGTTAACTAAGTGTTGGTTCAATCAACTGTCATATCATATCAGTTACAAGTGTTCTTTTCATTAAAAAACTAAGAGATTTTGATGTTTTAAGGGATGAGCAAATGGATGTTACATGGGATCAAAGAGTAAAGAGAGAGGCATGATGGGGTCAAAAAGGAATGGAGTGGAGATGGTAGAGGTTTTATTTTTATATCATTGCAAACAACTTTTTCTCATTTGGTGTGTTGCTTTTATTCTCCTATGGTATATATTTAATCACTAGAGAAAAGATGAGACAGAATAAGTATGTCACCTGCTCTCCTTACTCTTATGTTTAAATAATAGAAAATAAAAATCAATCATAAGGTCAAAACAAATTTTAAAAAAATATGCTTAAAAAGATTACAATACAGATAACAAAATGAACAAGAAGAGAAAACAAAAACGCGTAAGACATGTATCCCTAGATCTAGAAAAATCATGTCAATCTACTCATCATATATATGCAAATGTGTAAGTTCTTTAATCTATGGTCAACATGTGATTGATTTGTGTGAATAAATATATATTATATAGTAATACATTAGATGTTGAAAGTTGTAAGTTTAGGTAAGATGTAGTACATCAAATTAGGTTTGATATAATAGTTGGAACCAAAATATTGTATGGTGGGTAGGTGCTTCTCATGAGTTTGGTTAAAGTAAATGTAATACCGCATAAAGTATAAATTTTTAACAGGATTACTTATTTTATGTTATATATATAGTTACATACATAGAATACTTTATTTTTTTAACCAAAATTCTCTTAGAATGTTTCCAATTGGCATTTAGCAAATATCTAAAAATTTATCATCTTATAAATTGGTATATTGTACATAGCAATTATTAAAAAAAAGGTTTTTAGAGTGCGCACACACATGAAAAAAGATTACTTGAATGGCCTTCATGATGATATAGAAGGAAACACGAAGGATCCAATAAAGGAAGAAAAAGAAAAGACACGTTGGCTTAGGTGTATGCTAGTTCATGACTTCATGGTTATGTGAAGATATTATTATTATCAAGTACACATATAATTAAATTAATAATAACTAATTAACTAAGATTGATTTGTTGATGTATTATACATGAATGTTAGGGTCGGTGACGAGGATTAGGGGCCTAGAGTGAGTCAGAGAAATGGGTCCCAAATGAAAAAAAATCCTTTTATTGTTTTTTGTTTTTTAATGAGCTTTAAATTGTTTGAGCATGATGAACAAATTAAACGAGTTAAATTATTTAACCCAGATCATATTTAGGTAAAACGGGTAAATTTAAAGTATGTAATAAGTTGATTTAAAACGTGTAATAGATCAATTTTGTATTAGAATTTTTTTAAATATTTACATATATAATA
Source organism: Flaveria trinervia (assembly GCA_025506515.1). NCBI lineage: Eukaryota > Viridiplantae > Streptophyta > Magnoliopsida > Asterales > Asteraceae > Flaveria > Flaveria trinervia. The sequence goes on from CM046444.1 coordinate 13,817,591, forward strand.
TAATTAGAAAAAAATAGGCTCATCGGAAGATGAACCCTTGAAAGGTTGCCCCTCCTGCTCCTCTGGCTAGCCGCCCGGCCCTGATAGATGAAATGTTATTGATTACTAACACGATGATGCTATTTAATAATTTAGACCATTGATAATGATGCTTAAAGTCCTAAGTATCCTATTGTGGGCACTTGGTTCTCCTATATATCAAATTAACGTCCACTAAAACGATATAAAATCGTAACTAAATACTGTTCTAGAACATGGTTTGTTAAATGTTTTCTATGTTTTAAAATGTTATTAAAATAATAATAATATAAAAATAATAATAATAAAAATAATAATAATAATAATAATAATAATAATAATAGTAATAATAATAGTAATAATAATAATAATAATAATAATAATAATAATAATAATATAATAATAATAATATAATAATAATAATAATAATAGTATTGTCATGTAAGTGTCAATAAAAGTAGAGTAAGCCAAGGAACGATTGGTCAATGTTTCCCCGGCAAGATTTCACAGGTGACATGAATCAGGAATCAAACAACACAAGGAACAACTGCTTACAACTTACAAGGCCCCTTTGCACTTTTGGATCTTACCGCAAAACCTTCACCAACCACCTTTAATTTTTTTGAACGAAGAAGTTACAAAACATATTTAGCATATACTAATTACCAACTCAAGTTTGTATATTTTGTTGTATTTTAAACATTAAAATTTGTACCCACCTTTTGTTTTTTTAACATTTTATTTTAAACACAATTTAACCCCTATAATTTTTCACTTTTAACTTTAACCCCCTATAAATTTAGTTTTTACAAAATTTTCGTTTTATATTTCGATCTAAATTTTGAGAGTTAACACATCGTACCATGTGTGTGTGGTTCAATGCTGTTACACTTTTTTTCTTTTCCGTTTAACCGCTTTGTTGCAACGTACGGGTCCTAGATCGACTAAATTATTGTTTTTAATGTTTTACATTTTTACGTTACTTTTCATTCGATATTATTTTTTCCTTTTTATAATACGAGTTTTTCCGGTATTAGTGGTCGCTGACGATAATGTTACTAGGTGTTATTTGACATAATTTTTATGACCTGCCGCAATACGAGGTTTAATACTAGTTAAATCTATTTGTAACTTTATATAATTTACTTAGAATGTATCTTGAGCCATAACAAGTCTCTATTTAAACACATTTATACCAGTAGACTACATGACCTACGGTAATAGCCTTAAATTACAAACTATAACTATGAAAATTTTGTAAGAGTCACATATATATTGTATCTAATAAAAAATATTTATTTTGTTACTTGTTTTTCTTCTAGATACACTTACATCATTTATCCCTTAAAATGTATTAGAGAAAGTAAACACTCAAATCAATTTCTCTTTCTTATTAAAATAATTTTTATTAATTGCTACGTTACTCTCTCTCATCTGTTATTCTAGGATTCGTTTTTGCTTGTCCGGATAAGAACTTCCCAGGGAGATCACTCATTCTAAGCATGCTTATTGTGAAATCTCCTCTCATTCATAGCCAATACGCCCAAAAATACGTTAAGATATTAGATACATGATATTCCTTATGAACTAAGATTTTTTTTTCCACGATCGGTATGAGATTTGCCTAAAGTGTTATAGTCACCCCCTTTTTGGACTTATTGTCCTCGATGAGATTTGCTCCACCATCCTATCAATGGATGTGAGATTTGACTAAGATGTACCTCTCAACACCCCCAGGGACTCACCATCCTTGATAAGGTTTGTCTTACCATCTCGAACGACACATGAGTTGCTCTGATACCATTTGTAACACAGGGACCCTCATATGACCAATATTGTTAGCTATGCACGCGAGGAGCTCACGGATTTGTTTTTGGTTACCCGTATAAACTTCCCAAGGAGGTCACCCATCCATGAATTGTTATCACCTGAGCATCATTAACCGTGGAGTTCTCCTCTCACCCACAATCAATAAGCCAAAACGCGTTTGTGATATTAAAAGTATGACATTCCTTATGAATCAAGAATCTCTCGTCTCGACGCCTGACGAGGGATTTTCCTGTTACATTCTAAAACACCAAACCCTTTTGAAAAACTTTAAATCATTCCTTTTTTAAAAAGAATTATAAAAAAGTGAATTCTAAAAATAGCCTTATTTAAAGAATAAGAATCATCACAAACCAGTGTTTTTAGTAAATAAGTTTTTTATAACAAATAAATTTTTAATTAAGAAAATCTTAAAACAAATGTTTAAAAATAAAATATTTAAATAAAAGAGTTAAAATTATATAATTGTCTTATTTCTTGAACTGTTACGGATATATAGTTATAATCATATCTTAAATTTAAAATATTGTATAGTAACTTTTCGTATTTAAAACTAATTGTAAAGTAAATTTTCATATTTATAACTAACTTTAATTATAGGTTTCTAGTTTATCTATCTATTTGTATATACATATCTATCTATTTATCTATCTATAATAATATTGAATACTAATATTATCTCATACCATTTTTAGATAAAAAATTTATAATTAATAATTAACCTTTTTATTTATTAAAAACACACTCTTTTAAAAAAGCATTTTTCTTAAAAGAAAATATTTAAAATTCATATTTTTTATGAAACAAAAGTTTAAGAAAAATGCATTATTGTTTATTTACTTAAACTAGCTATTTATACGTAATTATAATCATATTTTATCTTCGATCATGGCTCATAAGTTATAATTTATAATTATTTAATTTTTATTTATTCATCCCGTTTAATAACGAGGTACTAAGCTAGTTTTTTATATAATAAATTCAGTTGTGGCTGCTTTCTGTTTTTGTGTCATGCTGATTTTTGGTGTGAAATCTTTTTTTTTTCTAAGGCTTTTCTGGTATAAAATCTATGAAGAAACTTTACACAACTTTTTGTGTATGTGATAGAAAGACGAAATTAAAATGTATGGTTTAAAATAAAGCAGTTAAGGGGGTACTCTGCCAAAATAAAAATATTAATCTATTGATCTTAATTAGCAAATGTCAAATTAACAAACAGTTCAATATTTTTTTAATTATATAACCAAACATTGTATATGTAATATATCTGATAATTTTAAACCGGAATTTAGGCCAACCAGGATCATTTTTAAAACCAGTACGAATCGATTAAAAAAAGTCAAAAGCAGATCGTCTTAAACCGGCTTGAATCGAAAAACAGTATATCAGGGAAAAATAAAGTTCAGTTTGAAAAACAGTTTTAGTCGGGTTCAGTTTGGTTTGCAACCTGTTTCAAATGATACATCCACAAACCGTTTTTAAATTGGAGGATCGGATAAAATCAGGACCTGTTTCACTATCTATTCCGGATATGGTTGTATATATGTTTCGAACCCCCGGTTTAAATGTGCACCTCTAGGCTCTAGCCTAATTACAAAAAAGGATTCATTATATCCTACTGGGCCTCAAGGGCCTTCCCCAACCCGAACTTGATTTTCTTAATCCAGTCAAGCAATGATTAGACGTTGTTGGGCCTAAATATATGGACATAAATGGGTTTGCATTATTAAATATCAAGCAATGGGTTGCCCACATTGATAAGAGAATTTTTGGGCCAGATTTAGTTAATTATATTGACACTTATGTTTGTTGTTTCTCCAGGTCTTAGGCTCTTAGCAACTAAATGTGTAATTGCAATTTTATAAGGGTTCGATTTAAACAATACTCAATTTAGCCTTCAACTTTTTTATTTTGCATTTATTATATAATCATTTAAAATGAAAGTATATAACTCTTTGTATATTTGTTTTACTACGGAGAACTCTTATTTCTATAAGTTTTTAGGGAGCGTTTGGTTGGAAGAATGGAATAGAATTGAAAAACTAGTATAATTTTTAAGTAAAATTATGTTTGAGTGGATAATGAAATATAAACCCAAGAGAATGTTTCAACTCAAATTCCCTTAGTTGTGGGATTTTAAAATCCTTCCACCTAGAGAGGAAATTTGAAATCCCACAACCAAAGGAATTTGAGGTGAAACATTCCCTTGGGTTTACATTTCATTACCCACTCAAACATAATTTTACTTAAAGATTATACTAGTTTCTCAATTCCATTCCATTCCATTTTATTTTTTCAACCAAACGCTCTCTTAGTGTTTGTCGATTGGCTAGATTTCATGTTAATCACATAAATTTTTTTTCAAGATTGAATTATTTCATGAATATTCAATATTTAACCAAATAATAATCAGAGATTCAAAACACATATGTATCTGTTAAAAAAATCATCTATCTGATATGAGCAATGATCGCACCTTTGTTTTAAAAAATCAACACCATCAACCTTTATAGTTTTACATAACTACTTTATAAGTAAGCACCTTCCTTCCAATGCTTAGATTTCTTTCAAAGAATCGAAAGCAAACCATTCACTTCTAAACATTTAACTTGCTTTCGAAGAATCTATATACTTTTAAAATATTGTTTAATGCCAACCTGGGGCGTTGCCCCCTATCATTTGATTCCACAACAGGTCATAATAAATACATGGAATCACAAAATCATCAAACAAGTGTGCACTTCACAATTATCGAGTTGTTTGATGTTCCTTATTACTTCTCCTTTGGTCACAAACTAAATCCAATTCCACTTAAGTAGCTAGATGACATTAAAAATCATCAACAATTTCTATATATGCCGAGGAACCTACTAGCTACACAAGCTAATGATTTATTTATTTATGTTTCATGTTGAGCGGTGAAGCATAACGGATGAGAGGATGCTTCCCTTCAATCATCTCTATCTTTAAGCCCTCTCTCTATTTTAAACATCACAACAAATTATTTTCATCTATTTTCTCTTATTTCTAAACACATGGTATTCCTTTGTTTCGTCCCTAAAGCATTTTTCAATTTATTTATAATTGATGATACAAAAAACTAAAACAGTTAGAGGATAGTGCTATAAAGAAGTTACAAACAATTCTTATAGAAGATTTATATAATAAATATACATAAATCAATACATATATAATGGAATGCTAAAATAAAAAGTACATTTGACCTAAAATGCTTATAAGGCAGCTCAAACTAACTTCACATGAATCGGTTTAAGCAGCGTTACCCACTTGTTAAACTCTAAACCCTAAACTCTTAAGCTAGATTTAAGGTTAAACCTTAAACCCTAACGCTAAATTCTAGATTTTGAAGCTAAAACCTAACTTTTGAAGCTCAACTTAAACATTAAACCTTAAAGCTAAATTCTAAGTGTTAGGACTAAATCTGAAAGGCTAATTTATAAACCCTATAGTTAAATCCTAAAGTCAAACTTTAACAACAAAGCTCTAAACACTAAAGTAAACCCTAAAAGGCTAATTTATAAACCCCATGACGAATCCTAAAGCTAAACTTTAGAAAAAAACCTCTAAACCCTTGAAGCTAATTTCTAAACCCTAAAAGCTAAGATGGTATAACTCAACAAACCAGTTCCAACGTCGTCGAAATGAGTTAAATGAAAGTTTGTTAGAGTTGTCACGTACTCATGTGTCAGTTTCCTATATTTTTAGACTTTTTAGACAAAATAATCTTTTATTCGATTCCCCTTGTGTGTGTAACGTTAAGGTTCTTTTGTTAACTCTTATTTATTATGTTAACTTGTTAACTCAAATGTAAGAAACATTTACACCATACTTATTTTACAACAACCAGTGTAACAAGTATTTACACCGTACCACACTACAGATGTTGTAAGGTTTGATATAAGGCTAATGCAACTCAAATACCCAAAGTCTCTCATGCATGCATGCATAAGTGTACTGAGGTGAAATGCTTTGGAAGTTTTGTTGTAACATCTCGTATTTTTGTTAACTAAAAGTTAACTTCGTTTACTCTTACAAGGGTTATTATTGTCAATTTTGAAACTTGCGTGTTGTTTGTGCTCATTCTTTATTGTCATTGGGTTTATATGAAATGTTAAGCATAATATTAATAATAATGTTAATATTAATAAAATTAACAATAATAATAAGTAATAATAATGAATAATGGTATTAGTAATAATAAGATTACTTTTAATATGATTACTTATAATTTATAAGGGCTATTAAACTTAACCATATTTAAAACATAAACTTAAATTAAGTTTGAGGTTTTATTTGTCAATTTGGAAACTTAAAATAGAACTTTTAAACATAAAATGTTAAATAATAAACTAGAGGGACCAATTGTGTAATTATTTAAAAAACCCAACCCAAAACCCTTTTCTCTCCCCCGATTTTCTGGCCGCCGGCCGGCGAAGCTCCGGCGCGGCGCCGGCAACAACCAAAAGCCATTAAAACGCATAAAAATGAACCCCAAAACGCTCCTAACCGGTTCGTGGAGTCGATTCGAACTTAATCACGAACTAAATTGTGTTAAAACACCGGTTACAAACCTCAAACGATCGTATAACCGATACCTTTAATTCCATAGCCGTTCGGGCATTAAATCTCTAATAATAATCCGATTAAATGAACCTACACAATCATCTACCTTTTCCTAATAGATTACAACAATCAATTTCACCTGAAACACACACAATCATTGAGTTCAATCACCACAAACACCGAGACCTGCAACCAACGGGTTCATCATCTTCCGAGCTTCAATTGTTGAAATTGACATAGGGCTTTGAGTCAAGACCAACTCTCGTAGCTTCCCACAAGTTTAATTTGATTATCGTTGAGGTTTGCCTATCCATCAAGACTCCCACGTCCGCAACGTTTCTTCGGGTGTTCAAACACCAATTCAATAACAATTCGGGTAATTAACACCATCTTTATACTCGATTTCACATGGGCAATCAAAGCCCTATGATTGATTTCATTATCAATATCAATTCGATGTTCAATTGGAATCAAATCGATTCTAGGGTTCTTATGAAATTGGGGGTTTTGTTTATATGGGTTTTTAATGTTTTAAAACCAAGATCTACCGCGGCTGGATGCCTTGGTTCACTGGTTAAACGCTCTCATCACCACTTAGAGGTCCCGGGTTCGAACCCGGGCACCCTCAAACATTTTTTAAGGCTTTTCAGCCCTTAAATAAATTATAGAAAATTTTTAATAAATATAAAAAGGGTTTTATAAACTCTAAATTTTTTCAAAGACATCAAATTATTTTCTATAATTTTTCTAAAGTTAATTAATTAATTCTCTTTTTAATAAAGATTTTAACAAAGGATGTTCTTGGATAATTCTATTAAAATGGACTTTGAATGATAAATTAATAAATTATTATTGGTCCAAATATTACTATTAAGTTATTATCGTTAAAATCTTGATTATTTCAAATATTTATTCAAGTTTATATTTAAACTTCACTAGCTATTATCGATGATTTAATGTTATTTTTTTTCTTTATAATAATTTACACAAATGGTATATTTCTTTGTACATTTTTAGACGACTACAAAGATCCCCAAACTCCACTCGAAATTTTAACTCTCGTTAAATCAATAATTCAATTATTAAACTTAAATCTTGTAATTACATATGTTTAGGTGCCTTGTGACGTTCATCTTGGAACGACGTTTACTATTCTTAAATAATCTCCATTATATACATATTATCACGTGAGTTTTCCTTGCCCCCTTTTTATTTTATTTCACACTATTTTGGGGTAAAACATGATACTTATACATCATACACTTATACACGTTTGAGACTTGTAAAACACTTGCAATTCATATTTTTGTCATGGTTATTTGTGTGTTGTAAGTGATTATATGAGATACATAGTTTGTTTACAATCATTAACTAATGCTAGCCTGGCGACGTCTTAGATCTTTGGGCCTGACAAGCCTATTTGGTGCTAAAGTCGATGTATTGCCGACTCCTAGGAGCCGTATGCTTGTGCACTAGGGAACCAAATACACCTAGCCAATCTTTTATACTTGTAATCAAGTCGAGGTTTGGTTGTAACGATATGTGTTCTATAACCTTACTAGCTTATAACCTATGATATGAATTGCTACTTGTAACTTTCTTTTTCATATTATGTATGAAAACCTTGGAAACTCACCAACTATTTTTAGTTGACTCTTATTTTTATCATGTTTCAGGTCAACCTCAAGCTTAAAGTGATCTTTTTGAAGCATGCCATAATCTAGGATTTGGACCTAGTAAATGAAATAAAAAGTTTACTTTATGTTTTGTTGCATTCGAACTTATTACTTGTTTGGGAATTATGATTGTATTTTTATTTCAAGACTTATGATAATAATATTTACAATTTAATATAGCGTTATGTGGCTGTGAACAATCTTAACCCTCACATCTCGACGTTTCCGCCGTCAAGGTTGGGGTGTGACATTTGTACTCCGCTTTAGAAAATATTCTAAGTGTGAAATCTTCCGAAATCGAGATCAATATCTTCCGAAGCCAAACATTAAGTCTTCCGAAGCTTCAGAGAAAAGTCTTCCGAAGCCAACACTTGAAGACAAATTTCTTCCGTAGACTTTTGAACACATGCTTTATCTGATGTACCTTTTCCATTAAGCGGGACCTATTTTCACTGCAACTCTGATAAGACACCAACTTTACATAAGTTGGTGAAAGGTCCATGCTTTTGGTAACTGTACATTGAGGTCTTGAGTCTGTAACTTTCTACTTTATGTACTTTATCCTTTTTGTAATATATTGGGATGTGAGCCATGACATGTTATAGTCACTAGTCAAAAGACAATCTGCCTTTTGACTCTACATTGATTTTGTTGTTGTCTAGATCATATATCTAGTTGGCCTTCAAAGTATGACCGGCTATAGGTTGTAGTATAAGTATCTCTGATTTGTTGTATCTTAAACTGATTGCTTTATAAACACTTGTAAGGAACTAGAAAGCAATATACATCATCATTGAAAACCAACTACTTGTATTGTTCATGTTCTGTCTCTTGAATACTTGTGTTTCTTAGGTCTCACTAAACTGGTTTCTAGTATCCCATTTGATCTGTTAAGTGTTGTTGCACACTCCTATCTTTGTGTTGTTGTGTTGTAAGCTAGTACTCTTAAACGGTTTTGAAAATGTAATAATTCCCCTCCTCCCCCTCCCCCTCAAACTTTGGTAGTTTTTTTTTAATTTCACCTATCTTTAAAAACTTTCTTAACTTTTTTGTATAACATTATCTTTTTAATACAAATTACACTATTAGATATATTGTTAATATATTTAATTCGAGTATAGTTTTGCTAAATACACACACACAACACACACACACAACACACACACACACACACACACACACACACACACACACACATATATATATATATATATATATATATATATATACATATATATATGTTTTCTAACGTTCGTAGTGAACCGTTAGTTATACTGATGTAACGCCAACTTACAATGACGACGTAAACTACTGTGAACCACTAATTATGTTAACATGTTAACACAGTAAACGAGAGTTAATGTTTGTTCCTTATCATAATTGTGTTTTACATCGTATATTATTTTTGTTTTGTTATGGCCATTTTAAATGTTTTAGATAAATTACTTGTTATTTTGTCATTTTATTTCACATGTTAGAAGTAGATGATGTTATTTTAAACTATAATTTTCAGAACTTATCATTGAAGAAAAACACAATAACATTTAGAAGATGTACATAATGATGGAACATAAATCACAATGAGCTGAAAAATATAATTTTGTACATAACAATACTATTAAAACTTGTATAAAAATTATATTTCTACATATCCTATATAAAAATATTAAAATATAATAATTTTAATCAACACGTCTTACCTAAATGTTAAATCAATTTATCGTCCCAATGAGTGGCAGGGTGGGCCTTGGATGGCGATCATGTTTCTCACCCAAGTTATGTTTCGGTCCTATATTCTCTTCCTTGTCTCCAAGAATATGCGTTTTTTTATTGTTATGGGAACGACTTATTTTCCATTTTATGTATTGTTATCATTACGCTTTGTTGCTTCAAAACTCAAAATTCTAATTGCTTTTATATAAAGATATAAATTATTCTTTATATTTAATAATTTTTATATTTAAAAAATGTAACTATTATCTCTAGCTAACCACTTCGTTTACAAGATGAGTTTAATAGCGTTAACATACCAAACCTATGACATATTCCTCATGACGAGGTTGCATTTGTGAAAATCCTAATGTGTAATGAATCCTAATGAGTAACGACCACAAGTTCAAGCGTTGTTTTAGTAAAGTCCAATCAAATTTCACTTCTAAATAAATACTCATTGACGTAACTTATTACGTAAAATGTAATAAAATATGTCTAACTTTACTTAGAAAATATATTTTATTGAATTTTTTTATGAATAGTAGTTATAGTTTTGAACAACAGTAACCACTCCAATATGAAGATGAAACATATATATATGTCATTAAGATTTGTCACTCTCTAGCCTCACCAACTCCATGATCTCCGGCCATCTATGCTTTTTAAAATAATATAAGGATTGAAATTCAAATATAAAATAGTATTGATAAATGAATTATGAACACATACTACTATACAACTATATATATATATATATATATATTTTTTGAAAAGAAAAACTCCATTTTACCTTTCTTACATTTCTTACACCTAACCATGACATTATAAATAAACTGATTTTATTTACTATAGCAATGTGCAATGCAAGTTAGTTGATCATGATCGACAAACTATTATAATCTTACCATGATGTACGATTAATATAGAACAAATTTAAATAAAGAGCTATAAACATTTTATATAACTATTTAGAACTCTAGAAATAATACATATTTTCTTAGACTATACCTCAAATGTCAGATGATATGCTTAAAACATTGTGTGACAATTGAAACCAGTGAATTATAGACATCATGTTTTATAAAGAAAATCATTCTTAGAGTTCCAATTATTTCAGTCACTAAATTAACTAAATATTTTTGTGGTTTTATAAAAATTATCATTTGAATTTAAATGTTTAGATCTTGTTACTTATATCCAAAGGTTTCTGAGAAAGTAATATTTGAATTCATTTGACTACACCTTTAATATTTTTGATTGAACATCATCACTTGAGGGGTATTTCAATCAAAAAATTACATAATAAAAAATCAATCCCACTTGAAGAGTTTTATTCATTCAATCTTTTTAGGTAACATCATTACAATTTGATTTGATCCGTTAGATAAAAACAAAATCTAAAGATAACCACTTAAAAGCGACTATTCTAACACTGTTAACATGTTCGGTTAAACATTCCCCATGTAAGGTGTATTTTAGTCAAAGTAATTACACAATAAAGACCAAATTGTCTAGTTCCACATGAGGGGGTTTTATTTGTCTGATCTCACAATGTAATCATCATTGTGTTTTTACTTCATCTGTTAGATAAAATAAAATCTAAAGATAACCATCAAAAGTGACCATTTTAAGCATAACCCATAAAAAAAATCATATGACACTATCTATTTGAATCATAATCATTAAACACCAATCACTAAAATAAAAGAAAAATAAACAATATGATATAAACAATCCGTGAATCATACTCATAAAACACCAATGATCATAACCATAATTTTTCAACCTAAGACTTCTGTCATACAAGAAAAGTGGCAAAAATACCATGATCAATAACAAAAAAATAACGATCTGTACTTGTATATTCTTCAAAGTTACATAATTTTATTCAAATAGTAGGACTAAAAAAACAGTTGGGTTGATTCTATTCAATAATACAATATTGATCGTTTTGGTGCGATGAACAAACTTACCATAAAAACTCATATGAATTGCAATTGCCGGTAAGGACACGAACAATGCAAAGTTCTTCAACATTACTTGTGACTTATTTCAAGGATGGAATAATGATTATGATTATTGTGTTTGCTGTTAGGATTACAGGGGTGAAAGAAACTGATTTTAAGGGTAGGGTTTCGACTTTGGCGATTACATAAAGGATTAAACGCATAAAACCTTCACGTGACGTTGGTTTTTTTATTTTGTAATTATTTGTACTAAAATACCTCTCAATTAGAAAAAAATCAACAAAATATGTTAATGGTGTTAAATAGGTATTGCCAAATGGATTCAAATGATAATTTTTATAAAAAATTTTGAATTCAAATGGCAGTATTTAAACTTTGATTCAAACTCAAACTAAAAATTGATTAGTTAATTTAAGCGACTAGAAAATGGTGCGTCAGTAATCACACTTTAGACCCCAAGCTAAAAGTTGTCGCTAGTCTATATATCACCACTACTTTAGTAATTAAGTTTAAATTGGATCTATCTGGCTTTCGATCGATGGATATTAGATTGTAAGTTTAAATGTAGTAATGAAGTACAACAAAATAGGTCGTTCCTGTTGACTTCTAATGTAGTGATGAAGGTTTTTTGATGTTTAATTCAAGAAGATTTAACAAATTAAGTGCATATTTTGTGTCTTCGGATTTTGGTTTGATTTCAAGTAAATATTCTATGTTAGGAGTTTGTGCATTTAGGTTTTATTTTGAGATATTTTAGGTTTTGAGTTCAACGTTGATCAAATTTTTTGTTTTGATTTTAATTTTAATGTAGTAGTTTGATTTTTTTTGTACTTGGTGATATGAATATTGTTGTTTATAGAAAGAAAAATGTAAATGCAAAGGAAGTTGAATTGAAGATGAAGAATGACTTCACACTGAGCGATTAAAACCTTTTCGGATCATATTGTTCAAATTTGAAATTTTAGATCAAATACATCTATTGGAAAAGGTGAAAGGACGGAATTTGTAATTTACTCTTATTTTTGTTTCTAATAAAAGCCAAACAAGATTTTTCAAATTGAAACTTTAGGTGTAATACATCAAAGGGATATAAAATACAAGGACGAATTTGTAATTTACTCTTATTTTGGTATCTATTGAAAGCCGAGCAAGAATTTTCAACTGAAAGCCGAACAAGAACTTTATTTAAACTAAAACCTTTAGACGTAATACATCATTGAGTTATAACTGCAGGGACTAAAGTTGTAATTTACTCTTATTTTGACATATACTAAAATCCACACAAGAACCAACAATTATAAAAGTTATGTTGAATTAAAAACACAATAGATGATATTGGGATTGCCGACCATCTATTTTTATACTCGTGCAATTGTTTTCCAATTGAGGAGGGGTTTAACGTCTTTAAATCTATCGTCAATTATCATCTGAATACGATTGATTTAATAAATAACAAATAAGTTATATATACATGTGTATATGTATATATAAATTATACATGTACCAAAAGCGTTTGATTTAATGGTATCAGGGTATGTTGCATTTTGTTTCTTTCCAAAAGATTGAGGTTTTAAGTCCCATTTTATTCAAATGGTGTTGATCAAAGCAATGATAAATCCATAATTTTTTCTTATGGAGTCGGTATCTTTTTAAATGCTCCAAATTTATAAAAAGTGAACATAAAAATTTTCAAACCGATGTAGATCAGGTCAAGTTGGTCATATAATAAAAATACAATATAATAATAAAAAAACATCATCATTAGAATATAAGATGCATATAACACTTCTTTAAGATTTTGAGTTGAAAAAAACTTTAGCGCTACTTACTTTTTCTTATACTTCAAAGTATAAGGTATGAAAGTACTTTTTCTAGATTTTATCATTATTGGGTATTTAGTGGGTATTAGAAGTGAGTTTATTTATTTAAATTAAATTCTGAGCTTTACGAGCATTACGTATTTAAAGGGAGTGCAGTTATTTAGTTATTAACTAATTAGCTTGTGGATTCTTTCAAAGTTTGAGCTTAAATTTAATTATAGCTAATGAAGTCATCATCCTGAAAAACATTATTGTCACCCAAAAAACTCATACACCTAGTTTCATATGTGTGCGAAAATTTATTGTACTCCGATAACTCCGGTAAATACATATTAGATCTGCCCCTGGATTTAAAAGTCCGTATAGAATATTTAAGAGAGTGTCGTTTATAAAATATATGTAAATTATACCGACGGGATCTTATATATAGGCATATGAATGTATAAATAAGAATCAGCTACTTAAGTATTAAACTATCCTACAAACTTAACATAGATGAAAGATGAAATACAAATATATATTTATAGAATAAGTAAAAATGAATATTCGGAGTAGCACTTCGAATATTAAAACTTGAACATAATAACACGTTGTAGCCGCCATCACTCCAATGTAAAACCCTAAAACATCAAAAAGCTCAATCGCAAATCCATATCGCAACAACAATGCCTAGACACTTATAAAACCTAAAAGAGGAGACGCACTTTAATTTAAATTACTTTGAAAGTTTAAAATACTTTGACTAAAAAGTCAAGTTATTCTAATTTTCTACTAACAACCAACACAAATTTTGTTAGAATTTTAAAAGAAAAGCAACTATAAAACCAAAAAGGTTTATAGTCATGCAAATAGGCAATAGGGGGATTAAAAGCATTCACAGTAGATGTCGTATTTTAATATGAATGTATGTTGTATATTATGGAGATGATTGGGAGTAAAAAAAGGTGAAAATTTATGGGGATTGTACCGTGATTTCTCATATTTGAGAAAAACACGATACAAACCTCATAAATTTATTATATTTTTAAAAGTGTTTGTGAATGGAGGTGAGAAAAAAGATAAAAATAAACATATACAAATTATTATTTCATTACAAATAAAAAAGTAAAATAGTAGTATTTTTAATGTAAATATGAGGATGAGATGATAAAGGTAGTTTGAGTGCTCAAAACCCGAGTCTCTTTCCCAAATTACGCACTTTACCGCTCCATATATAAGCCTCCTTTTTTGTTTGACATAAACCCACTCTTCGTTTAATTCAAAGCTACTTTTTAATTTTGTAAAAAGAAAAAAAACCAAATAGACAAATAGTTGCCTCATGACAACCCTTGGATTGAATTTCAACAAACCCCAACAAATCTAAACCGTTATTGTAGCTAAGTTGCAAATTAATAAGATCAATGGGTAACATAAATATTTGTCATCTCTCCTCCTAAACTAAGAATATAGATCAATGGCTTTTCTTTTTCTTTTCCTCTATTTAAAAAAAGTACGTATTCTTGACGATGACGACGACTTTGATTTTCATTACCATAGAGCCGATGATGATGACTTATCCTCTCTAATGTCAATAATTTAGGTTAGTCTTGATTTTTTTATATAGAACAATTCTTTTTTTGTGAAATCGATCTTCTTGTCGTTAGGTTTTTACATCCTTCTAAAATCAGTTAGTATTGTTAGACCACATTATCGTTTTTTGGAATACTATATGTAAAACATAATCATTCGTTCTTTAAGTGTTGCAACTAAAAATCAAAGTAGCGGTGAACTGAGGATGATATTAACCAAGTGACTGGAAGGGAGAGGCGGACGAATTTATTGTTTATAGAATTCGATCGAAGGGTGTCTCATCTGATTATGGAGTTGTGACTAGAGTAGGGTTATGATATGTATAAATGGATAATGACCTTAAAATTTAAACAAAATAATTTCAGGGGTCGGGGTCGGGGTCAGGGTGGGGGTGGGGGTGGGGGATTGTGTGACGAGTTAATAAATAATACATTGTACTAGCTAATTATTTTATTGTGATTAATATTATGTCTATAAAAAGTAAAGAAATTTTGAAAACCCGTAAGAAATTACAGACAGCCCAAATAAGTGAGGTCTGTTTACTACGGATAAATCACTTGTAAATTTGTTGATAATGGTTTATGTAACTACAAACCCCATTCTACCTTGATCAAAATGGGTGATTCATCTCCCGTGGCCTTTTTGTTTTCACGTGTTATGCCAATTTTGCAAAATTTGTGTTAGATTTTTATTGGAATTGGTGGTCTTCAATTATAATATGTCAAAACATGATAATGTGTTCATCAAGTCATCTTGATTTCAATAGACACAATATAATAAGTACATGGTAATGGATGGGTCATGTCTAGCCATCGGCACTCAATCCTCCTCAACTCTTCATAACCATGGATGCACATTTAAAGATGATCATTTCATAAGATATGACATGTGATGTCAATTACTTGTAAGATGTGAAATGTAATGTGCCTTGTTAGTAAGACGTTGACATGTAAAATACAGTTTACTTCTTATGATCTATTTGTGGATTTGTGTAGCCTAAACACATCACTAATATGTTACAAGGCCTATTAAGGCCAAATAATGTGCTAGTTACCACAAGAATGTGTTCTAACAAGAATTATGTGTTATGATGACCTAATACTTACATTTGCATAACCCAAACAACTTTGTACGCTAACATGTTGCAATAGTTATGTTGGTATTTTTTGTAGTAGTAAAGGTTTCTCCATGCATGTATGCGTACGATACAATGTTACTTAATTAGCTTAATCACATAATTTCTATCTAATAAGTTAGATTTTTCGAGTTGGAAATATAAAAATGGTTACTTGAACTAAAATTTGGTTTCACCAGAAGTTGGATTGTCTGAAATTAGATTAGTGTATTTGAGTTGACCTAATTTAGCACACCTAATACCTAAACAAGAATGACTAAAGACAAAACGTATAGACCATACATATTTTATAAATAAATAATAATAATATAATCAAATCCAACCTCAATGAAAATAATCCATCGTAACTGGTCGATGTCGTTGGTCGGTCAAAATATATATTAAAAAGTACCTAATCACTCTTAAAAGTAAAGAGTAAGCAGGGTGTCGAATCCACAGAGAATCACAGGACAATGCTAGTAACAATCAATTAAACTATTAAACATTAAAAAGGAAATTGCTTGATTAATTGAATTAAGAAAGAATCAAATTAAGAAAATAAAAATTTAGGTTTTTAACAATTTTGAAGAAAAATCAATTCATTTCAGGATTCAAGTTTGGCAAAGTTCTAATCAAATGAAACCTAGTGAGAAGTCATTAATGGTGACTTACACATGATAAGATCTAAGTGATAATTATGGATCAAAGCTTAAAGGACCCTATTCACACAATTACCAATTTGAATAATGACCTAATTTTAATACTCAATCACACAATGATTAAAGATAACCAAAATCATAGACTATCAACATTAGGATTAAACATAATCAAACCATTTAAATAATCAAAATCATAAATTGAATCCAAAAGAACTTAAATGATTCAAGAACCAATCCCAAATCTAGGTTACAAGTAAGAAAAATAGAAACTTGTACAAACCTGTCCCCCGAAGTGAATCACAATTGATTTAGCCTTGAATCATCATCGATTCTTCAACAAATATGTAATTGATCATGTGAATCCGGATGAACTTGATGTTCGAAGACCTTTAGAATGATCAAAGATGGTTGATTTTCGTCCAAAATTGTTGTGTCAAAATTGTCAAGTCGAATTAGGGTTTTTCCCTTTTAAATCCCTTCAATTTAGGTCAAACTTTAATAAAATCCCGGACCCTGGCGTCGGTGGAGCCTATGGAGGCGTCGGTGGCGCCACCTCCCTGTGAAAACTTGATTTTCATGTGTAACTTTTCGATAGCTTTCCGTTGATAGGTCGTGGGTCTGTAACTCTTTTCCTAACTCAAATATGCCTGTTGATACCGTTGTCGTGAAACATCGGTTTATCATATCTTTACTTCTTGAGCTCAAATTATCATCCCATTTCTTTCAATTTCTTCGTATTCTTCACGTTTAACCTACAATCACAAGATAAACCCAAAAGTAACTCTATTTCTTATAATTTTATATGTAAAACATAGTAATAAAGTCGTTAAACATTGAACTTTCACCACCCGATCAGTAACGCATTAGCGTTTTACAACGTTGTTTTTCATAGATGAGAAAAAGATATTTATATTTGAATGGACTTTGTGGCATGTCCCTTCATAACCCAAGTATGAACCATACCTTTGATATAATTCTTATAATCTATTGAAAGTTTGACGCTCGAGGATAACGTCTACCGTCTCAGAAGAAAACCAACTAACTTGTAACACTGTTGACTGGTAATGAATCAAAATTTAACCAATTGCAAGATTCAAACCTAGGTCTTCCGGAAACCCAGAGTGCCATTGAACCAAAATGTCATTGGCAAATGAGAAAAATATTTGAGATCGTAAAAAAGTGTTACAACTTATTAACTAGCCCATTTTTAGTAGTATCTAAATAAATATATATCTTTTAGAACGGCTCATAATTTAATTTTATTAACCATCATATTTACATTTACAAGATTTAAACCATTCATCTTTTAAATAGACGAAATTAAAACCCAAATATTTTTTAGGACCTGGATAAATATAAATATATCATGTAAACCAACTTCTTATATATAGTTCGATACTATTAGATTCTCACTTTTAAATAAGAAAAAAATGAAAGATAATATAACTTAATAATAAATAAACATAAAAAAAATACAAAAGAGATTTACTTTTTAATGTAATTTGTGGCATGTCTCTTCATAACCCAAGTATGACCCATACCTCTGATATAAGTCTAATAATCTATTGAAAGTTTGACGCTCGAGGATAGCTTCTACCGTCTCAGAAGGTAACCAACTATCTCGTAAAATGTTGACTGGTAATTAATCAAAATTCACCAATTGCAAGATTCAAACCTAGGCCTCCCCCATAGGGGGAAACCCGGAGTGCCATTGAACCAAAATGTCATTGGCAAATGAGAAAAATATTTGAGATCGTAAAAAAGTGTTACAACTTATTAACTGATCCATTTTTAGTAGTATCTAAATAATATATATCTTTTAGAACGGCTCATAATTTAATTTTATCAACCATCATATTTACATTTACAGGATTTAAACCATTCATCTTTTAAATAGACGAAATTAAAACCCGAATATGTTTTGGGACCTGGATAAATATAAATATATCATGTAAACCAACTTCTTATATATAGTTCGATACTATTAGATTCTCAATGGAAGATAATATAACTTAATAATAAATAAATATAAAAAAATACAAAAGTAGGAAATGAAATTGATTTACTAAATGAAGAGTGATAGATGGATGGCCGGCAGCCATGCGAACCACATTGTGGCCCCTTCCGATCTGCCATCTCCTTTTACATAATTAAGATTTACTCCTCCATCATTTCTTTACCATGGTATCCAATAAATTTTATCGGTTATTTTTGTGGGGTTAAATTCTTTTTTACACATTTTTTTCATTTAAGGACTTACTTTAAAGTTTTAAGTAGCTAAATTTATTGAAGCACTCAAATATCACAAGAAAGAAGCTATAGGAAGGACCAAAGGCAATTGCAGCTTCGATGTTTTACGGCCATAAGGCCTAATATATATAACCTCGATGTAATGCTTGTGCTAATATAACCTACAAGAGAATGACCAGATCCAATAATAATAGCAAACATCATCACCATAATATAACATATTAAGAGAAAGTCGGAGAACCAGGTGGAGATTCTATTTAATACTCGGTTGAATGGATGAGAGAGAGGGAGATGGAGAAAGTCGACCGATTGAGAAATATCTCTAGATAGAAAAGATTCAATCGACGGAAGAAAGCCTCATGTGACCCCGAATCTATAACCGTAAACGAGGCTTTATTAGAACGGAAAAAGAGAAACATAACAAAAAACTAAAAAACATCGAACGATGGCTGGATAGAGCGATGACAACTACAATGGTAGCACTCTGCCCAGTCTAGTGTTTGTAATAAATGAAGATAGCTAGGGTTTATGGTTTTCTTTTCGTGATGTATCAGAGATAGTAAAGAGCCTAGCTGACTCTAATACCGTTTGATAATGAAACATTGAACATTTGATCATAACGTTAGATGCTTAACTAGATTTGCAGACTCAATAATAAACTCTAATATTTATATATTTCAATAGTTTTGTGAAAGAGAAACATTGCCAACATGAATAATTTAAGGGTTTAAGAACTTTATTAGGACTTGATTTTAAAAAAGACCATGCTCTATACTCTTTTTTACGCACCATATTTTTATTCTTTTATTTTTTATTTTGGCAAAAAGAACATAGTCGTCCAAACAAAATCAGGTTACATTTCGTTAGTTATATATTGTTTAGTGTGACCGATATTATGGAGGTCGATTTGTCTAATATATCTAGGATACTTTTTTCTTAGCATCTTATATTTTGTATGTATGTGTAGTTTTTGGTTTTATAATAAACTAGAATTAATAATTGTTGGTTTCCCACAACACGAGGTTTTCATTGAAGTTAGTCCCACAAATCTAGCACGATGGGCCCAATATGAATGGTATCCCAAGTTTTATCATCATCGTCATATATCTCCTATCACCCCCTCCGTAAAAAGAAAAAAACCTATGTATGCACACATAAATATATACTTACATGCATGTGGCATTGAATAAGAATGTATATGTGGCTGTGCATAATCGCTCAAGCTCACCAAGATACATGGATGCTTGCGATTAGATAGGGAGTGTTTATTATGTCTAACAGTTTCTGCTAAAAAATATAAAATAAATATTTTGTGTTTATAACAATTGCGACATGTATAAACACATTTTTTTAGAATGGCAAATTTATCATCTATACTCATATTTCTAAAAGCCAATGACTGTACCAATTCATGGGCTTCCCAACATTGGCACATAAATATGTATTGTTAGCATAATGTTTTTATGACTGGATTTATTGTAAAAGATATGTCACTTCACATTCTATGAATATATGCACATTCAGTCTATAATTTTACATGTGTAGTTGTGTTCAAACACGAAAAATGACCTCGTGTGAAATTGGGAAGATATTAGGAGAGAGATAATTAAGAAGAAGAATAAGATAATCTCACATTTCATCTTTAATCTTTATTAAAAAAAACTAAACAGATAGCCAAATTATAGCATTATATATAAGCATTTATACAATTATTACTGAGTTATATGATTTTCACAATTTGTAATGTATTTGTAATTTTGGTTGAATATACACACATGAATGAATGAGATCAAATAACCACCGTTTAATTTTATTCATTTGTGAATACATTACTTGCTTGTCAGTACATGTATGTACAAACAAGTGAATAGTTAACAATTTCATGTATACTGTATTCTCTTTCGGTGAATACATCATAATTGACCTTGAATTTTATGAATAAGCTATGGACATATATTTATAAAAAATGATTTCTAATGGTTCTCATGTATTCATAACCCCTCCACACACACATATGTACGTACAAATAAAAATCAGGTTGTGCTAAAAAGATTAAAAAATAAAATATAAATAAATGTGAGCAGCATGTACCATTCATCAACGGTTCAAAATTATAAATTGTTTGCTTCATACGTACATACATATATACACATATATATGCGTAAGTTATATTATCCATAAGTTGTGTATAAATAAACAATCAAATTAATTTGTTTACATTTTTCTAATTTCAGACCAGAGAAATAGATCGAAAAACAATAAGAATTATATTTACATTATATAATTTTTAATTTAATTTTAAAAATAAATAATTGAATGATTTATATTTCTTATTTTGGTTTTTGTAATGATTTGTGTTCTCTTTGGATAATATCTTGCTATATGTATGTGTATATGTTTGTATATCTATATATTATTAATTAGAAAATTGATCAAATAAAAAAATTTAAATCTAAAAAGTGTAAAAGTAATTTTCATCGTCAATTTTTTTAATCAATTGTTGAGATCTAATTATAGAGATGGAGTTTGTTAAATGGGTACTTTAATCATAGCCATTTTTGTTGACTGTTTTCAAGTTTCTTAATATTTTTTTCAATTCAAAACTTTAATATACGACATTATTTTTCTATAAAAATTTATTTTTGAAAGAAGTACAATTTCACTATATACAATAAATTCTTTTATGATTTTAAGCCCATATGATTTCTTATTGTTATTGTGTCTTTAATATATCTTATTATGTTTTTCACAATACAATTGTATTTTTTCTAAATGATGAACTCATAAAAATATATGGTGAAAAAATATTGTTGTATATTTCTAGTATGTAAACACAATGATAAATTAACAACTAAGGAATCTAATACATTACAAACATTAATAAAATAACACAAATAAAATAAAATATAAAACCAAACAATAAAATATCGCATCGAATTTTTTATCATCATTGTGTAATTTTAAACACTATGAGTGTTTTAAAATTATATTAGTGAAATAAAATTATATACTGTCATGGTGTACTTCTAACTTCAAAAAATAATAAATAATAACAAGTTTACATAATATATAAAAAACAATGATATAATAACACAAAATGATTTAAAACATAAAACACAAATACAAATACATATAAGAAATGATGAATAATATATGATACAATAAACTTATAAATTTATTAGACACAATGAATTAACTGACATAATTAATTAACATGATAACCAAAATATCATCTCTTTTAAAATCATATATTAATCTCACAATTTTTCTTAAACTTTACAAATTAAATATTTTTATTACAATAACCTCTTCCTTTAAATATTATTATGGAAGAACACCCTGGTTTCTTTCTTGATCTATTAGACTGATCGTATTAACATAGCATTTCTACTTAATTATATAATTTTTTTGAATGGTATACTCAAACACCTTATAAACCTAGTCTAAATTTACATTATTTGTTTTTTATGAACTTGAAGTTAACAAGAAGATTAAAAAGAAGAAGAAGAAGAAGAAAAGAAGAACTAAAGATTCAAAATGATATAAAAATTAACAAAACGGTTCTATGCAGACACTTCGCTTGTTAATTCAAATTAATAACAATAATAATTGTTAACACCATTTTTCTTACAAGAAAATGATTCAACTATCTTAATTATACTAGATTAATACTAATCAAACATACATATACCAAAACCTAATCAACTGTCGTGTGCCGGCAGTAACTTTAACTTCTTAGCATCCCTACTGCCAAGATCTCCGACCACAATATCTGGTACATAAACAGCTTCATTCAAAGCAATCATTGCATCCACATAAACAATAAAATCACCAGAATCAACAACTCCAACCACCGGAACAAATGGAGTCTTTCGTTTCCTATTCACCGGAACCGACTTCGCTTTTCTCGGGGCCGGTGGACATGCTACCATCACTGGAATTCTGTGCTCTATAGACCTTGGAGTCGCGGGATCGTCGTCGCGATTCGTGACTTCATGAAACTGATCTCCAGAAGAAGGTGAGACTTTGATCTTTAAAACATCGGTAACTGAATTTACAGTTTTATCTTCTTTACTGACAGTACTATTACTTGTTTGTGATGATGAAGTGCATCGGTGATATCGGGTATCGAGGGAGACGATTAATAGATCAAGATTTGAGGTACCCATGTATTGATGGAGATTATAGGAATGAAGAAACAAGAGGGAATTGAAGGAATATATATTGATCAAAGAGCTCTGAAAACAAGGGAATTTAAGGTGATAGAGAGATGCAACGAGAAGGGTTTGTAAAGTTGGTGTGGTATCACTTATCAACATGATCATGTCTATGACATATGGCACAATTTAAAGGAAGTCAAAAAATAATTGGAAAATTTAATTAGTGATTTAAAATAAAATGTCGATCATATGATATTGTATAATTATTAGTAATTATCTTTTAGATATGAAAACCATAGGATATGAATCAAATTAGGTATAGTATAGATCAAAAATTTTTATTTATATACATTTAGTATGTATATAGACAATATACAAATATAATATGTAAATTGTATTGACCAAATGATTATAAGCAACATAACCGAAGTATTACTTGGTAGCAAAAGAATTATACAAACAAAACATTATGAACATATATATTTATATATTTATACTTATTCAATTATATCTAATTAATTTAAATTTCAATTATATATGTGTGTTGGTCTCACTGTCAGCTCTAAAATTAAAATCAGTTAGTATGTTTCAGTATATATTTAACCAACTATTTTGTATTATTCATTCATAAAACTGGAAGATAAATAAACATAGACAGTCAAATCAAAACACATATGTTACAAAATGTGTGACCATATAAGAAAAAGATAATTACATCATATGCCACCATTTTAATTGAAATATACAATCATATATATAGAATAATCTATTTGAAATATATAATAAATATATTTATAAGAGCTTGATGTTTTTATTTGTGGCTGCACGCAGCACTGAAGTAAGGTTAACACTTTGCTAATCTTAAGCTGAAGTCGTTAATATTTTTATTTGTAACGACAGTTCGAAAGTAGCGAATCTTCAATTAGGGGTAACATATAAGTGAGCTTTTAGAGATACTTGTGGAATCCACTATAGTATATTGGTAATGGGTTAATGAAAAATAACTTGGGCTTTTAAATAAATAAAAGGGCTAGTAGATTTAACAAAAAGTAAACTTAGTTGATTGTTAGATTTTGAGATTATTAATTTTGACAAAAACAAACTCTTAATTTAGTTAAAGATTAAATATATATATATATATATATATATATATATATATATATATATATATTATATATATATATATATATATATATATATATATATATGGGGTTTAGGAGTCGTAACGTTTTTCATAGAAGTCGACATTAAAACTGTTATGATTCATTACATGTAAAAGGGAATTTTGCAAGGTGGGTTGACCTCTATATATATTTGGGTCCGCCCTTGCACGAGCAGGGATACCACCCCCTTGAACATGTGGCTTTGTAGTGACTAAGCTAACGAGTGTGTGGATTTTTTTATAACTTATCGTTTCTTTTAAAATTAAGTCTCACACTCACGTAAACATCATACACATATGTAATAAGTGTAAATGTGACCACACCTACTATCTATATGATGTATATGTAATATCTTTTTTTACTCATATTTACTAAGGTATAATATATAGTCTTATAAAAGTTTTAAAAGTAATATACGAAGATTCCTATTTATTTTGTCTTTTTAATGGTTCTTTTATGTATGTATGTACATACGAGATTGGGTATAGGTTGTGAAGCATACATACATAGGAAACATATAAACCCTCTAATTCGGCGATGGATCCAATGAAAAGTCCCAATCCAGACACACATAAGTATGCGTCATCATTCAAAAAAGTTTTAATTATTTCTTATGTTATTTTATTTTTTTAATGACCTCTGCAAACTTTGATATATGCTCTACTCACGAAGCACGTGATTTCCCTACAAATCCATAGCACAAAAGCTTAAAAGTTAACATTAACGAAATTAATATCATCAGAATTCTCTCTCTAATGGATTTATAATAGCTATTTATATTTATGCAGTCAGCCAGCTAGTGTACGGGATTGCTTTTACAACCAAATGTAAAGATTAAATACAGTATGCGATAACATATTTTATGATTTAAAATATTAATCTCAACAAATATATATACAATTATATACGCACAACTCTATACCGAGATAAAAGGAGTATACATGTGACTATAAGTCATAAGATCATATACTTCTACGCGTTCATTGACCATATGAGTATATATATATATCACGCTGAGAAATAACATGTCTTGAATTCCTATAGGATTAATACATTTATTTTATTTCAATTACCTTCTGAGCTTACTTCTAGTAAGCATTAGGTAACATTAATTATTCGCCTTGAACTTTAAGTATACTAAAAAAATAAACTCTTAATGAGTTGACTTTTTGGAAAGTAAAAAGCAGCTTAATCATGATAGACTGCTTGGATTTCACAGAATATGCTTGTGATGTATCCACCATCATAAAGGGTATTATAATCTGTTATATGATATATAAAAATAGAAAAGTACTAATACTTTGGGTTGTTATATATAATATCAATTAATTAAACTACATGATTAAATATATAGTTCAATATATGTTAAATTTAAGATTTTTAATAGATACTAAATGAGTAGCAATTACTGTTTTATGGTAATTCGAGGGTAAATTCATTGATTATTTTGAATTATTAGTTTACCTTGAATTTTGTTCATTTTTCTTGATCTATTAGACACTTAAGTACATAAAATTACGTACCTATACATACGAAAATTATAAATCCAAAATGAAATTATAGTTTTATAGAATATAAGTTTTATATTTAAAATTCAAGTGAAAATAGCAACTAGACAAACGAAGAATCAAACATTCATGCAAGTGTACATGGAGACAACATACATTAGTATAATAATAATTTTAACACTTGTCTTGCATTACATTTTTAGGTCGTAAATAGGCGGCAATTGGTTTTTGAATTATAAAATATAATTGTTTATGTCATTGTTATAAAATAAGTATGCTCATACGACATTATTAGCTCTATAGAAAAAAAACCACAAACAAACACACACATATATGATTGAATTTTCTCAGTGATTATGTTCTCTTAATTAAGATAATAACAAATAGTGAATTACGGCAATAATATATTTCATTAGGTATAAATATATGTATGATTCATATATAAGATGGGGTGGGGCAATAAAATAAAGAAAAGGGGGACGAAAACACAGACTCTCATGGGCACATAATCAAGTGCACCTTTCATGCTTATGCTTAAAATCATTTTGTTACCATCTCCCATCATAATGTTCTTTCTCTCTATCCTTTTTTTATTCAATTATTGTTTTTTAATACATTTTAGTAAACAGTTTAATATGTAAAGGAAACCAACATAATTGGGTTTATTGCTCAAGCTCTAAGGATTTATTTGGAAAAATGTGTAGGAATTGAATTTGAGTTCTGCACTTACTATACATAGTTTTTTTTATTAACATAATCCGAAGATAAACAATATAACTTCAAGTGCTATTTATAACACGTACCGGAATCATGTCTATTCTTTTAACTCATATTCTAGTAATTAGCGACTCTGATATTTTTCGTAGGGATGAGATCGGTACCGTATCGAGAAATACCGATAACAAAAATAGGTAAATGTGTGAAACGAATACCGTACCGATTTTATCGGTTCGGTACCGATCGGTACTGATACCATTGAAAATAATCGAAAATACCTAAACCGAAAGTACCGAATACCAAAAATCTAAAAAAAAATTAGTACCAGTACCAGTACCGATTATGTTCGGTCCGTACCAGTTCGATACAGTATGCGGTGAAATTTGCTCATCCCTATTTCCTCGTATGCTTCTTACATTTCATTCTTTTTTGTTTTTCCATAAATGTAAATTGAATTTTTATTCATTGGTTTCTGACTATTTAGTCCTTCTCATTTGAAATTCCACATTGATAAAGTTCCATTTTTTGTTTTTATAATTTTATTTTCTTGATTCTTTGCTTTATTGTGACACTTTCCTTTTCACATGGCAAATTATAACATGTTTATACAACAAGTGTATAAGACTACCAAATCAATAGTGAAAATTGGAACTAAGAAGTAATTTACAAATATAAAAACTTTAATAATGAGCTCAAAGGTTGCTACTTTGTTATCTGTATAAAAATATATGATTAAGTTTAATGAATCAAATATATCAAACTTATACGGGTATATGGTGCATCAAAGCATAACAGATGTATATTTTATAATCATATAATGTCAACAGCGTTTTAAGGTTATGTATATTAAACATCCAACTTCAAACATCAATACTTGAACTCAATAGTACTAATATATCCGGAAGATCCGCTATGATCAAATCTTAGGAATAATATATAAAACATCTTAGAATACCTGTAATAAATGTTATACTCTATACATTTCAATCATTAAACTCATCTGACTTCTGGCTGTTTTAAAATTTGGCTCGAGCAAAGGCCGAGCTAATGGTGGGTACAAATTTTGTTGACTTTATATATATATATAATTTGATATTTTGAAGAAAAACATCAGTTTGAACTATATGTATTCTCAATAGAAAGGAGAACTTTACGATGATCATCTGACTAAGAATTTTTGGTTCCATTCATCCTTATAATTTAATTTTCAAATTATAACCTTAATGTCTTTATGTGAATTCCCAGCGTTCTCATCTTTAGATACACATTATATTGTTATTAGAAAAAAATTAGAAGTTATAACAAAAACAACTTTGATTATTGTAAAATTGTGAATTATATTCACTGTCACGTCCAACAGTTATTAAAATGTCAAAAATAGCCAACAAAGTGACATTTTATAAGATTCAAGGAGCTTTTTTTAAGATGAAGAATCAATCACAACTTCACAAGTCTCAACCAAGATACTTGAAAATTTGAGTAATAAGAATCCCAGCTAAATTATTAAATTAAGAAGTTCAAGGACTATCGAAAATGGCAAGACAATTTAATTATTTAATTCATGACAAACGTAAAACTTTTATAACCATAGGGGGCCTTTTTTGATTTTTCATATATACTCAGTTAAAAGTTATAACTACTTCAAAGTTAAAAGTTAAAAGAACAAAAGACAAAACGGCTAAGTTTGGAAACAAAATCGGCCCAAATACTTCCTTCTGAAATCCAGGTCCACTACAGGCATTGAGCCCACACAAACGGGCTTGGTTCACTTGAAATCTAGCCCACATGAAATGGGTTCGGTGATCAAGCAAATTGACCTTGGTATAAGTTTCCGCAATCAATACATTTATATATATAATAACATTTTGAAACTTGTTAGCAGTAATTTACAAATTATAATGCATAGGGTATAACATCTTTCAGCACAGACTTTTTTTGCTTTACTAGTACAACAACTAGGAGTGTTCAAAAATATCCGTATCCGAAAATCCGATCCGAAAATCCGATCCGAAAATCCGAATTCGAAATATCCGAATTTTCGGATATCTGAAAATTCGGATTCGGATAGTGATTGTCAAAAGTTTCGGATATTTGGATATCCGATTATCCGAAAACTAAAAAATATTTTTTTTATTTTTTTGAATTTTAGATATATTTTTACTTTAGATTGAGATTTTTAATGTATGTTGTGACTTTTATTATATGAGTTGGTTTTTTATGTTAGTTTTATAATAACATAAACAAAAAAATTAAAAAAATTAAAAAAATGGATTTCGGATATCCGAATCATTATCCGAATCCGTATCTAAAATTTCAGATACGGATTGGGATAGTGATTTCCACTATCTGAAATTTTCGGATATCCGAAATTTCAAATATCTGACTTTGAACACCCCTAACAATAACCATCCCTGCTTTCCATAGTCACGTGTAGGAGAGTACTTTCTTCCTATCCACCTTTTTCTTTTGGTTTCTCAAGATTTACCTTCCTTTCTCTTCACCATGCTAGAGAGAGAGAGACCAGATTGTAATCTTACCATAGTGTTTTTTTGTCTATTTAGATCAAGCGTAGTGGTGTATGTGGATGCAAAGACGATAGTTGTCGTCGAATCTTCTCCTAGCCCTCCATGCCTTCGTAACCTTCAATTCGGTGTCTGTTTTCGGTTAGGTTGCACCCTTCATCCGTTTCCTGCTCTAATTCCACGCTAGGGTGACTTACACGTTTAGATAAAGATGTGTTGTTGTGTGTATGTCCCTGTTGGTTCTTAGGTAATAACTAATAATTGCTTTGTTTCATGGTTTGTGTTCTCTGATATTTTTGATGTTTTGTTTTCGAAAGAAATGTAGTGAGTTGTTGATTCGTGTTATTGGTTGTTTCATAAATAACTAGGATGTTAGTGTTTGTTGTTGTTGTTCATCATGTGTGTTAGGATCGTTAATTTTTTTAGTACAGTTGTGATTGAAGTGAAGTAGTGCTCATTTGAGGGAGTGTTTTGATAGTTAATGTTTATATAAATCATTGTTAACAATCTCAGGATGTTTATTTCTCCGTCTCTGTGATCATAATTACAATAGAAACTGGATACATGTATATTTGGGAATATAAAGATCTCAATACTAGGGACAAAAAATCAATTTATTAACTTGCAATTATGTGTGTGTGTGGTATGAACATTGCTTACTTTCTCTTTTAATCGCCTAATTAAAAGAAGAGATTTTGCTTTGAAGTTATTAAGTCTACTTGACTGTACGTTTTTTTATAACTTCAGTAATACATGAATGATTATTTTATTTTGATCAAGAAGTTGCACTACTCACTTTGCCTAACCATAAATTACTTTTGAGTGTTATTACCTTTGTGATTTGTAATGTGTGCTATGGTTCCCCTTTAAGAATTAAATTCAATTATGCAAATTCCTCCTTTTTAATCTATGATGAAATCTAAGTTTTATTTTTTGAGATTTAGATGCGTTCATTTTGAATATAGTTTTAATACATAAACTTCTTTCTTAATGCGATAGTATCTTATGTGTTAGACAATTTGTTTTAGAATTTATTATGTGTTAATACATATCATCACCTATCAAATCTAATCTACATCTTTGGCAGGGAGCATCTAAAGTTGTTTGCATGCTCAACTTCGTGTTGAAGTAACAAGTAAATTGCCTATTCATTTTATTTTTCTCACATGAAATCTTCTTGGTTTTTTTTGTAATAGAATTTTAAGTCACTAGCTTTAGTAAACCCGTGTATTACACGGGTTGAATACATAAAATCTTACTATAATTAATTTATTAATTATAAAAATAATATTTTAAGATATGATATGACTGAAATTACGTATGAGAAATTAATATAAATGATAAAACAATGATATCAACTTTTTAAAAATTTATTTTAATTTTTTTGTTGAAAAAATAAATATTTTGTTCCAAAACCAACAGTATAAAAATGTTATTTTTAAAAAATTTCTTATTATAACTCCCAAATTTTAGATTTTTTGTTTTAAAAAATTAACTTTTTAAAAGTATCAATTTATTTAGAAATAACCTTAATAAATATATTTTTTCTTAATTTATTAAATATTAAAAAGTATTAAAATAATATTATTAGTAATTAAGGTAATTATTTAATAGGAGAAAGAGGCGAAAAACTTTTGTTGAGAATGATTGTGGTGCTAACACGAGTCATCCACATTTACCCTTTTATTAGAATAGTAAGATTAAAAAGTATTAAAATAATATTATTAGTAATTAAGGTAATTATTTAATAGGAGAGAGATGCGAGAAACTTTTGTTGAGAATGATTATGATGCTGACACGTGTCACCCACATTTACCCTTTTATTAAAATAGTAAGATAAGATAAGCTCTTTTTATATTAAATTTTTAGATACCAAAAACATCAAAGGTATTACATATAATAGATATGCTACTTTTGCGGCACCAACCACAAAATTTTTATTGAAATACGATTATAAAATTAATTAAAAATATTCAACAAGGTAAAATACAATCTAAACAATTGCTTGTAGTCTATGTACGCTGCTTTGCAGCAAGTCAAATATGTTTTACATGTGTTGATAAAGCATGAACAAGAACTCCGCATATATAAGTAGTCTTTTCAATGTAAATAACTTATATAATCAATAATATATGTAAGCTTTTGACCAAGTTTAAACCTTAAACATATTACGATAAACCTTCTAGTTTTGTAATATTACATCACCTATAACCAATGAAAAGTAATATTACATCACCTATAACCAATGAAGCACCGAAGCGTCAAAAACAAGGGAGTACCCGCTTCGGGTACTTTCTGGAAGCGGAAACGTGCCCGAAACACGCCCGAAGCGTTTCGAGGGCATATCGGTTTCGGGGGTAAGTTTTGGGGATGTTTCGACTAAGTTTCC
Source organism: Flaveria trinervia (assembly GCA_025506515.1). Lineage (NCBI taxonomy): Eukaryota > Viridiplantae > Streptophyta > Magnoliopsida > Asterales > Asteraceae > Flaveria > Flaveria trinervia. The sequence goes on from CM046444.1 coordinate 13,849,247, forward strand.
GCAAAGTTTCCGATTAAATTTAGGGTTTCGGTTTTTATATTTAGTATTACCTTTAGGCTTCAACCGCTACCGCCTTCTTCAATCAACCTTCAACCTTCAAAAGTTTGACCTCCACTCATCGAGGCTTCAAGTCTTAAACAATCTGAATTAGCTTCCTTCAACCTTCACAGTTCACATCCGTCAATCGACTCTTCAACAACATACTTCAACCTTCAAAGCTTCAATCGACTTTTGTCCTTCAATCGGCTCTAGTCTTCAAAGCTTCAATCGACTTTTGTGTTTGAGAAATTGAGAATCAAAAGCATATTGTGTGGATATTGTTGCCTGATTTACCATAAAGTTGTGATAAAGACTATAAAGTTGCAATAGTAAATTATGTACTTGTGTAAGTTATATTATTTTAATATTTTGAATGTAAAGATATCATGATTGCATCTAGAACAATATGTATAAAGTATAATTTTAAATGAATAATTTTACACATTATTATGGTTGTATATTTTTTAATGTTTTGAATGTGTTAATGTCATGATTGCATTATGTAACCGGTATTTATTTATTTATTTATTTTGTCGTACCTTAGCCGTACCTGTATCTAGAATTTTTGTTATTTGTCGTTCCCCGTACCCATACCGTCCCCGTACCCGTTTCGGTGCTACCTAGCCTATAACCAACTTGCTTAAAAACAAAAACAATCCCTGTTGTGAAGCGCAGGTACTTTTTCTAGTTTAACTATAACTTAAAAGTAAGGTCGGTCGGGTTTTCACGGGTCTTTACTCCCCTTTCAACTTTAGATTTTAACACTTTCACCCTTAACTTTCTTAATAAAATAAAATATCATTTTAACCCTCTTAATTTTATAAGTTTCAGGTTTAACTTTGTACAATAGAAATTTTAATCCATCGATGTTTTAATATAAAATATTTATATGTTTAACTTTATATACACTTGTACACTGTTTATATTCTGACATAAGTCTACGTTATAATATAATTTTATTCAGAGATTGGTTAGGTCAAATGTAAAATATTTTTCTTTAATTTTTATGTACGCTTAGAGTTAGTCTACGTTTTGACGAAAGTTTTGTTTGGAAACGCATCGGGTCAAATATAATATGTTTTCATGTACTCTACGGTTTGACGTAAATTTAATTCGAAAACAAGTCGGAGTGATTATAAGTCTATGTTTTGACAGTAAATTTGTAAAATCAGATCAAATATAATATGTTTTTATTCAACGGTTTAAATTCGAATCACTCAATGTATGGACGTAATTTAAATTTGGAAACGAGTCGAGTCTATGATGATCTATACGTCATCATACCGCATATGATACCACGACAACACAGGACGGTAAAACTAAGTAGTTGATAAACATATAGTGCATTCATATTTTGTTTTTGAACAAGAGATATATAGTATACTCATATTTTTAAACATTATTTACTTTTTCTTTCTTTCAAAGTCTTTTTGTGATTAATTTGATACTTATGATACATAATTTAGTAAACTAAATGTTAATATTATATTAAAAGCATAGATCCATCCCAAAACATATAGTATATTCATATTTTGTTTGAACAAAATAGATATTATTAATTCTTTTAAGATATGGTATTATCCAGTTTTTAAATACGGTCCGACTGATCTGAATAGCAAACCCTTAAAGTGACCAAATTGTTATCCGGTTAAGTTTTAAAAACATCGATTGCGATCTTAGTTGAGGTCTGGCCGTCTGGTTGTCGTTTTCTTAATATTTGTTGGGCTTTGGTCAGTTTGGGTCCTGGTTTACCCTGTTTGTGACTGTGGGCCGGTGGGGGTCTTGTGTGGGGCTTGTGTGGCATGTTTCAGCATTGGATCGTGCTGTTTGTTTTATACTACTAACCCATACTGAATACGGAGAATATTCATACCCGCCCTTTATATATGTAACTAGAATTAGACCCCATTCGCCGCTACCCGGTTCTTTGTGTAACAACATGAAAACGAGATGTCGTAATAGTTTTAAACATATGAGATTAGGATCACATCAGCACAATATAACAACCGACGGTTAGTTTAGGCAAAAAGATAGTTTCATAAGATATATATACGATTAGCATTTCTAAAGTAATTTTAATGTAATAAATTCTTTTAATACGAACTATTAAAAATTGACCCACTAATTTTATTTATATAAACATGATAACTATTTTTAATAACCTAAATATTATATTTAAGAAAAATGAAATAATAAATGAATTTAAAGCTAAGATCCTGATCACTATACAAGCAAAGAACTTTATTTTACTCCCTCTTTTTTTCTGACCTTTCTTTTGAAAGTAGGATTGTTTTGAGGACCATTCTGTAATTTTAGAATTTGGTTAGTGGCAAAACCATAAACCTAAAGAAACCAACATACCATAAAAATAGATTATATATATAATATGTATATGTTTGTGAAACATCACATTAGTTATTGCGAAAACCTACATAATAAAATGTTTTTATTTTTTACTATTTTAAAAGTTTAAAAGGTTAAGAAAATGACAAATGAAATATTTGTAGGCTTTCACTGGAAAAGTTAAATATAAAGAAATTAGTTTATGCTTATATCCATTTATATCCTTAGGCCACAACCCTTGAAAATACCACCCCAAATCTTTGAAAAATTTCCCATTAAAGCCATTATGGGAATAATAATCTATTTAAAAGAATTTTATAACTTTATTTACTATTTTGATAGACTTTGAATCACATTTTTATGCAAGCTGTACCTGGTTTTCTTAAGAGTAACCTAATCAACTAAAATAAATACACACTATTGCAATTTGCAGCTGTAAAACTGAAGGCCTCGACCTTAAGAGTTAAGAATATTGTTTCTTGTGTCTGTGGTTTTGAAATTGGGCCCACAACAGGGCATCTGAAGAGGCCTAAAGTGAGCCCAATAAATGGTGACAGGCTAACTGGGCCCATATCATCATATCCGAATCCGATGATTAACAGACTTCCTTACGACAGCAACACTGAAGAGTGAAGAGATCTATCTATCACTCGTACAAAACTCGAGTGTGCTGGCAGTCTACCACAGCAAAGCAATCTATATCGGAATAAATGTCTTTCCAATCGCAGCCGTCCAAACCATTTTCAGCCACTCTGTCATCCACTTTCAATCACCACTTCTACTATCATTACCTCTACCAAACAGCTCATTTGTACTTTTCATCACATTCACCATTCTACCCCCTTCATCTCCCCCTAATTCCCCTTTTGCCCTGCAATAAAATTTCATCAAAATATCCACCAAAACCTTCGCACGTACAAATATATCTATCCAAATAATCCCACAAGCACACATCTTAAAGTGGTGGTCTAAAACATTGAACAAAAATGCTAAATTTCAATCGGAAAACATGTGATTTGTCATTTGTTTAAAGGTAATCTTACATGACCCTCCTGAGGGTGGTCCTCTTCTATACTTCCTTGTAGCACTTCCGTTTCAAGTTCGGGAAACACTATATCCGGTCAACATGGCTCCAAGACCATACTCCGATACCGATGCTCCAATGAGTTCAAACTTTGCAAAACATGGTCTGAAGCGCTCTTAGTCGTAGGACTCCCTCAATTACTTTCAACATTTGATCTCAAAACTCTAGGAAAGTAGAAGTCCGAACAACATTTCCCGACCCGGATTACTGATGCTTCAATAGGTTCTAGCATTGTAGAAAATACTGCCTAAAGTTCCAAGATTTGCGCAGCATATAACCTCTGGCACCAATTTCAACACTACCCAAGTTCCAAATTTTGTTGAATTCAGCAACAACACAAATAGTACTCACAACTTGTGTTCAAAATTCATGTTCCAATCAAGTAGATTTCAGTTTTATTTAATACACCATTAATATATTAACTCTAGAACAAAGATAATGATTCTTTGCAACAACATGAACTTGAATGTTGATAGAAGAACACATAAACAAAAGGTATCACAAAAAGAGGGTAAAGTTTCATGAAAATGGTTGGGTTTTTGCAGGTGCTTCATCCAAAACCAAGAGTAAAAGAGAAAGAAACCTTTATCTATCTTCTTTCCATCAACAATTTATAGAGTAATTGATTTATAAGATGACAAAATCGATCAACATTCATACAAATACATACAACAATCCTATACAAAGAACAACGAAATCAACACACCGTACCGTTGCCGACGAGTGTGAATCCTCTCTGGAGCCTGGTGGCAATGACGGACCGTACAATCCCTGTGGAAAATTCAACGGCGATGACGAGGTAATCGGTGACGGAGCCCCGTTAATCGGAGGAGAGTTTTCCACAATTGCATTCTTCCCAAAGATCTCTTTCGGTAACAAAACCCTAGATATCCCAAAAATCGCCACCGGATTCTGATCGAATACAGTTTGCGTTACGGAAGCTTGAACAATGCCCGTGTTAATGGCCACCGACCCGTTAACCCGAGAAATGTTCAGCGTGAAGCTTCCGGCGCCTTTGTCTTCGGTAGCTAGGGTTGGTTGCACAGGATTCACAATCGATTGAAGAGACCCTAGGGGATAATACGAATGAAGCACGTGAAACCTTAGTACATCGGCTTTCTTATCTGCCGATAGCGACTGAAAGTTCGCCGTCGCCGGAAGATCGGCGAATGCGTCGTCGGTCGGAACAAACAGTGTAATTCCGGCACCGCCTTCGTCAGATTCGAACTCCTGAACGACTCCAGATGCAGCGAGAATCGACGCCACCACATTGAAGTTATGCCCGTCGATTAACGCTTTGCTGATGTTAAGCCCTAGCGGCGGTCGGCTCTCCGACGCGAGTAGATCGAATCCGTAAGGTACGATTAGCGAATTGACGGAGTAGATGCTGACGTTGTACGGTAGGGTTTTGATGACGGAGATGACGGTGGCGTTGTTCGGCGGTTGGGAGTAGGCGGCGGGGGATCTGACGGTGGTGGTGTTGGTTTGACCGTCGTAGGTGACGTTGACGTAGCCGAAGTCGTTGGTGGCGCGGCCGGTGGTTTGGAAGAGGGTGGTGATTAGCTTGCCGGAGGGAGGGAAGCGGCGGAGGTCGTTGAACGATAGGTACTGTAAGAGGACGTGGTAGCGGATGACGTCAGCGATGGTGGCGGAGGAGGGGGATCGGCGGATGATGTCGGAGGAGCGGAGGACGGAGTTGGGGACGGCGAGGAGGGTGACGGAGGTGCGGTGGGAGAGGTCGGCGGCGACGGTGGTGGCGGAGAGGAGGTCGGAGAAGTCGGAGAGATCTGGGTAAGGGGATAAGAGGTGGGTGATGTTAACGGCGGAGACGACGGTGGTGTGCAGGAGTAAATAGAACAAAATGGTGGGGGTAAAATGGGAAATGAGGGGGGAAACCGCCATTGATTTGTACCAGTGGAAGCTTGACTGGTAAGAGTGATGGCGGATGATCTTGGTGGTGATGATGATGGTGATGATGATGATGATTTGGTGAGAGTGTGTACATTCGGAACTAGAACAAATCAGACATCAAGTGCATATGCTTATGGGTGTTGTGCAGTTTAGTCCCTTTGGTTTGTATTTCTTTGTATTTCAGTCCTTTGTCTTTTCATCAGGTACGTTCTGGAAAGCTTAAAGGTAAAAAGAATGTGCGTTTATAAAGAACAAGTACTATTGATGGAAAGCTTTCTCGTTTCATTTTCTAACATCATAGGTTAAGTATTTTGTAAAGAGATATGTTATAAATACATACTATTATTTTTATTCTTTTTATTCTTTTTATACATACATAAAGAGAGATAGAGACAACAAAATGTCTAAATAACAAAAAAATAGTATTTGTATAACACAACCTTTTTGCAAATACGAGTTTTTGCATTAAACGTCCAAGCAATAGACTTGTGTTCTCTATTATCATTATTTGCCCGCATAAGTTAACTCTAGTGAAAAGTAAATTTAATGTGTTTTATGAATTTAAGTTTGATAAGTAAATGATAGAAAGAAAAAAGTTGATGGAGATGCTTACAAGACTTTGATTTCCATTAAAAAGACTCTGGGTGCTTCAATGCAAATTATTAAAAATGATCGTAGATAGTACATTTAATGGTGCTACTAACACTGAAGATTGTTGGCTCGGTTTAGTTCAAGGTTGATCAAGATTGTTTCTCAACCAGTTCAAGAACCTTAATAATCATTGTTCCCCAAGAAGGAACCAAAGAAGATGAGTTTAGAAGAGAAGGATTGCTGACCAGTAAAGATCAAGTGGCTAACAGTGATCTGCCTAAGAGATCAAGATCTGGATTGATTCTTCACGTCACAATCATCGTGTTTTTGTGCAAGTCCAATCTGATTTTTGTTAAAGACACCATATCCAAATCTGATTCATCTCGTTTCATTGAGCCAGAAGCCGTCAACTTGTTCATTGGTTAAAGACTAGAGTTCGTTAGATTTAAATCTACCGCCTATGTAGACCAACATAAAATATTTTTTCACCGAAGTATTATCAACCTATCGTTTTAATTTTAAAAATAGAAGCCACTCTTTATAGGAGCTAAGATTGTTCATGTTTGTCAAGAAATACATATTTATTTACTTATATAATGTTATTTATCGTATGCTTAAGACCAGCAATCAAGAACTCATAATCACGAACACTGAAGACTGAGATCAACTGTCCCACCCCTCAACCAAACATGACTTGTTGTATCACAATACACTATAAATAAAGGGACTTAATTACACGGATGGTTCATGTGGTTAGGCCCGATTTTATTTTTGGTACCTAACTCTTTGATATTACAAGGTTAGTTCAAAACTTCGCACAAACGTAACAACGATGGTCCCTGAAACGAATGAACGTTAATTATTGATGTTAATTGCGTGTGAAATGATAAAATACCCCTTTTCACCTTTCTTCTTCTCCATCAACCACCACCCCCACCATCTTCAACCACTGTCACCACCAGTACCACCTTTAACCAGTACCACCACCCTCAACCTTTAACCACCACCACCATCAACCTTCAACCACCACCACCACCACCACCACCTTCAACCTTCAACCCCCCATCACTTTCAACTACCACACCACCCTCAACCTTCAATCACCACCATCTTCAACTTTTAACCACCACCATCTTCAACCTTCAACCACCACCACCACATTCAACCTTCAATCCCCCCCACCACCACTACCACCACCATCTTTAACCTTCAATCATCACCACCTTCAACCATCTCTAACAACGACAACATCCATCATTGACCCTCCACATCCGACGACCTCCACATCCGGCGACCTCCACCTCCGGCGACCCTTCATCTCCGACGACCGTACACCTCCGACGACCCTCCACCTCTAACGACCGTTCACCTCTGGCAACCCTTCACCTCCATCATTGGCATCAGATCTAATGGTTGTTAATGCGATTCATATCTGCTCAACTTTCCTCACCACCATCACCATTACCACAACCGCCATAAACGTCACCATCTCTGGAGATGGTGGGTTTCAATGCAACAGTAGGTCGCCGGAGTTGAAGGGCTGCTGGAATCAATTGGAGAAGACAATGATACAAGGGTATTTTAGTCATTTTTAATATATTAAATGAAAAACTTACGTCCATCCGTTTCAGGGACCATCGTTGATACATTTGTGTAAAGTTTTGGACCAAACTTGTAATTTCAGAGAGTTAGAGACCAAAAATGAAATCGGGCCTAATCACAGGGACCACCCGTGTAACTAAGTCTGCAGGATCGTTGAAGGGTTATAGTTACAACACAACAACACAAAGAGGAGATTAACTAAACTTTAATCAAACAGTAAACTGGATTAACCAAGATAAGATACTAAGAACACAAGTAATGCAAGAGACTTTTCATAAAGAACACAAGTGTATGGTTTTCAAGAATGCAGTATATTGCCTTCTCTATGTTCTATTACAAGTGTTACAAAGCATATTCGAAAGATACAAGAACATGAGATACTTATACTACATCCTACAGCCGGTTATACTTTGAAAGCCAGCTGGATACAATTGACTAGACACAAACAAAATCAATTGTAGAGTCAAAAGACAGATTGCCTTTTGACTTGTGACTATGACATGCCATAGCTCACATCCTTATCTATTACAAAAAGGATAAAGTACATAAAGTAGAAAGTTACAGACTCAAGACCTCAATGTACAGTTACCAAAAGCATGGACCTTTTCACCACTCATGTAAGTTGGTGACTTGCAGAGGTGCAACAGAAAGGTGTCCAGCTTTATGGAACAGTACATCAGATAAAGCATGTTACTAAAAGTCTTCGGAAGAAATCTGTCTTCATAAGTTGAAGCTTCGGAAGACTTTGTCTCTAAGGCTTCGGAAGACTTCATGTTTGGCTTCGGAAGATATTGGTCTTGGCTTCGGAAGATTTCACACTTAGAGTATTTTCTGTTTCATGTGTGAAACTTCCTAAGCTTCTTCTTAATGCACTTGTGCAGCATGCAGGAAAGACTTAAGATGTTTAGGTTGCATCAGCCTCTTCATTAATCTCTACAAACTCCCCTAGGCTGATGCTACCAAAACACTTAGAAAACTTCAGATATTAACAGTCCTCATTAGGATGATCACCATTCTTGTCTTCATAAGATGATCAGGATCCTTCAGGCTATCAAAGTGTTTCTCATGTCAAAGAGGTCATGCAGAGGCAATTGAAACATATCTTGCCATGTATAACTGTCTTCAAGCCTTGATCTCTAATAACATGCCATCGTTCTGGATTTGTGGTGTATGTCCAAGACAAGATGGGTCTTCTTATTGCTAGAGGAGCTATTTGAATTGGAGTTGGTGTAGCATCATCTGGCTGCACATCCTCATGCTGTTTTAATTCATCATGAGGTTTTGAGGCTTCTTCTTCTTCTTAGGCTTTGGTCTAGAAGTCATCCTCTTCATTCTCTTTCCAAATTTTAACTGAGAAGACTGTCCTGCAACACCAGATTGATCTTCATTGTCTTTCTCAGTTGGGACTTCCTCTCTCTCAGGCTCAAAAAGGAGAGGGAGGTTGACCCTGCTGTGGATCAGAAGATGAAGCTTGCTGAGCATTAGCAAGAGGTCCAGGTTGTGTTGTCTCTGGTTATTCAACCTTAACCTCCACTTTAGGTGGGGCTTGACTTGGAGTGGAGTGTAAGTCAATGATCTCTCCACTCTTAATCTTCTGCTTGATTACCCTGATATGCTCATCCATAGTGGATAGAGACATAGGTCCAAGTCTCCTTTCGGAGAATCCATACAGCTTCAAGAAGCTCATCATCCTCTGCCTGTCAGCAGACTTCTTCATGCTCTTTTGGATGATGACTCTTGACTGGCAGCTTATTCCCTTAGCTTTCTCTTTGTTGTCTTTTTTCTTGACTAACTCAAGCTCAAGTTGTTTTAAGTACTCAAACTCAATGTAGTCATAAGGCAAGGGTAGGAGGTATTTGCCTGGTAGAAGCCTGTGGCGCTCAGGTAGTTAATCATCTTGATTTGTCTTCTTCTTTGTCTACCTGAGGTTCTTGTTGAACCACATCCTCTTGTACAGGACTTTCTTGAACTGGGGAGAGGGTAGGCATATCTTTTTACAGTCTTTTTCGTTCTCTCTTCTTTGACATGTACTAGGAGTTCAGCATCTTCTGCCTCCTTCTTCTCCATTGACCTTTCCAGGTCAACCAGTTCATTCAAATCATCCAAGGGAAGAGAAATGACACTATCTATGTCATAGTTCTAGTCTACAGATAGTTAATCCTGACTGCCCTTAACTTATCATTCTAAGTATCTGGTCTGGGGGCAGCACTGATTGCAGAATCCATGAGTCTTGAAGACTCAGCAGAGGAACTTTCTCCCCTTAGCCTCCTTTTCCTCTCTCTCTCTCTCCTCCTCCTTAATCTCCTTAGATGTCATCTTTCTTTTCCCTTTGTCACTCACAGACCTTTGTGACTCAGGGTGGAGAGAGCTTTCGCCTTCATTGCTTGTTGCAGCATCTGAGCTCAGGCCAGAGAGAGGTTGAGAAGCACCTTCACCAACAGGTCTCAGAAGGAATGTGGATCTCTGGCAGTTGGAGATAATGAGACAGGGCTCTCAGGTTCTGCCACTGGGCCTTCAGTCAAGGTTTCCCCTATGAAGCTAATCTTAGGGTCTGCCTCAACATCCAGTTGACCGATGACATTGCCTGATTGCCTAAGTCTCCTTCTTAAGCTGAACTCTGTAGTGATCCTGTCTTGGATTCTTTTAGCCAGTCTGTCAGCTTGTCTTGATTGGCTTGGGTTGACAAGTGGCATGTTGACTAGATCCAGACCTTCATAGTAGTCCAAGGTCTGAAAATTTAAGACTTCTTGCTGTCCTTGAACTCTTATGATGATTAGGGCCTTCCTGTTATTGGCATACCTCCACCCAATGATGTGATTGGAAGATGGTGAAGGTGACATAGGCCTTGGTATCCCATCCTCAAACAGACTCTGTATGAAGGAGTCTGTGTAGTCCACATCAATGTGAACTAGAGGAGGTTGCTGAGAATACACAGTTGCAAGTGAGGATGGTGAGTCCTCAATGTCCATTCTCTCTGAAGAACTCCCAGGTTCTGTGATTGTTATGACTTTCTCCCCCTTTTTGGTAGGATCACCCACTGCATAGGTGAGCTGAAGATAGGTCAATCACATCCACAGGTTTTGTGTTCCTGGTTGAGCTCTCCTTAAGGGTCTCCCATCTAGTTTCTCCTTAGATATGAAATCTCAAGTTGCTGATCATTGATCCTGTTATGTAAGGTAGTCACCTAAGATTCAAGGTGACTGACCTTTGAGACTAAGTAAGTGCATGTTTTAGACATTTTTTGCACCAGTAGTCTCAGATTCCCCCCTCATCTCATCAGAAGATTCATTGGGGGATGAGATGATTGACCAGAGTCCTCTCTCTCACCACCAGCTTGAGGTTCTTGGCTGCTGGTTTTCCTCTGCTCACTGGCAATCTCAGTTGAGATGTCAGTGGACTGAGTTGCCATGGTTGAGGTCTTAATGATGTAATCACTTTCAGAAGTGAGAGCCTCTTCCATATGGACATCCTGAACAGATTCAGAGTGTCCACCTCAGTTGTAGGTGACTGATGTGGGATAGATGTAGGAGACTCAGGAGTACTCATCTCTCTTTGAGTAGGGGAAAAAAGAGAGATTCATTATACTCACTGAAACCTATATCTTCATCAGTATATAAGTCAAGGTTGGGAATTGGTTGGTTAAGATCTACAGGCTGGGGATGGAAAACTGTCCCCTGAAGGTTGATCACTTGAGTGTTGAGACTCAGAGTGATGGCTTAAGGTAGTTGGGCTAATGAGCTCATCAGACTGAGCATGAGGAACCTCAGCACTGATTCTTGAAGAGATGGGAGTGGTCTGCTCCTCAGGAGAAGTGGGAGCTCCAATGTCCACTTCTTCCTGTATGGGTGAGTATATAGGGGCCTCCACAGACTGAATAGCCTGAGCAGGGGTTCGTTTGGATTTTATTTGGTAAGTGATGGTGATTTGAGGCTGTGAGAGTGGTTGGGAAAAAGCAGGTGTGGGTTCAACACTAGCTTGTGCTGCTAGGTTGTCACCTTGAGCAATGAGCTCTAACATTTTTGGGACTAGGGTTGTTTCTACCCTAGAGAATCCAACAGTGGGCTTTCTCAGTATTTTAAAGATGCCAGGCTTCATCTATCCCAATTTAAGAATGTTACCTGTTTCCCTCAACTGTGAGCCCAGTTCACAGTTAAGAATGTACTAGACATATCTAGGAAACATGTAATATTCTAAGGAGTCTAAATTTGCAAGTAAATTTGTATAGACAACTTGAGAATACCTAATTTGACCCCTTGAACCATTCCGTGGATTATGAAGGAGAGATCCTTAGGAATCTGGTCCCATCCACCATGCTTGTTTGATAAGCTGTGGATGACCACATGGAGCAGGAATCTCCATTGGGATGAGACCTTCCCTTTCCTAAAGGTCTTTACAGAGAAATCTCCCTCATATCCCATATGCTCAAGGAATGATTGACAGCTTCCTTTGAGAAAAACACCTCACCTTCTTCATCATCCAGCCTAAGATGTCTATTGATGATGGCCAGAGTGATGAAGATTGTTCTCCCCTGCACTGTGGCAGACAGTGCCTTCTCCCCGTCCATAATGACCTCTGGCAGGTCTTCCAGAATTCAAGCAACTGATCCTCATAGAGTGGAGGATCAATGGTTAGGGAGGTGAAGTAGTTTGACAGAGTTAGAAACGGAAACCTCTGAGAAATGAGGATCTTTCTTAGAGCTTAATAGAGCAACCTGATTGTGTTGTCGGTGTAGCTGCATGGTAAAGTTGGGATCATTTCTGTGAGCAGGTTGGCCATTTTGAAGTAGTTTGAGGATGAAAAAGAAAAGAGAAAGAATTTCAGAGAAATTTGGGGTTTTAGGTTTGGAGGAAGAACAGATGATAGAAAGAGGGGGAAACCGTTAGTATATATGTGAAAAGGATTTCAGATAAAGTTAATGAAAGATATACTTTTGAAATCTGGATGTCGGTCCCACCTTTGAAAAAGTAGTTTACTTTTGCTCAAAAAGTAGTTTTCTTGGAATTCAAAAAGCTTCCGAAGGTTAATTATCTTCGGAGTTTTAATTAAAAAGCTTCCGAAGCTAAAATGACTTCAGAAGAATTTCCTGAGAGTTTTGAGAATTTTGCTTCGGAAGAAAAATTAAAACTTGAGTGCTTGTATATAACCAACAAAGCTTCTGAAGTTAATTTTGCTTCAGAAGTAAATGGTCCTTGAAAATCGTAAGTGTTGAGACAAGTATTTAAGCTTCAGAAGATAAATTTGAAAGCTCTTCTGAAGGTAATTTCTTAGACAGATATTTATTTTGAAGGCATGATTTACTTCCGAAGTTAAAAGCATAACTTCCGAAGTATCAGAAATTTTCAAAAGTCTAAGGAAAGTCTTCGAAAAGAAATTTTCATCCAAGAAAAAATGAGCTTATGAAAGTGATGAACTAGAAACTTAGGAACACATAATTTTAAGAAATAATAATAATTAGTTTTAAGAAAAGCTTACTCAAGTTTATCATACCAATAGCTGATATAATATTTAAATCTCTCTTCATCAGAAGCCTTGTAAACAGATCAGCATATTGTTCATCTATGTGAACTTTGACTAGTTTAATTAATCCATTTTCATAGTTATCTTTTATTAAATGATACCTAATATTGATGTGCTTTGTCCTTGAGTGCTGCACAGGGTTCTCTGTGATTGAGATAGCACTATTGTTGTCTATGTGAATGGGAGTCTCCTTGAAGTTTAACCTATAGTCCAGTATCTGATTTTGAATCCAAAGTTTGAGCACAGCAGCTTGCAGCAGCAATGTATTCAGCTTCAGCAGTTGATGCAGAGACACATTTTGTTTCTTACATTGCCATGAGACAACCCTTCCACCAAGAATTGACATCCGCCAGATGTAGACTTTGCAGTCATGTTGCAACCACCATAATCACTATTTGTATAGGCATACAGATTGAAGTTAGAATTCTTGGGATACCATAGGCCAATTTTGATGCACCTTTGAGGTATCTTAGAATCCTCTTGACAGTGATAAGGTGAGACATCTTAGGTTGGCTTGATATCTTGCACAAATACATGTAGCAAACATGATATCAGCCTGCTAGCAGTAAGATATATAAGAGACCCAATCATAGCCCTGTATAAGTGCTCATCTACACTCCCCCTCAAGATCAGGTCCAAGGGAGTGGTTTCTAGCTATGGGTGTCTTAGCAATTTTACAATTAGTCATGTTGAACCTCTTGAGTATGTCCTAAACATACTTTGACTGAATTATGAAGATGCCATCTTCAACTTGTTCACTTGAATTCCAAAAGAAATTGAGTTCCCCCATGGCACTCATTTCAAATTTGTCTTTCATCAGCTTCTCAAAGTCTTTGCAGAGCTTTGGATTAGTTGAACCAAAGATGACGTCATCCCATACACTTGAACTAGCAATATGTCTTTCCCTATCCTTTGATGAAGAGAGTTCCATCTATAGTACCTCTCCTGTATCCATGTTTACAAAGATACTCAGATAGTGTCTCATACCATTTCCTGGGTGCCTATGCAGCCCATAGAGAGCTTTGTCAAGCTTGCAGACATAATCAGGATGATCAAGATCTACAAAACCAGGTGACTGTTTGACATAAACCTTCATCTATCACTCCATACAAAAAGGCACACTTCCATCAAGTTAAAAGACCTTGAAGTTCTTGGATGCAGCAAATGCCAGGAATATCCTAACAGCTTCTAATCTTGCCACTGGAGCAAAGACATCATGTAGTCAATCCCTTCTTCTTGTGTGTATCCTTGAACAACCAGTCTAGCTTTGTTCTTGATGATGATGCCTCTATCATCTTTCTTGTTCCTAAACCCCCATTTGGTTCCAATGGTAGTCTTCCCAGAAGGAAGAGGACAAGGTTCCAAACTTTTTGCCTTTTGAATTAAAGAAGCTCTTGTTGCATAGCTTCAACCCAACTTCCATCCTTTAGAGCTTCATCAACTTTCTTTGGCTCTATCTGGATAGAAAACAAGAGTGAAGACAAACATTTGCTTCATGGGTTTTTCCCTCTTGTTTACCCCTGAGACAACATCTCCAATGATGTTTGTGGTAGGGTGAGACTTGTGGATCCTAAGTTGAGGGATCACAGTGATTGTTGAGAAAGATCTAAATTAGAGAAATTTAGATCTGGCATGGATGTTTCTCTCCCACCGCATCAGCACACTTTTCAAGTGAAATTTGATCCAAGCAGTGTGTGACATCATTGATGTTCTCATCATGGTGTGGTTAGTGGCATCAAGAAATTCTTGGTCACTGTCACCACCACCATTGTTGTCTTCACAGTTGAGGTTGTTCTTATCTGGTTGTAGAGCCTCTGAGCTAGAATTTGAAGGCATACCAGATGTATCACTGAGTTTGTCATTGTTGTGCTGACAGAAACCTCATTTGCAGAAGTGGTTCCAACTGGAGCTGAAGATGTATGACTTGAGGATCTTCCTAGCTCAAATCTTGGATCAGAATCATCTGTATTTAATTTTTCTCAGATCCTGAAACATTCTCACAAGATTTGTTAAAACAATTGGTAACCAAATCAAGATCAAATAACCAATCCGGACCAGAACCAGCAACACAGGGTGTGTGTTCATTGAAAGTCACATTGGCTGACTCCTCAACAATTCTAGTTCTGAGATTGTACACTCTATAAGCCTTAGCTTGGGAAGAGTATCCAATAAAGTGTCCATCATTTGATTTCTCAGCAAACTTGGCAATTTGATCTTTGGTATTCAAGATGGTGCAAGGACATCCAAATGACCTGAGAAAACCAATGAAAGGTTTCCTTTGTGCCAAAGTTCATAAGGAGTCTTGCCATGAGTCTTGACTACTAAAACTCTGTTCTGCACATAGCAGGCAGTGTTGACTGCCTCTGCCCAGAAGGTGATGGGCAGCTTAGAGTCAGACATCATGGTTCTTGCAGCTTTAATCAGTGTCCTGTTTCTCCTCTCAGCAACACCATTTTGCTGAGGAGTCCCGGGAGCACTAAATTGTCTTGTAAACCCTTTTCATCACAAAATGTATCAAAGATTTGATTCTTAAATTCAGTTCCTTGATCACATCTTATGACTTTGACCTTGTGATCAGACTGATTCTCAATCTTTAAGATGAAAGTCTTTAGAATCTCAGGAGTCTCATCCTTAGTTCTAAAGAAGAAGACCCAAGTGAATCTTGTAAAGTCATATGTGATCACTAGACAGTATAAGGTCCTTCCTAAACTCATTACACTGGTGGGTCCAAAGAGATCCATATGTAACAAGTGTAGGGGTGTAGTGATGGAGTTCTTTTCCTTAGGCTTGTGAGATACCTTATGTTGCTTCCCTTTCAAGCATGCAACATAATGGTCATCACTTGTAAACTCTTTCTTTGGCATTCCAGTTACCAAATCATGCTTAATTAATTTATTCATGTTCTTAAAGTTTACATGCCATATTCTTTTATGCCATAGGAAAGACTCATCACTATTGGCTTTAGACAGAAAGCATGAAACTTCTGCAAAGGGAGAGGCTTCTTGCATATCCATCTTGTACATGTTTCCTTTCCTGGGGGCTCTAAGCAGGATATGCTCATGAGGAATGACCACACCAGGCTTAAGAACAATGCACTCATGCTTAGTAAAGAGCATATTATGACGCTGATCACAAAATTGAGATACACTTAAAAGATTGTATCCAAGCTCCTTAACAAAGTTTACCTTTTCTATGCTGAGCTTACCATTTGTGATCTTGCCCCTTCCAGAAATGTACCCACCTTCATCTCCTCCAAAAGCAACTGGTCCTCCATCAATCCTTTCAAAGTTCTGGAGTAGTGACCTATTGCCTGTCATGTGCCTGGAAAAGCCATTATCTATGATCCAGACATTTTTGTCTGTCTTCAGCTATCCCTGCACAAAGAGAATGATTAGTTACATTTGGAAACCCAAGCCTTGCTTGTCTTGTGCTCATTTGCAGAAGGTAATTCAACAGTAATAGATCCTATGGTTGTTTTAAGAGTATCTTGAGCTGTTGTTGATAGAGAATTCTCAGTCACTTGGTCTTTCTTAGACATCCACACCACCTTTGGAGTCTTGGACTTGACCTTCAAAACTTCGGAAGCTTTTGGAACTTCGGAAGTTTTGATGACTAAACCTTCGGAAGATTCTACAGACACTACAGTAGACTTCAGTGCTTTGGAAGAACTCCTTTCTTTCGAGACCAATTTCTCTTCCGAGGGTAATTTTCACTTCCCTTCTTCTTAGACATGGAGCTTCCGAAGGAAACAGGTTTTCCTTCCGAAGCTTGAATCTTCTTAGAACTCTTTGAAGCCTTTGTTTTGGTCATATGGACAGTACCTTTAGGATTGAAGGGACAATCTTTAGCATATGAGTGGTACTTTTACACATGACACAATTCATCTTCTTCTTCACAAGAGCCTTTTCTTTGGAATAGGACTTTCTTTGGTCACATCCCTTCTCCACCTTCATCTTTGCAGATGATGAGACAATCCTCTTGGGTTGAGGACTGTGCTTGGAGTTTGATGGTCCAGGCTATGCAGCAGTGGTGCACAGCAGATCAGTCTTCTTCTTGCTACTGAGATGAGTTAAACAAGAACCAGAACTCTTAGCAGAAGAGTTTTGGTTTATGTCTTCAGTCCCTACCACTTTAAACCCTGCAGAGATAAAAACTTGTTTCTGCTTAGAGTCAAAAGTAGTCTTGATCTCTTGAGCCTTCCTTGCCTTTCTTTTGCTCTTTCTAATCAAGTTCTTTCTCATGGACTTGGTCATCACAGTCTTCTTTTTCTCCTCAGAAGGATAGTGGCCCTTCTTGGAATCCTCCTCTTCATTCTTTTTAGAGGGATTCTTCATTATCTCTTCTTCATCCTCTTCACTCATGGGATCTATGAGAGGAAGCTCATCTTCACAAGTTCCACACCTAGGAGATCTTACTGACAAGATTATGTGTGGAGGAGCTATCTCATGGATCCCAGTCCATGCCTGTTTTGATAACACACTTTGTTGTGCAGGGACGAGGATATCATGTTCTTGAAGGTCTCTTCTTCAAGAACACTCTTTTCTACCCTGGCTTTGCTGATCACAAGCTTAGCCTGGCACTCAGTTAACTTGGTTATGAGATCTTTGATTTAAGTCCTAAAATCTATGTGTTCATGTTTTAGAACTGAAATGGTTTTCTCTAAGTCCTCTATCTTTGGTTTATAATCATTTTTAGACTTTCTAAAATCAGATTTTAAAATGTTTAAGGACTCAAGGTCAGATCTCAGTTCCAAGTTGTAGGACCTATACCTGTTAACTTTAGCAATGCATTCAGGAGTACAGAGCTGTTCTAATACCTTGGCTTCATCATGATCAGCTATTAGTGCTTGGTTTGGAGAAGCATCTTCCACCTGAAAGCTCTAGTCAAAGCCTCCTTCTTCAACAACAACAGGAGCTTGCTGCTTTGACTTCTCATTCTATAGAGATTTGTCAGTGTAGTTGGTCTGGATTGTGTTTGGCCACCATTTGTTCTAGGTGCCTTACACTCTCTGGCAAAGTGGCCCATCAAGTTACAGTTGTAACACTTGACTTTGACTTTGTCCAGTCCAAACTTTCCACTGGTTGCATTGCTTGGAAACTTCCTTCCGGTTCTCTTGTAGAACTTCTTGGCTCTGTAAGTGAGAAGATCCATCTGCTGGACTATTTCCATATATTCTAGATCATCTGGATGGATATAGTCCAGGTCTTCAAGAGTGAAAAGAGAGTTGCCAAAGCTTTCATCAGAAGACATAAAAGCTTGAGAAGAGCTTGTCTTTTGGAATGGGCTTCCTTGAGTGTAGTTCTCCCTTGGTGTCTCTGAGAAGGTGATGAAAGGACCCTTTGGTGAATTGTCAGGGTAGCATAAGAGATGATGTTTGGGTTCTATGCTATCCCTTTCAATCACATGTAGGGTTGAACCCATTTGATTGTCGGAGTTTCCAGATGAACCTTGCATGTTCATCTCCATCTGGTAGCCACTGAGAATCCCATATAACTCTGTCAGAGTAAGAGTTTTGAGATTTTCAGTTCTCTTGATCACCACACAGTAGTGTGTCCATTGCCTAGGAAGTGAGGACATGAACTTTCTTACAATGTCTCTGTTTTCAAGAGAAACTCCTCCATCCACTAGGGTATCCACAATCTCAACATACCTGAAATACTGCTGAGTCATGGTTTCACCTGTTTTGAAGGTGAAGTTTTCAAACTGCTGCTTCAAGAGATCCTTCTTGTTCTCTTTAGCTTCAGAAGAACCCTCATACATCAATTTCAGTGCATCCCATAGCTGCTTGGCTGTTTTGCACTTTTTGAAACCTCTGTATACAGAGTTTGGAAGGGCAGTTTGAAGGGCTGTCATGGCTTTTCTGTCTATCTCTACTCTCTTCCTATCTTCATCAGAGTAGTTAGCCACATCTTTGGGAATCATACCAGCACCAGTAGCAGAAGGGGTGCTGGGTATGAAAGGTCCACTCTCAAGACTCCCACATTCTTGAATCAAGAGGCCTGATGAAACCTTACATTCTTAAACACCAGGTATCAAACTCATCAAGAGTGATCAGTGGAGACTTGTTCATGGTTCTAGTTTCCATATCAGTTTTGGAAATGGTAGCCATTTGAAAAGTTTAGTATTTGTGTGTGTGAGGGATCTTTAAGATGGTGAGATCTTATATCAAGAGCCTGAAAAGCTCTGATACCAAATACAAGATCGTTGAAGGGTTATAGTTACAACACAACAACACAAAGAGGAGATTAACTAAACTTTAATCAAACAGTAAACTGGATTAACCAAGATAAGATACTAAGAACACAAGTAATGCAAGAGACTTTTCATAAAGAACACAAGTGTATGGTTTTCAAGAATGCAGTATATTGCCTTCTCTATGTTCTATTACAAGTGTTACAAAGCATATTCGAAAGATACAAGAACTTGAGATACTTATACTACATCCTACAGCCGGTTATACTTTGAAAGCCAGCTGGATACAATTGACTAGACACAAACAAAATCAATTGTAGAGTCAAAAGACAGATTGCCTTTTGACTTGTGACTATGACATGCCATAGCTCACATCCTTATCTATTACAAAAAGGATAAAGTACATAAAGTAGAAAGTTACAGACTCAAGACCTCAACGTACAGTTACCAAAAGCATGGACCTTTTCACCAACTCATGTAAGTTGGTGACTTGCAGAGGTGCAGCAGAAAGGTGTCCAGCTTTATGGAACAGTACATCAGATAAAGCATGTTACTAAAAGTCTTTGGAAGAATCTGTCTTCATGAGTTGAAGCTTCGGAAGACTTTGTCTCTGAGGCTTCGGAAGACTTCATTTTTGGCTTCGGAAGATATTGGTCTTGGCTTCAGAAGATTTCACACTTAGTGTATTTTCTGTTTCATGTGTGAAACTTCCTAAGCTTCTTCTTTAGTGCACTTGTGCAGCATGCAGGAAAGACTTAAGATGTTTAGGTTGTATCAGCCTCTTCATTAATCTCTACAAAGTCTAAATAAAGGAGAACACTTTACATTCAATACCACAATATAGACCGAATTAAAAATTTTAACAGTACAAACATAATCTACGCATCATTACGTCATAATCCTCAAACACAATATACACATACTACCTAAGGAGTTTTAATCTAGTCTATGACTTTTATATAGAGATTTTACTCGACTCTAACCACTAAAGCACATTGACCTAGCTAGTGTCTTCCGACACTTTCTGCACAACGTGCATCACGAGTTAAAAACATCAACAAACATTTTGTTAGAGAGTCATAACCAATATTGACTCCAAAAATAGACGACCAACATAACATAACGATAGATGATCTTGGTGTTGATAGTTATGTGAATATCTACGGGTGACGATGATGATGATGATTTGGTGAAAGCATGTACATTTGAAACTACAACAAATCATACATCAAGTGTATATGCTTATGCTTATGTGTGTCGTTTGGTTTAGTATAGTTAGTTCATATATGTTTATATTTCAATAATTTTGTCTTTACATCATATACATTATAGAAAGCTTAAAGGTAATTAAAAAGAATGTGCATTCATAAATGAACAAGTACAATCAATGGAAAGTTTTATAGTATGATTTTCTAACATAATAGTTTAAAATTTTGGCAAAGATTGAATACAAATTGTTGCATAAAAGTTAAAGTGATGGACTCGTGTTCTCTGCGATCATCATTTACACCCATAATTTAACTCATTTGTAAAGTAAATTTAATACGTTTTAGGAATTTTGGTTTGATTCATAGGAAAATGGAAAAAGTAAAAAGAAATTGTCTACATGTGTTTGAACAGTACCCAAGTGTCTGAACAGTACGCCGGAATAGTGTTCATACACCTAAACAGTGCGCATGAACAGTGCTCATGTGTCTGAACAGTAAATTTAAATTTAAATTTTTTACAATTATTATTTATTAAATTTAAAGTTTAAATTTCATATTTTAAAATTTCCCTCTAAAAAGTATTTAACTTTTATATTTTAAAATTTCCATCCAACAAAAGACATAAATATTTTATTTATATTTTATATTAATATATAAGATTGATAATTAAAAATAAATGTAAAAGGAGATAATGATGTGATAATGTTTACTTTTTAGGTGTTTTTTAAGTTTTCCTATTGGAGATGTTTTTTGTATTTTTTAAGAATGAAAGGTTCTCTGATGTGGCTATTGACTAGAAATGTTTTGAGTGTTTTTTGATTTTAGTATTGGTGATGGTCTTATATATCTTAAAAAAGAAATTAAAAACAAAAAAATATAAAATCTAACGAAAAGTAGACGTAAAAACGTTAAATCACGCATGTGAAATGTAAAACATTAATAAATAAGTTGATCTAAGACCCACGTGTTGTGACGGAACCGTTAAAGGAAAAAAAATAAGCCTAAACCCAAAACCACACACGCATATGCGGTGTGTTAACTCGTAAAATTCGTAAAACAACAAATTACAAAATATGAAAAGTATAGGGGATAGATTTGAAAGTAAAAAGATTGTAGTGGTTAAACTGTAAAAGATGTAAAAATATTAGGATTAAAAGTAAAAATTTAAAAATAAAAAAAAACCAAAGGTACAACTCATTAAACATAAAGTATAACACTTGATACATACAAAAGTTAGTAATTAGTAATAAATTAATTAAAGGACGTTATCTTGATGTCTTGAATAGTAATGGATGAAAACGTTATTAAACACCTTTTCGTTTCTAGCCTTTCGGATACGCTTACACTCATCGACATGCTCACCTAAATAACCTACCAAATATGTTTATGAGTCTTCAAGCCAGGACACTTGCAATAAATCTTTTACCAAGACAGTTAACACATATAGCATATAGAAAAACAATTTGGCTTTTTTCATCTTATCTTTGGTTGGGAGTTTATCAGGAGCAGTAGTCCTACCGAAAAACTCCATTTTTTTCAAATCCATTTGACCTACTTGCATTTGAAGACTTCATGCTTCGAGATTTTTAGCTCAATATAATTATGAAGAAATCCAAATTTGAATCACCTTTGTCGACTTTGCACTACCACCATCTGTATTTAGCTTGAGATTTGAACTATTAACTCATGAAGTTGTTTAGATTGATCCTACAAAACATGAGATGATAAAGAAGACTTCCATGACCATTACAAGAGACCCCATTGGAGCCGAAGAAAAGCCAATTAAAACAATACAAATCTTGTCTTTCTCATGCTTGTACAACAACGGGAACATGCGTATTGCATATTTATCGGTCTTGTCAGCAAAGAAACAAGTTATCTACATGATTCTCACTCTAACTTTATACCAAAAGCACTCATTGATACTTTTGAACTCCTGAACAATCTTATTTATATGTCTCCATGCACCTAAAATGATTTTTGTTACATGTAATACAATCCACTTTTCTGTTTTGAAATGCAAAACCTTCACGATACGTCCTTAAAAGCTTGATAAATTAATTTTGAAACGTCATAACCATTTAACAAATTGCGCAGGGATGATTTTCCTTAGAAGACCAACAATATTATTTTTGTTTGGTTTCTTTTGTTATTTTTATCCAAAAACAATTTTTTTCCTTGTGTGTCTCTGTCATTTTTTTTTGCAATTTTATTCGATTTCATTAACCTCGTTTATTTACTTGTTAAGTTGTTATCACGTGCACCTCATGTGAGAGGGATTTATGTATAATTTTACACCTTACCAGGAAAAAAGAAAACCTAAATAAACATTGTTCAATTGCTCTGAACTTTCAAACATTATTCGATTGTTTTTAATATTCAAAGTTGATGTTCTTTTAACGGGTAAAACAAACAACGTTAACGGAAGTAAATAAAAATAACAAGATTTTAGGATATAACAGCAAAAAACACCCAACCTTAGGGGTGAAAATGGCTAAGTAACTCAAATCTCCTAATACTTTAAAGTTTATGAATAACTTTTTGATAAGCTTTAAACATTGAGAGGTACTATATCGAGAGACTACCTAAGACGACTTTAGTTAACGTGAGTTTACCATCAGATGATAAGACTTTTTGATTATCACATGAATAGCTTCTTCTTCTTGAACTTTTCAATGATGGAGAATCAATTTTTATAGATAGACATGTTTTGCATCAATGGGCAAGCCAAGATATGACATTGAAAAATAACCTGCTTAGCATATGAATTGAAGCTTTATTATTGATGTGGTTAGATTCTACCCCACATCAAAGACTTTGTTTTTAGTGAAGTTGAAAGCCAAGTGAAGTAAGCTAAAAATTTTAAAGAGACATTCTCATAAATAGGGGTGTGAATTTCTGTCACGATCCGAAAACACGACACGAACCTAACACGAAAATTGTGGGTCTGAATTTATTATAAATGAGTTCAAGTCAGGTTCAATTCGGGTCGAACCCAACGGGTTGGCGGGTTAACCCGTTTGACCCATTTTTATTTATTTTTATTTTTTGTATATATCTGTATCACAAATTAAGTTTCTTATATGTTTTATTTCAAAATTTAAAACTTAAAATAGAAATTGACTTTCATCACTAAAAATATAATGTTTATACTAATTGGTATTTTCTATTGTAAAATAATAAATTTAAATTATTAATATGTGAAAAAAATATTAAAAATTTACAAATTCGGGTCAATCGGGATATGTTCATGTCAACGCGTAAATTTTCTTGTCGTGTTCGGGTTGACACTTCTTACACAATTTTCGGGTTCGGGTTGTGTTCGGGTTGTGTTCGGGTTTGTATCATAGTTTTAGGTTCGGGTCTGGTTGGACCCGAAAACTCAAGAACACGACCCGTTTAGCACCCCTACTCATAAATTAAGACGTCGTGTGCAAATAAAAGATATGAGATAGATTAGGATTGTGATTTGGAGTTCCTAATGCCACAAAAGATTCCACCTCCTTGTTTTTTTCTACAATACCAGGGTGAGATTATATTGTAATGATAAATAAAAACCACAAAAGAGTGTCACCTTGTCTAAGCCTTTTTTCCATCTTAAATTTGTTCATGGGAGATCCGTTAAATGAGCGTAGTGTCACGGGTTGATTTCTTTAACTCTCGTGAGGCACTTAGACTTGCTTTAAGTTCAGCCTTTGTGACCCAAAATATGTATCGAATCTAGTAACGATGCGAAAGCGTTTGCAAGCTTGTAATACAAACAACTTTGTATTGCTTACAAGGATGTTTACAAGAGAGGGTTACAAGTATTACACAAGACTTGTATGAGTTTTGAGTGCTTACAAATGACCCTAGCATCACCTATTTATACATGTCCAAGTATCTAGATCATTCTTGATCTAGAGTATTCTAAATGTATAATATTTACAAGATCTTATCATGAATCTTTGAAAGCTTTTCTAGAGCCTTCTTGGCAGCCTATCTCCTAGATATTTCTAGGGTGATATCTTGATCACTCTTGATGCTTCAAGCTGCTCTAGATGTTTCCTTATGTCCCTTCCAGATCCAGAACGTTTTAGGCTGTTCCGGAGACTTCCGGGCAGCCCTATATGCCTCTGTATGTTTCCCAAAACTTCCGGAATCCAAGTAACGCGACTTGATTTTAGGCAGGTTGTGATATTCTCCCCCACCTAAACCCACGACGTCCTCGTCATGTTTCTTGCATGACCCTCGGCTTGTTTTCGTGAGTCGCAAGACGAATAGTGTTTTGCCTTGATGACTTGACTCCATCACGGCAGTGTGTACTTGATCGCCTTTGATGATGTACAAAGTGTTTAGAAATGTTGCTGGAACGGCTTTTTCCCTCTAAAAAAAGTCCATCCCGAGCACGATCTGGTAGTTGTCCAATGGTACAATCGAGAAATCGAGCTTCCCTTGCCATGTCCCGATCTTAATCTCGACAGCCCATGACATTCCCTCGATCGCTTTAGTGTTCCCATTGGCATCTTTGAGAAATCCATCTCGTGTGGATATCCTTAGGCCAAGTCTCTTAGCCTCTTCTCGTGTTATGAAGTTGTGACTTGCTCTAGTATCGACCAGTGCCTTTACAAGTCGTCCATTTTTTTCTAAGTTCACAAACCGAAGCCCCTTCGACTCCGCGCTTGTGATGTTGCCCTTTCGCTCCATTGGGCAGGAGTTAACCATATTTAACGGCTTTCCTTTGTGTGTCGTTAAGGCATTCAATACCTGTAGTTGCATTGGCCCCAGACGAACATCCTTGTCTTCGTGGGATGCATCATCATTTCTAGCCACAATGGCTTGCAAACTTTGCTTTATCGGGCATTCCCGAGCATTATGCGGTCCATCACATATAAAATAGAACTTTGGAGGACGCCTTTCATTGTCGTATCAGGGTGGTTTCCGTTGTTCCACCTTCCGATCATGGTTGGTCTTAACTTTCCCACCTTTCTCATCATCATTTTATTTATTCATGGGCTTATATGATCGTTTTTCTTTATGATCAATCAAGCTTTAAGCTATTGTAATGGCTAAAGCTAGATCTTGAACACTTCCTCTCTCCAACTCTATCTTAGCCCATGGTTGAAGACCATCGAGAAAATAGAAAATGGAGTCTTTATCCAACAAGTATGGGATCTCAAGGACAAGTGTTGTAAACTCTTTAACATAATTCTTGATGGTGTCGGTTTGTTTGAGCTTACGAAGTCGACTTCTTGCTTCGTGCTCAGCGTTTACAGGATAAAATTGTCTTTTGAGCTCTTGAACAAATTCAGCCCAAGTTTTGATAGTGCACGTACCTCATTCAATATCCATGCTTCGGCATTTCCACCACAGCGCCATTGTATCTTTAAGGTACATTGTAGCCGTCTTTATTTTGGTGGCGTCGTCTAGGATTTGTACCCCTCATAGGTACTGCTCTATTTCCCAAACAAAGTCATCAACCACCCGAGCTTCCCGTTTGCCCATAAACGGTGATGGTTTGGGTATTTCAACTCTTGGAGTAAAGTTCACGACGTTACCTCCGGTTATGATCATGGTTTTGTTGCAATCGACAACTTTAGCTTCCAAGCCTAGTAGACTCCGATGCATGTCACTTGACAGCTCATCCATGTCTTTTTGTATCTTGGTAGTAGCATCTCCGATTGCATGCTTGATCATTATCTTTACCTCCTCTCGTAGCAGCTCCACAATAGCTTTGAGTCCATCTCTAAGCTCCATGAAGTCTGCTTCTAAAGCATCCAATCTTTGGAAACACAAGTCTACTCGAGTTCCTATCTCCACAAGACCTGTTTCCATGTCACTGACTCGATTTTCCAAGGTACATGTGACATCCGTCACCTCAAGGTCCGTTAATTAACGTGGTTTCCGTTAACTTTTCTTTGATCGATCATTCCTCATTCTTATAAACTATTCATGTGGATATCATACTTGTTTTATCATCTTTACGCTTGTGCTATCGTCGAAACGTATGCTACGCTTAAAACTTTTACAAATTTCATCATCGTTATCACTAAATGTACCGATTTTATATAATGTTATTGCCATTAATAAAACTATTTTAAGTTACCAACATCATAAATTACATTTTTTTCATCAATATAATTAGCCTATTAATGTCGTTTTCAACCGAAACAAATTTGGAAATTCGAGGATTTAAGTGCAGGGACTAAATGTGACAATTTGCAAACTTGGGCTGGGTATATAAACCTCATTTCCAACCCTAGCCTTCATTTTTCATCTTCTTCTTCTTCATTCTCTTCTTCACTTTTTCATCTCCTCCTTGCACCAAAACCGCCCATTTTCGTCACGTTTTCACCGTCTAGACTTTGTCTACAGCCGAGTCTACTCCATTCTTGCAGGTAGACAACCTTTGTAGTCCCTTTCCTTGCTCGTTTTTTTGTTGACCATCTAGGGTTTCGGGTGTTTGGGTCCAACCTGAACACATGAGGTCGTGTGGGTGCGTGTGATATCTTTCTGCGTGTTCTTCCTGTTTGGGTGTGTTTGTAGTGTGTTTCTGGAAGCCCTTGTGGTGTAAACTCGTGCACGGAGCAGCCAAAGGCTACTCTGCACTTCTGCAGTCGCGAATCTACCATTCTGGTGACTGGGTCTGTCATGCGACTGAGCCGTGCGACTGGGTGAGTCGTGCGACTGAGTCATGCGACTGTGTCTTTCGTGCGATTGAGTTAATGCGGATGGATGATGCGTGCGATTGAGTCAATGCGGATGAATGTGTGTGATTGTGCGTGTATCGCACGACTGAAGGCCAATCGTACGAATGAAGGTTCAGTCGTACGAATGAAGCTGATTCCTACGAATGAAGGTTGATTCGTGCGTATGGATGTTGAGTCGTGCGATTGGGTGTTGTGTGGTACGACTGAATGCTGAGTCGCACGAATGAAGGTTCAATCGTACGAATGAAGCTGATTCGTACGAATGAGGGTTGATTCGTGCGAATGGAGTGTTGAGTCATGCGTCTGGTCATGTCGTGTGATTGGAGTTGTTGTGTGTGAATTCCTTCTTGTGTGTGGTGTGTGTATCTTGTGTGATGTTAAGGTGACATCGACACGGTTGCCATTACTAATGACAATATTTCAGTTAACACTATCAAACTTACTAATATATTCACAAATCAAATCAATGTTAACATTTTCACAATAATCGAGAACTGAATTGTTACCTCTAATATTTACCAAATATTTCCCTAATAACAATGGAACTTTTACACAAATATCACCGGCAATGGCGACGATTTCTATTACTTGGATCTACATAAGGTCCAGTACGCATGTCTACTTGTGTGCGTTACACGCGACCGAACCGATACAACTCGAACCGACCGAACGTTACTATATGCTTTATACATATCATTGATGCTTAACAATAACTGTCAATAGGTGTTTGACCGTTCATTGCATACAACATTTGGAAACTTTGATCATTCATACTTACCACTTAACAAGTGAGTTTCGTGGTCCCTTTTTATGCTTATACAACTTTTCAATTATTTACAAACTTGGGGGAAAAGTATGCTCACCCATTTTCATTATGCTGTACAACTTACATACAATTTACATACTTGGAATCAATGTGTTATCGTTTTGTGAGTACTTATCTGATACATGCTTGAGTTCGCTGTGTGGTACCTTCTTTACAACCATTTAATTCCAGTGTGGGAACCGACGGATAGGTATTGGTAGTACTATTGGGTTAACACCCCCACCCTTGTTTGTTGGTATACTAGTTAGTACCAATAGTGGCCAGGAACGGGCCTTGGGTGAATATATTCCGACAAGATTCTGTGTGTACGTCATTAGGTTTGGTTGTAAAGCTCATGTCATGTGATTTTGCTTACTTATAACTGTATACATGGTATTCCACAACAAATACTATACAACATCAATTACTTAATTATTACTTAAATCCGCGAGCTCACCAATAATTTTGTTGACCATTTTGAGCATATCTTTTCAGGTGACAATGCTAATTGAAGATCTTGGTGTGCTGCCTTAGTGGAGACCCTAGGATGCATTTTTGAGACTAAACATACTTGACAAACATTCATTTTGAAATCATTGTTATAGTCTGATTTAAACAATATCATTCTTTTGATACTTGTTTCCGGGTTATGGGAATTACATACAATGTTATCTTCATTTGATTATGTGAATCATTTAACATTATGCTTATGGCTATGTTGTCGTGAATATTGACTAAACACGACACAAGTCTCCTTTGTGTCAGGTGTCGTCATGACACACTTTGTCATCATTACTTATATTGCATCTCTATTGTTTACCATGTGTTATGACGATCCCGTCTCGTTACATCCCCGTGTTTCCGCTTTTAGCGGGGGTGTGACAGTACGATCCTTGGAAGTATCTCGATCCTTCTTTGATCCCTTTTGGGATTCATCTCGTCCTCGTTTCTCTTCCATGGTTACGAGTTTGCTTGTTTCGGTTGTTATTTCTGAATGAACCGAACTTGGCTCTGATACCACTTGTCATGGGTTGATTTCTTCAACTCTCGTGCTTAGACTTGCTCTAAGTTCAGTCTTTGTGACCCAAAAGATGTATCAAATCTAGTAACGATGCGGAAGCGTTTGCAAGCTTGTAATACAAACAACTTTCTATTGCTTACAAGGATGTTTACAAGAGAGGGTTACAAGTATTACACAAGACTTGTATGAGTTTTGGGTGCTTACAAATGACCCTAGCATCACCTATTTATACATGTCCAAGTATTTAGATAATTATGATCTGGAGTATTCTAAATGTATAATATTTACAAGATCTTATCATAGATCTTTGAAGGCCTTTCTAGAGCCTTCTTGGCAGCCTATCTTCTAGACATTTCTAGGGAGATATCTTGATAAGTCTTGATGGTTCAAGGCTAATCTAGAAGTTTTACTTCTAAAGCTCGAGCTCGACTTGTCAAAAGATTATTAGGCTCGAGCTCGACTCGAGCTCGGCTTGTTTATTGTTAAATTATTAAATTTTTATATTTTTATAATTACTTTTATATTTTTTTATAGTGAAAATTTTTATATTTTTATAATTACTTTTATATTTTTTTATAGTGAAAATTTTTATATTTAACATAATATATATTATTTAATTAATTTTATCATAATATATAATTAATAAATATGATTTATGTACATATAGATTTTATATGTAAATAAAAAATTATATAAAACAAAAAGCTCGTTTAGGCTTGCGAGCCGGCTCGAGCTCGATATCTAAAGCTTGGGCTCGAGCTCGTTTAGTAAACGAGCCATTATGTGAGCTCGAGCTCGGGCTCGAGCTCGTTTAAGCTCGGCTTGATTCGAGCTTTTTTCGAGCCGATCCCGAGTAGCTTGCGAGCCGGTTTGACTCGTTTACACCCCTAGTTTTAGGTTGTTTCGAAGACTTCTGGGCAACCCTATATGCCTCTGTATGTTTCCGGAAATTTCCGGAATCCAAGTAACGCGACTTGATTTTAGGCGGGTCGTGACAGTAGGTAGTTTAATGAAGAGAGACGCCCAAATATAAAGTTATGCCACACTGGTGGGAAATGCATTTAACCTATAATCACATAGACCCGATAAGAAAGATGCGGTAATCCATAGAAGTTAACGAGTCTCTAATCCTCACAACAAGGGTATTAAAGAAGAATTAGACTCCTTACTAATATGCCTCGAGTCATAAAATTCATCAAAATTGCCTTTAAATCTTAAATATGAAGGAAAAGTCAATTGAGATAAGACGGTTCTCATTCCCACGCTCCCATATAACTATTCCAATTTCCTTCAAAGAAAAAGACTTACTAATCTCTTTAGCCTCAAATATAGGTAATCTTTTTGAGACCATCATCAATCAATTTAGATCATTGATTTTGATACTCGTTGTGTGCTTCTTCATAGTTATATGTAAAATAGTTATGTTGTTGTCCCCTTCGACGTCTCAATTTATTCGAGCTTTCTATGCAATTTGGCATCTTCTATATTTTTTGAAAACTTTTTCTAAAATTCTATTCTACAAAGAAGCTCCTGATCAGACAAGGGTGCGATCTCATCCCTAAGTCCCAAATCCTTCGGTACTATCCTTAGTGGTTCCTCTTAAAACACACATCATCTTTTTCGGTCATTGCAATCCAATCTTTAATGGTATGATTAGTCTTTTTGAGCTTCTACATCAAGGCTTCATTAGCATTTTACCCTGATCATGGTCCTCATGATCCTTCAAAAAAAAGAACAATTGAAACAACGATGTCCAAACTGTCTCTTAAACAAATCGCTGCAAATGAAATATATAATATTAAATAAATTACGTAGATCAACATATTTATCGCCCAACCATACTTACATCCAATCGAGAATCATATTATTTTTAAGCTGCGAATAGTTAACGTAATGAATTGTCAACCATAGACATTTGCAAGGCGAATACGACCACGGGTTGTACTCACCCCTCATCAATCACCGTTTTATGTTTAACCGATAATGATCAAGTTTGATCAAGTATGGTTATGTTTGACCAACTATGCCTTATACATAACACTTTATGATAACAGTTGGCCAGTTATGATCACGTTTGATCAAGTACGTACCGTCATGTTTTGATGAAGTTACCTATGTATGACTATGGTTACTGTTGACAAGTATGACTATGAATGACCAAGTTTTAATGGCAAACCTTCATAATGTAATGAGTTGGGGGGGGGGGCACTCATTTTTTTATCAGTAGGTTGCTCTCTGTTCAACCGATCATTTCCGCCATTGCCGTCGTTCACGCTAGAGCAAAACTCTTACGATTCGTAAGGTAGATTAAAACGTGATCAGTTTTCGTTACTTTTGTAGTTGATAGTTTCAATTAATAGCAGCAATTTGGGGTTGAAATAATAAAATGCTTTCAGCTCAGTCAATACATTTGATTTTTGCTGTGTTCCATACGTTTAGGTATCGTACAGAGTTACATGTTAGTATACATTCGATGTGTATTTTTCTCTTCAAATCGAGGCATGATTTGTCAGTTTGATGGCTTATTTCCCCCAAAATTTACCAGACGACTAGTTTAAAAAAGAGAATGTAGCTTAATGCTCTTATTTTTCGCTTTTTGCATATGAGTAGTTAATACATTCATCGTGTTGGCTTGGATCTTAGATAGGATATTGCAAATCTAATTTGATTTACTGCTTATATTGAGATCTACATGAATATATGAATGCTGGAAGACTTGCTGTATCTGCATTCCTACTGTTACGAAACGGGTTATTTCACCCGAAAGGTTCACCTACTTGTTTTCTGTTGAGTTTCATTGCCTTTTAGTTTTGCTTTTTCCAATAGCAACC
This sequence comes from Flaveria trinervia, assembly GCA_025506515.1. Lineage (NCBI taxonomy): Eukaryota > Viridiplantae > Streptophyta > Magnoliopsida > Asterales > Asteraceae > Flaveria > Flaveria trinervia. Next base: position 13,881,080 of record CM046444.1, read on the forward strand.
ATTACTTTACGGTTAATGTTACTCTGCTGGTGATATATTGATAATGTGAGTGAAGCAAGTTTAAATACTTGTTGAGATCAAATTTGTAGATCATTTTCTATCAGGCATGATTTTATAATTTACATTGCTCAGTTGTTGTGGTTTATGTACTGTCATATAGGTGCAAGATGAGTCAGGGAGTTAGAGATGCAATTTATTTTGATCCTAAATTTGAAGATTATAGATTCAAGTATCAGAATGAACTAAGAGAAGGGTGTTTCAAAGTTAGGTTTTCAGAAAAGTTCTTAAAGTGTCCCTTTTGTGTTGATAGTGGAGACTATGGTTACACCGAACTCCTCAGACATGCAAATTGGATTGTGACCGAATCACAAAGCGCTAGTTTTAAAGAAAAAGGGAAACATATGGGACTAATTGATTACTTGGAGAGGGACTTTTATGCTAAAATCAAGTGTTCTGATGAAGAGCTAATTGTTTGGCCTTGGATGGTTGTGGTTGCTAACATTCCTATTGAATATGACAACGGCGATGGTAAAAAACTAAAAGGTGACTGGATAGAAGAAGGTTACAAACCAGTTGAAGTTCATCTTGTTTTGATCTCGCAGAGTCACTCATTGCTTGCTGTGGTTGAATTTGGGAAAACCTGGGGTGGATTTTTTCATGTCATGAAGTTTATGAAGGCATTCGAGGTAAACAAACATAGCTGGAAAGACTGGTTTGGTAGGGACACTTGTAAAGATGATAAGTTGTATGCTCGGATCGCTACTGAAGAAGATTTCAACTACTATGGTCTTGTTGGGGATTATCTTAGAAAAAATGGCGATTTAAAGACTGTTGCTGATGTTCAAAAAGAAGATGAATCAGTAACTCTGGGGATGAAAACTATGATAGAGGAAATGGACAAAAAAAGTGAAGAAATGAATAGTAAAATAAGCAATATATTTCAATTGAAAATTGCTATGGAACAGAAAGAGGTGATGAATGAGAGCTTCAAAAGAGGTATTTTTTCGAGATTGTTGTTTGAAGTTCAATTATATGTGTAATCATTTGTATCTTAATTTGGATTTTCGTTCTTGGTCAGATAAGGAAAAGATACAAAAAGAGGCGAAGGAGCGGGTAAAAATGATTTAACTGAGCATAAACAAACCAAGTGGTTGCTGGCAGATCGTGAAAAGGGACTGAGAGCACGTGAGTCTTTAAATGAAATTGAGAATAGGAAGCTTGACTCTGAGAAGAGATAGGTACTGGGATTTTGATGAGGAGTGTGTGTTCAAATGTATCCGATCCTTCCCCAAAGGGACGTCATGTGGTAGGGACGGGATGCGGGCCCAACACTTGTTAGATGCTATTGGTGGCGAGGGCTCTGTGACCCCCTCAGGTTTGCTTACGAGCATTACTGAAGTTGTTAACTTATTGCTTGAGGGATCTTGCCCTAAAGTGCTTGCTGAGTTTGTTGCGTCGGCCCCCCTCACCCCCTTATTGAAGCCTGATAAAGGAATTCGGCCTATTGCTGTGGGGTGTATTTGGCGAAGGTTGGTTTCTAAGGTGGTGATGAAGAAGGTCGGGAAAGACATGGCCCAGCACTTGGGGGACTTTCAATTTGGGGTAGGGATGCCTAATGTGCAGAGGCGGTGCTTCACAGTGCAAACAGGTTTCTCAACTCTTGTCATGAAGACGGCTTCTTGGCCTTGCTTACTGTGGATTTCTCTAATGCTTTTAACACGGTCGACCGCACAACCTTCCTTCAAGAGGTTCATCAGCATTGCCCGTCAATCTATCGGTGGGTCCAATTTCTTTATGCTCAGCCTGCTAAGTTGTATATTGGTAATGATTGTATTGGGGCTACTACCGGAGTACAACAAGGAGATCCCTTAGGGCCCCTTCTCTTTGCCCTTACCTTACACCCCCTTATTCTTCGGGTCCAGGACCGTTGTAACCTTTTGTTTCATGCTTGGTATTTGGATGATGGAACGATTATCGGCAACACGTCTGAGGTTGCTAAGGCCTTAGACATCATCAACGTGGAAGGGCCATCTCTGGGGCTTTATCTCAACATTAAGAAAACAGAGGTTTTTTGGCCGACATGCGATGGGCGTAAAGTTCAGGACGGACTTTTTCCGAGAGGGATTGATAGACCAGAGAGGGGGGTTAAGCTCCTTGGTGGAGCTGTTAGCCGTGATCCTAGCTTTATTGAGGAGTTGGCTGGGCGGCGGGCCTCGGGAGCGGTTGACCTCATGAAACTCTTGCCCTGCCTTAGGAATCCCCAATGTGAACTACTTTTGCTAAGGTCGTGCATGGGAGTTGCTAAGTTACTTTTTGGGTTGCGCACTTGTCAACCCCATTTGATGGAGGATGCGGTATCTCGGTTCGATGATGGCCTCAGGGAGGCTATAGAAGACATTGTCGTGGGTGGTGGCCCTTTTTTTGGTGATCTCTAATGGCGTTTGGCATCTTTGCCAATGCGTCTCGGTGGTTTGGGACTCCTTTCAGCTCGAGATGTTGGGGCTTATGCTTTTGTGGCCTCTAGAGCTCAGTCTTGGGAACTACAAGATCATATCCTTCGAAACAGTGGGGTCTTCGGTCTTGACCCGGACTATCAGCAGGCGCTTGAACGCTTATATGTCCTTCTCCCAGACTTGGATATTGGCGGTTTCTCTAATAAGGACACCGCCCCCTTGAAGCCACAAACAACTTTGGCGAATGCTCTGTTTAGCAAAATCGCTCAAAGCCTGGGAGAAGTTTTTTCTTTGTCATCCCGCCAAAAGGCGGTGTTTGAATGCCTGAAGGACCCCTATGCTCAAGACTTTTTGACCGTTATCCCGATTGAAGGGTTGGGACAGTGCATGTCTCTAGTAGAATATAGAGCAATTCTCAAATACCGGTTGATGATCCCTATGTACCCGGAAGATGAAACATGTCCGATATGTCGTAAAGCTTGTATGGATAAATATGGGGAGCACGCCCTTCACTGTAAAGAGCTACCTGGGTTCAAATATCGGCATGACTGGGTACGAGATGTTTTGGGGGACATCCTAAGAAGAGCTGGGATTTCTGCTAAGAAAGAAGCCCCTGTGAATTTCCTCACGGACCCTATGGAGGGGAGGTCTACTTTGCGACCAGCGGATCTGCTCGTCTTTGGCTGGGCTGGGGGCAAACATGCTTGTGTGGACCTCACAGGGGTTTCCCCTTTGGTTGGTTTACGGGAAAACGGTTTTGTAGCTGGTCAAGCGGCAAGAAAGGCAGAATCAAAGAAAGTGGATAAACATGCTAAAGCTTGCGCAGAGAACCAGCACGCTTTTGTTCCCTTTGCCTTTGATACATTTGGCTCCCTAGCGCCAGAAGCTATCAACTTTTTGACCAGGGTCCAACGGGTCATAGACAACCATTGCTCAACCTCGGGGAGGCAAGGATTTGTCTTTGGAAGGTTAGGATTTGCTATTCAGAAAGGGGTGGCGGCGCAGCTTGTTGCCCGTCTACCTTCTATTTTGATGTAACTTGACAAAACATTATTAATGGATTATCTTTTCCAAAAAAATATATATATATGTTCTTTTGTGATCTGCTAGTTTATATCTTAATATGATGAAGTGTTTTTTTGGCAGCTTGAAATGGCAATTTTGGAACATAACAAGGCAGATGCAAAAGTTTTGAAGTTAGCTGATGATCTAACAGTTTGTTTTTAGATTAAATCATGTGTTTTTTTCCCAAAACACATGACAAACTTTTCAGATTAAATAATATATTTTCTTATTTTGTATAACTGTATATTGTGTTAAACCATGACACAGAGTAATACAAAGACTTCACCGGAAAATTATCAAGCTTCAAAAGAAGCTTGATGAAAGCAATCATGGAGCTAATGATCAAGCAAATGAAGGGAGCCTTAGAAGTGATGAAACACTTGACTGATGGACATCTTGAAGCAAAAAACAAAATGCAATTAATTCAAAATGCTATTGTAGAAAAAGAAGGGATGCTCGATGATTTGCAAGCGTTTAATGAAAAGCATTAATTTTTATAGAACGAAGGAGCAATGATGAATTAGTAGAAGCTCGTAAAGAGCTAATTTCTGTTAGTTTATTTTCTTCCTATCTTATTTACACAATAAGTTATGTTTACAAATTTATTAATGCCTACTAGAATGAAGTCACAGTTACTAAAATGTACACCACCTACTGTTATTACACATACTTTCTGAAATTACCTTTTCATTTCTGTTTGTTTGAACAATAGGGTTTGAGTGAAAACGCTACATGTTGTTGTGAAGAGAATGGGGGAACTTGATGAAAGTCCCTTTACTGCTGCTGCTAAGAGACATTGTTCTGGCAAAGAGGGATATCGGAACGCCATAAAATTGGCATCTTTGTGGGAGAATCATCTCGAGGATCCTAGCTCGAATCCGTTTAAAGTTATCACTGTTGACGGGAAAATCGAGGTATTATATATCCTTTCTTCTGGTTTTAACAAACTTATTTACTATAAAACTTCAATAGCTATTGAGATTAGATTTGTGACAATATTGTTCCAGTTATAGTTTGACATCCCCTTTCTGCGATATGTATGGGCACATGGAGTAAGCTGATAATCTATCTTAGTAATCAATCTTTCGGTGTTTGAAAGTGAAAGATGATTGTGCAGGAGATTCTAGATGAAGAAGATGAAAAGATTACAAGCCTGAAAGATGAGAATGATAAAGATGTATATGATGCTGTCGTTACAGCTCTAAAAGAATTAAACGAGTACAACCCAAGTGGCAGACGCCCTGTGCCTGAACTTTGGAACAAGATGGAGGAAAGGCGGGCAACCTTGAAAGAAGGCGTTGAAGTTCTTCTTGATGAATGGAGAACCTATAAACAAAAACAACCCAAAATGAAGTAAACTACATTGCAGGATAACTTTGGTTAGTAGCTTAAACATGAACTCGTATTAATTCGAGAGTATTTGTGAGTAGCTTTAAAACTCCATCTCGTAATATTTTAAACTTGCTGTCTTTTGGTGGGTTGCGAAAAACAACGGACATGGGGAAATGATATGTCAAGCTACTGTTACTTTGATTTATGATTGCTGATTTTTGGTTTATGATGAATCAAAAGTTTTCTTCTTTTTTCTACAATTGAAACCTGTAAGTAAGATATTCGATGATGCCTGCTAAGCTATTTAACGAACAAAAGGCTAATTGTGTTTGTAAAATATTGCAGACTTGAGTATGTCTCATTTAGCTAATTGTGTTTGTGGATTTGACATGAAACCGACTTATGTTTCTCATCATGTCAGAAAGCCAACTCCGAAATGAGATTAATCGATTATCCTCTCCTACTTCCTCAACCACTGCCTCAAAACTCTTCAATAATAACTTCGCACCCTTCAAGTCATTAGAAACATCCATGATCGTCCGTATCATAAACTGCAACTTATACTACTGTTTCATCATAGTTCCCGTCATCGTCATCTAGATCATAGTCATGAGCATGAATCTTTTAAGCACAAAAAATATCGAACAGTCTTTTCTTCATTAGTATGGTGACTAATCTCTTATTTTCAAGAAGAAAGACAAGACAATTAAACTGGTAGTATTAATAAAAATATCATTAATATGCGGTGTCAACCGGATAACATGATTAATGCCATAAGTTAAATGTGTCATGCGTGTTGTAAACACGTTAAGTGAGAACACGTTTAAATCAGTTTTTAATCTTGTCATCCAATCTGTCGATCCATTTAGCTCATACATTAACTGTTTTACTTCGTAACGAGTCATGTTATGTTAATGGTTGTGCCATAAATTGTGAGCTATAGCATAAAGTTGATTCGTGGTGGCTAATAAGATTTTGTTTTTACCACACTAACTTACTGAGCATCCAAGTAAAAAACACAAAGAAACATCTAGTAAATATTTCCATGTAAAATAGTTTGTGTAGTTGATTCTTAGATGGTTATTTGAAACTTCATTTATTTGTTTATACCCGTAGATAAATCTTTTAAATTTAACTACGAGTAAATTACACGGACAAAAGTATGCACGTATTGCAACTTTAGTCCATACTTTCAATAAATTATAGATGTGGGTTTGAACTATGCCACGAATGCACGATGACAGTCCAAAAACTAATAAATATTAAGTTTTTCTGTTAGTCTTTTAAAAAGACCAAAATGCTCCATTTTATCTTCTTCTCCACATTTAACACCCACCAACGTTGTTGGGTGTCGAATCCAACAAATAAAATATTATAACATGAATCTACCATTACACACACTAAGAATAGTATGAGCGGAAGTAGGGTTTGTGTCCTTAGAGATACGTGTCAATTATATTATACTAAAAACGTTTTTAGCATAGTTACTTTGATTGCTTATGGGTTAAAACACGTGGGGTTTTTAATTAAAAACTAAAACTAAAAGTAAATTACAAAAAGTAGAAAATTCCAGCAATCTGACACGGTCGCGCCAAAACTATGAAAGATATTTCACGCAACAGTGTTAGGGTTCTGCCAGAAATACGTAAATTGACTTTTTTGTATTTTTTTAATTATGAAAAAAAGATTACTAAAGACGTTAATTAAATTGTAAAATTAATTCAAATATGAAAACTAATCCAATACTAAGGCAATTTCTTGATTTGATTTGCCTCACGATCATTAACGATCACGGTGCAGTAACTATTTTTAATTAATGATTTGTATCGATACTAGACAGCAAGTCGTTTGGATATCCACTCTATCTAATGTCTAATCAATCGCAATTCGTTGATTAGAGTCAACTCACTACTCTAAACTCATGCCGTTCGGATCTTAGTGTACGGGTTGCAACAATAGAAGTATCAATTGTAATTAAACACACACGTCGCTCGGTATGTTTAACTAGATTGTGTGATTCTATAACAAGAATGAATTCATAGACAAACTCAAACCATTAATTGTTTCTTATATCAAAAATCAAAACTTGATTAGGGTTTTAAATCTTGAAGAACTTTATTAGAAAAATTAATAAGTTGATTAGGTTTATTAACAATCTAATATATACCAAAGTAGATTTGGGTTTAAGATCAAGAATCAAACAAACAAACCATTAACACAAAAACATCTCATAATCATTTCACATAAATTCAAACCAAATAAAAGAAATTTAATCTTAATGTTGAAACTAAAATTGTACTAGCCGGACATGAATAGTAGATCAATCATAACTAAAATAAAATAAAACTTACGAATCGAAAACCAAAGAAAAGAACCTAAATTTCTATTGTAGCTTGCTTCCTTGAATTTGATTGCCAAAATAAAGTCTTCAAGATCCTCCAAGATGCTCCAAAGATGCTGCCTTTAATCATCAACTATTATATTTATAATCATACATTGATTTTCACATTCCTCTTTCTAGGATTTTAGTTTTTGTAATTTTATTCAGGAAATTTGATGATAACTATCAAAAATAATAATTCCTAAATTTTAGGATCTTTTCCTAAGAGCTTGCACGACCGTGTAAAATTTATGAATGAACTTACGCGCGGCCGCGTGAAGTTTATGTTGTGTAGATTGCTTCAAGCTCCAACATCTCTTCAGCAATGCTTTTTCTGTTGCTCCACTATTCCATCCTTCTCACGAACTCATCAACCCTACAAAATCACCCGAAACAAACCAAAACAGATTTCATTCCACCCAAACAAGTGTTGTATAAAATAAACGAAAATGCATGCAATATTTACAAAATATGCACCAACATATACTTTAAAACTATGAAAAATAATGTTTAAAAATATGACTAACAAACACATTTACCCACAACCCACCACCATCACCACCTCTACCCTCAACCCACCATCGTCATCACCTCTACTCTCAACCCACCACCACCGTTGCCTCTAACGTCAACCCATCACTATTGCGCCGCCTACATTCTCAACCACTACTCCTTCCATCATCTTCTTCATCTTTATCACTCACCCTAACCCACCACCACATCCAACCACTAGCCCGCTACCACCACCTTAAATGACAACCCACCCCTGCCTTCTTGGTTACACCACACGGTTACATGAAACCGAGCACCATTAATTCATAAATCTAATACGAATAGGTCACCATTATGCATATTTGTAACATGGGTGGTTCTCTGATTATACATCAATAGAAAATGGAAAAGGTTTTATTTTAGGATATGGGAAAATGGTGACACGTGGTGGTCGTTGCTACAATGGTGAGGAGTGGGTGGGTGGTTGTGGGTTAAGGGTGAAGGTTGCTATGGTGGTGTGTTAATGAAAGGGTGGAGACAACTATGGTAATAAATAAGATGTGGAGGATCAACAATTTTATCGTGGAGGAGGTGATGGAAGATGGTGAAGGATGGTAGAGGTTGGTGGAGGTTGGTGGAGTTGGAGGGTGGTGGTGGGTAGATTAAAAGATGTAGAAGATGATGGTGTAGTTATTTTGAGTAATTTTATTTTAAAAGTAAGGATATTTTGGTTTTTTTACGTAGACTAGATTGATCAAGTTAAGTTTTGTTAGTGTTAAGGATTGTGATCGTGCACTCTTGGCGTAGTTCAGACCCACATCTGTAATTTATTAAAAATAAGAGCTAAAGTTACAAGCCGTGAATATCACATGGACTGTCCATGTAATTTACTCTTTAATTACAAAAATATAAACTATAACCAACTATCTAAAAACACTAATCGAGTCGAGCTTAAACAAACTAGGTTTAAAATAAGCTCATATTATGACTTGTTTAATAAACAACATCTAGCACGAGCTTCACACACATACACACACACACACACACACACACACACACATATATATATATATATATATATATATATATATATATATATATATAAATCTATCTTAATAATATTTTATATTTTTGAAACATGACATTCTCATATCAACTCTCTCGTTATTTTTCATGCCTAAACTATTTGTTTCATTTTAAAAAATCAAATAATTAATTTTTATATTTTTCTCTTTCTCTCTCTATATTATAAATTCAAGTCTTTTTTTAAATCAAACTTGTTTAAAACTATAACGAAATGTTTTTAGATTATAAAATGTTTTAAAATCAAAATTTTTTAAAAATAAAAGTTTTATACAAAAACATTTTTAACAAAATAAACTCGGAGTTGCTAAACAACATGATATTGATAAAAATGTAAATTTTTCAATAAAATAGTTTTTAAACAAAAGTTTTAATATTAATAAAAATGTTTTCTCAGCTAATCAAAATATTTACTAATAGGTAATTTTAAATAATGTTATATTTAACATTTACAGTTCGTAACTCTTTACTAATAAATTGTAGTATTTTTTCATTCAATACACGCGGTTATAAATGAGTATATTAATTATTTATTTGAGTTAATTATACGATTGGTCCTTGTGGTATATCCATATTGCAGTATTAGTCCTAACTTTTTAAAATATTGCAACATTGGTGCCAACTGTTTGTCAAGTCGTAACATGATTGGTCCTCGAAGTGAATGGCCGTTAGTTTTTGGAGTTGATTTTTTTTAAATGACAATTCTACCCTGTTAATAATAACAATAATAATAATTATTATAATTATAATAATAATAATTATTATATTATTATTATAATAATATAATAATAGTAATAGTAATTAATTTATCATCATCATCACCAAACACCATCATTACCATCATCGGTTCATCAACGTACCACTAGCTACCATCACCATGTGCTCGCCACTATAGCACTAGTCACCATCACATGTTGTTAGGCATCGTTCGTTTCAAAGAATGAAATGAAATTATGATGGAATTGGAATGCATATTCCATTCCTTATGTTGTTCATTTCGTCAAAAAAAGGATTGGAATTGAATTTAAATCCTTTGAATTCCTTCAAATTAGGGGTTTTGAAATCCTTCCAAACTTGGGGTAAAACATCAGGAATTCATGGAAAATTACCAAAATAACCTTGTTGTGAAATAAAATGTAACATTTTGTATTTTCGTTAACTAAAAGTTAACTTCGTTTACTCTTACAAGGATTATCTTTGTCAATTTTGAAACTTGCGTGATTGTTTGTGTTTAATATCTATTGTAATTGGGTTTTCATGAAATGTTATGTATGTATAATAATAATGAGGTTAATAATAATAAAAGTAAATAATAAATATTGAAAAATAGTATTAGTAATAATAAGATTGCTAATAATAAAGATTAATAAACTTAACCATCTTTAAATTATAAGTTTAGATTAAGTTTGAGGGTTAATTTGTCATTTTAGAAACTTGAAATAGAACTTTATGCATAAAATAATAGAAAATCAAAGTTGAGGGACCAAAGGTGTAATTATCAAAAATCAAACCCCCCCCCCTTCTCACCCCGTTTTTCCGTTGACCTCGCCGGCCGGACTCGGCCAAGTCCGGCGAGGCACCAAAACCGCCAAAAACGATGTTTTTTTTATCTGAAACCGTCCCCAAAGCGTTCTTGAACACGATTCGAACTCAATCATGGACTTTAATTGCGTTTAAACGTCGGTTATGAACCCGATCGAGTGATTAATCGAGCGTTTTTAACCATATAGCCGTTCGGCCATTAAAACTCAATAATAACCAAATTAAATGATTCATAATCGAACGTCTAAGTAGTCTAAAGCTTCTATCAATTCCAATTTCACCTGAAACAACACAAATAACGAATCCAATTTCCGTTTTCTTTCGCGACCTGTAACCTTGCCAAAATCCTATCTCCGAACGAATTGAACCAGAATCAACATAGGGCTTCGCATCGGGATCATCATTCGAGGCTATCTGCAAGTTTAATTGGATTATCTTTAGGGATTTCTCATCCACTGAGTTCGACGACCGCGACTTGTTCTTCGTTTAGGATTGCTCTAATTCGAACGTATTCGGGTAAATTACATACATGATTATGCTCGATTAACCATGGGAAACAAAAGCCCCATGGTTAATTTGGTTATCAAGATCGTTTAGATGATCAATTGATCGGATCTAAACTAGGTTCTTGAGGTTGGGAACTTGGTGTTAAAAGGAAATGGAACCGAGTTATACCGCGGCTGGAAGCCATGGTACACCGGTTCACGACACGCCCTTACATTCAAGAGGTCCCGGGTTCGAACCCGGGCACCCTCTTATTCTTTTTAAAAGCCTTTTTAGGCCTTAATTCTTTACTAGAAAATTCCTAAAAAATTACAAAAAAATAATTTTCATTAACTTTTAACCTTTAAATTAACAAAATGATTTTTTCTGTAAATTTATTTTTATAAAAATACCGTAATATTTAATTATTAAATTTTAATTATTGTTATAAGAATGAGTTTATGTAAAAATTAAATTGTTACTTGAATCAATAATAAATCGTACATTTTCTTCGATTAAAGTTATATGATACTCAAACTAAATGCAATAATTTATAATTTTGTAAGAATATTCCCTTAATTTTTGTAAAATATATATATATATATATATATATATATATATATATATATATATATATATATATGTATGTATAAATATATTATTAATAAACTAAATTGGCTAACAAAACTCTCTTAAATTCTAAGGAACCTAGTTCATGTTTAATTGTTGAATCTTGATCTAAATCTTGTAATATTTTTATATTTAGGTGTCTTGTGACGTTTTACCTTGGAACGACTTATATTATTCTTATTGATCCTTATTATATACTTATTGATCAAGTGAGTTATCCTTGCCCCATTTTATTTTATTTCACACTACTTTGGGGTGAAACATGATTATCTATACATTGTACACTTATTAACGTTTGAGACTTGTAAGCACATGCAATTCATCTTATTATCATGTCATGGTTATTTGTGTATTGTAAGTGTTTATATGAGATACATAGTTTTGTTTACAATCATTAACTATTGCTAGCCTGGCGATGTCTTAGATCTTTGGGCCTGACAAGCCTATTTGGTGCTAAAGTCGATGTATTGCCGACTCCTAGGAGCCGTATGCTTGTGCACTAGGGAACCAAATACACTTAGCCAATCTTTTATACTTGTAATCAAGTCGAGGTTTGATTGTAACGTTATGTGTTCTATAACCTTACTAGCTTATAACCTATGACATGAATTGCTACTCGTAACCTTTTTCTTATTATATATGAAAACCTTGGAAACTCACCAACTATTTTTAGTTGACTCTTATTTTTATCATGTTTCAGGAAATTCCCAAGTTTAAGGTGGACTTTTGAAGCTTGGAAATAAAACTAGGACTTGGACCTAGTTAAATAAATATATGTTATGCTACGTTTTGTTTTATTTGGGATTATTTCATGTTTTGAGACTTATGTTTGTAATGGCTTTTGAAACTTATAATTTTAATAATTACACTTAAATATAGCGTTATGTGGCTGTGAACAATCTTAACCCTCACATCTCGACGATTCCGCCGTCAAGGTTGGGGTGTGACATAAAAAACCCTAGAAGGCATCATTTTCACAGATCTGAGGTTAGCTTCATCTCCGGCACAATTACCGCCGGACTCCGCCGGACATATCATCTTCATTGCGTTGATCACATCGGAGTTCTGATCATGCCGAAGTTCAGAATTCTCTTGAAGGTAATCACTTCTTCAACTTATAGCTCTTAATTCATTTTGAAACACTATTATTATCATGTCACAGAAGAGATTACTTCGAATGTCAAGTTTGTCGAGTCCGTGATCTATAGATTGGAATGTTTTTGTAGAACATTGTATTCTTGTTTCATTTGGTTTCAAATGATTTGAGCTGTGAGTTTCAGTTGATTTCTTCGAACTTACCATCGATTCCGACGCTTGAATCGTTTGTTTGTCGGAGTTGTAATGTTAGTGGGGCTGTGGGTGTTAGATCTTGTCACACCCCGACCGACGGCGGAATCATCGGGGCGGACGAATGGGAGACGATTGCTCATAGCACATGGAACTAATTAAGTTGAAATAATATTAAATGTCATTATTCATTAACATTACAAGACAAATAAATAATAACATAACAATCAAGATACAACCAATAACTAAAGTCTTTCAATTAATCTAGGTCCAAGTCCTATATGAGCATAAGAAGATCTTCAAGTAGGACACCTGAAACATGTTAAAAATAAAGGGTCAACTATAAAGTTGGTGAGATTTCCATAGTTTTCAATACATAAGTATATAAAAGATGGTAATTCATGTTGTAAGTTAGAGAACAAAGTAAACTAGGGATGTAAGACAGAATGCACAATCAAATCTTGACAAAGTTTTACAAGTCTCAAACGTTTACAAGTATATACGATTAGCTAAGTGTACTTGGATCGACCAAGCAGGCTTGTCAAGACCATAGATCTATGGCGTCGCCAGGCTAGCAATAGTTAACGATTGTATATATATTCGACATTACATGGTAGCTACAAGGTTCAACTAACCACAACACACAAGTAAATTGTCATAAGTTTACAAGAATCAAACGTTTACAAGTGCAATGGTTATAAAGTAACATGTTTCACCCCTAAGTGTGAAAATATAAAAAAAGAGGTATAGAAATACTCACATGGAAAACTCACAAGATGTACTTAAGATAACGATAAGAAGATAAGATGGTTCCAACGATTCCTTCACGATTCAACCTAAGATTTGGTGTCTTAGGATTAGGATAAATATAAGGTTTAAGAGTAAATATAAATTAGGGTTTCATTTGGAATTTGGGGTTTTGATAATTAGGGTAAATAAAATAACATAGTCAATTATATTTTATTTCCATAAAGATGAATAAATTTATTAAATAATTAAATTGAAACAATAATAATCATTAATGAATCTAAACAATAAGTATTACTTAAATATTAATAATTGATTAAGTAATAACTGAGTATAACATGTGAAAAGTAATAATTAATCTAAAAATTAATTATTTAAAACTTGATCAAAATAATCAATTGGATAAATATTTAGGTTTGACTTATAATATTCTTAAACTTTTATATAATCTTATAAAGGTTTTCTAATATTATTCCTTTGAACAATAAAGAACTAGAAAATTATATGATTTATATTCTTTTTTTAGAATAACAATTTTTATAAATATTTAATCTTTTAAATAAATCATATATCTTTATATCATTTGGCATCTTTACAAATTAAGTAAATATAAGTTTATAATTTCTGAAATATTTCAATAATTACTAATTAAACTTTGTATTAGTATTAAAATGATTTTTTTATATTAATCTAATAACATTTTAATAATTTCAGAAATTTAAAAAATGATTGAAATAGTTGTTTTTTTAAAAAAATTTTGCAGTGGACCGGGGTCGAACCCACGACCTCTGCTGCGAATGCTGATGGTGTTAACCGGTGGACCAAAGTCCAATTCCTCTTATGATTTCTAAATTGTATATTAAAAACCATACTTTAGAAATTCCCAAATCCATATGAACACCTTAGTTTATATATCGATCTAATTGAGCATGAAAATGTATTCGATAATGGAATTAAACTTAGGGCTTTCATTGCCCATATGAAACCGAGTGTATAAGAGGATTAAATTACCAGAAATGATGATCGAAATGGGGTTAAAAGATGAATGTCTAGTCGCGACCACGATTGAACATGTTCAAGATGCAAACGTTGCTGGAAATCAAATTATCTTTGTATGAAGCTTCGGATGGTGATTATAAGTAAAAGCCCTCAACCAATTTTGTGTAAAAGAGCTTCGAACATGGTTCTCGATTAAGTTACAGGTTCGACGAACAGATGATAATCAAATTCTAGGGTCGTGTGTTTCTAAGGCGAAATTGAAGGTAGAAATGGAATAAAGATAGACACAAGTTTGTGTGGGTTGAATTAATTTGATTATTATTTGTGTTTAATGCCCGAACGTTGCAAACTCGGTGATCGGCGGTTACATGAACTCAAACGCTCCTGTAACCGATGTTAAACTTAATTAAAATGCATCCAATAGTTCGAAATCCTCACGTGAATGGATAGGAATCGTTTTGTGTGGCTGAAACTCGAAGAATCGAGGCTTTTGGCCTCGCCGGAGCTACGGCCGGGAGGATGGCCGGAAATACGGGTTAAAGGGGATCTTGGGTTGATTTTAAAGATTGACATAAATGGTCCTTGTAGATTTCACACTTATTATTTTATGCCCAAAACTTCCATTTTAAGTTTCTAAAATGACAAACTAGCCCCTTAACTTAATTATCCTCAAATTTTAATTATTTTACAACTTATTAGGCATTTGACTCTTATAAGTCATTATTATTATTATTATTATTATAATTATTATTATAACCTTATAAGTTTATTAAAAGTTATTTTACAACTAAATAATGTTGATAAAACTTTTCTATTTAGTTATTTATTGTAAAATGATTATTCAAATTATAATTTTATGAAAGGAATTGTTTATAGATCATAAATTATTACACATTATTTAGATGATAACAAAAGTATAATTCACAATATAAATTACAAATTTTAATGCATTTGATCCATTAAAAATTATTACTATAATTTTTATAATAGAATTTAAAGATTGGGTTTTAACTTGGAAAAGTGACGGCTGTTACAGTCTCCCCTACTTTAAGAAACCCGAAATTTAATCACGAGGGGACTAATTTCAAGGACATGAGGAGACTTGGATTCGATTTCACATTTGCACATGAATTCTTGGAAGCGTTTAAATTCAACAAGTTTAACTATGATGCTTTCTTATGTTTAAGTTTGTTAAGTTTCATAATTTATGATTTCATGTGTTTCTTGACAAAGGGCACAAGATTAAATTAGAGTTTCAATTTATAGACTTTTACATTCCGGTATATCCAAAGATTAAATCCTCCCATACGGCTTTTGATGTTCGGCCTTCACCTGTAAGCAAGTAAGGCATTTACTCACATACTCCACCACATCGCGCTTCATACCCGGCCACCAATAATCCTTCTTCATGTCTTGGTACATTTTAGTAGCACCGGGATGAATAGAGTATCGAGCCTTTTGAGCTTCATCCATAATCTTTACCCGTAGATCCCCAAAACGAGGAATCCACATTCGTCCAAACCGGGTTCTAACACTGAATGTGTTTTCACCCAAATCTTCAACTAGACCTCTCATCCTTTCAGAGTTAAGATGATCTTCTTTCAACGCCTCATCTTGAAACTCTTGGACCTGTTTCATCACATCAGAGGTCATGATCAGCTGATATGCTTTCACCCGAATAGGTTCGGGCCTCTCCTTTCGGCTAAGGGCATCCGCTACCACGTTGGCCTTGCCCGGATGGTAGTGGATCTCACAATCATAGTCTTTTATGAGCTCCAACCATCTTCTTTGTCTCATGTTCAGGTCCTTTTGCTCGAAGAAGTACTTCAAGCTCTTGTGGTCAGTGGAAATGGTGCATTTCGTCCCATAAAGATAGTGCCTCCAAATCTTTAATGCAAAGACCACGACTGTCAGCTCCAAGTCATGAGTAGGGCAGTTGACCTCATGAACCTTCAATTGTGAGGATGCATAGACTATACCTTCCCTCTCTGCATTAACACGCACCCCAAACCCGAGTAGGAAGCATCAGAATAAACCACCAGATCTTCGCTCCCATCGGGTAATGACAGAACAGGAGCTTGAGTCAACCTCGCCTTCAATTCTTCATACGCCTTCTCTTGAGCTTAACCCATACGAACTTCACATCCTTTCGGGTCAACTTAGTTAGTGGAGAAGCAATCTTGGAGAAGTCTTGAATGAATCTCCTGTAGTAACCCGCCAAACCCAAGAAACTACGAATCTCGGATGGCGTCTTTGGAGATTTCCATTGCATCACTGCCTCCACCTTAGTCGAGTGCACCATGATCCCCTCGGGGTTTACCACGTGACCCAAGAACTGAACTACACACAACCAAAATGCACACTTGGAGAATTTGGCATACAACTTATCCCTCCTCAACGTCTCCAGAACCTCACTAATATGACCGGCATGCTCAGTTTCGCTCTTCGAATAGATCAGGATATCATCAATAAACATAATCACTTATTTATCCAACATTGGCCGACACACACGTTTCATCAAATCCATAAAAGCATCTGGCGCATTGGTTAACCCAAAGGACATAACAAGAAATTCGTAGTGACCATAACGTGTGTGAAAAGCTGCTTTAGGAATATCCTGCTCCTTCACCTTCAACTGATGGTAGCCAGATCGAAGGTCGATCCTTGAAAACCAACTGGCACCTTGGAGCTGATCAAACAGGTCATCAATTCTTGGTAAGGGGTAGCGGTTCTTTATCATCAACTTATTTAGCTCATGGTAGTCAATACACATCCTCATACTACCGTCTTTCTTCTTCACAAATAGGACCAGAGCATCCCAAGGAGAGATACTCGGCCTAATAAACCCCTTATCAAGCAGCTCTTGCAACTGCTCCATCAACTCTTTCATCTCCGTCGGAGCCAATCGATACGGTGCCTTGGCAACAGGTTGGGCACCCGGTATCAAGTCAATCTGGAACTCGATCTCACGGTCAGGTGGCACTCCTAGTAAGTCTTCTGGGAATACGTCTGGAAAGTCACACACAACCGGTACATCGGATAGTTGTGGTGTTGGCGTATCCACATCCTTTACATAGGCCAAGTAGGCACTACATCCACGCCTCATACACTTTCCCGCCACCGCCATCGAGAGTACCTCGGAATCGTAATAACCCGATCACCATAAACCGTTACCAATTTCCTGTCAGGTGCTGTCAACCAAATCATCTTCTTGCGACACACAATGTTCTCTTCGAAGTCTGCTAACCAATCCATCCAAGAACCAAATCGAAACCACCTAAGGTCATCACAAACGGTCTAACAGGAAACTTATGACCCTTAAATTCCACATCACAGTTCTCTCTCATCTCGAAAATCCTGGTAGACTTACCTATGGCAGTTTCTACATCAAAGGGCGCATCAACATGTCTACTACTAACAGGTAGCTTAGCATAGAAAGCAGCAGAAATAAAACTTTTACTGGCACCCGCACAGAAGCTAAAGTTTGGTTCACTAGAAATGTACCGGACACAACATCAGGGTCCGTCCTAGCCTTCTCCTGTGTCATGGTGAATGCCCTGGCGCTCGCCCTCAGTCCTTCACCTCCAGTTTTCTTCGCCCCGGAACCCTCGGCCCTTGGCTTCTTACAATCCCTATTCATATGACCCTCTTCACCACAGTTAAAGCACCGGGCCGTACGACAGTCCCTGGCCATGTGCCCCGCCTTCCCACATTTAAAGCACAAGTTTGACCCAAACCTACATTCTCCACTATGCTCTCTCCCACACTACCACGCTTCTTCATACTCGCACCCGTCGCAACCACACGACGGTCATCCACCCATGCCTTCTTTTTACCCATCGAGGCATCACCCCGACCAAACCTCTTCCCATTCCAGTTTCTATCACCTCCACCCTTCCGACTACCTCAGCCACACCACTACACCCCTTTCGTCATATAACCTTCCTGCCAAATCCACGCCGACCTAAACGTGCTCAGTCGGGCGGCAATCATGTGCTTGCGAATATCCCCTGGCAATCCCTAAATGTACCTCTTGATCATTCAAGACAGAGGTGTCACCTGATCCGGCACCAGACGTGCCATTTCGGTAAATTTGGTGGTGTACTGTTGGTGTGTCATCATTCCCACCTCCAGTTGCAGAAACTCCCTCTCGACCTTGTCCATTTCCCGGTAAGGACAAAACTCCTCGATCACCAACTTCTTCAACTCCGACCATCTCATTCTTCCAATGGCCCTGTTACCCTCAGCTTGGACTATATTGTCCCACCAGCACAAAGCCGAGTCCACAAAAGAGTGGGTAGCAAACTTAACTTTCTGGTCCTCTCGGCACTCGTTGATATCAAGCACAGCCTCCATTTCCCTCACCCACCAGTGAGCAGCAGCAGTAGTGCCGTTACCATCAAAAGTAGGGGGCTTGCATCTCATAAACACTCCGTAGTTACAGCCTCGTACCGCCTCCTGCACAGGCTTTGCTTCTTCTTCTTCGTCGTCATCAGACGGAACCGTCTCAGTCTCGGGCTGTCTTCTTTCGCCCGTAGGTCTACTCCTTTCTCTTCTCTCCCCTTCTCTAACTGCCTTTATCACTTCGGTCACCACAGACGGTTGATCGTCTGCATTACCTGATGGACTTCCTCCACAACCGCCTCCTTCACTGAGGCTCTCAGGTTAGCACTCTCATCTCCGCCCTCCGGATGAGGGGTTTCTGGTTCTTCATGAACCTTTTTTGGCCCTAGGCCTTCCTCTCGTAACCCATGGTTCAACACCACGTCCGCCACCACGTGAAGCTTTAGATGATCTACCACCGGCCATCCTCTAACACACACTGAAATATTTAAACACTAATACGGTCATTCAAGGAAACGGCTTAGTTTATGGCAAGTATAGTAAGTCCCTAATTATTGTGGCCAATTGTGATTAGCCACTCACTTTACCTTCATACCCCAAGCATTACCTATCCTGACTACATCAGTATCTAAATCTATCAGCAACACATAACCACATACCATGCACACGTAAAACCGGTTAACATTACGAAAATACCTGATGGCACGCAGCTACTCGGATTGGCATCTCTTTCCCTTCCATCCCATTCTCAGTTTAAGTCAAGGTTTATTTTGAAAATTTATCCATTTCACTTAAACTTTGGCTCTGATACCAACTTGTAAGACCCCGTTTCCGGGACGCTTACAGCCGGTCAACCATTGCACATAAAACATACATTTACAGTATTTAAATAAACATTCGCAGCGGAAACATTCAAAAATGGCATTTCATTTCATCATAAAAACTTTTGAAAAATAATACATCGTTTGTCGGTTACAAAATTTCATTGTTGTATTTCATCACAAAAGCTTTATATAAATGGATGCCATCCAAAAGAGTTGAGTAGCTGCCTCGTGCCATCGTCAGCAACATTACCTGCCAACTGGAAACACATAAAAGTCGGCGTTGCTGAGTGAGTTCTAGTTTTATAATAAAACATACTTTTCTTTCATAAAACCATCCTTTCACTTAAATTCATATTATACTTTACATTCGTTCGTGATCATACATCGTACGTACATACAGATAATATCATTATTATCTTCATCATTCTTTCGTTCATACTTTCATTCACACATCATTTCATTCATTACTTTTATCATCACCATGAACTTTACCCTTCATGCTCGTGATACTGTGCCCAAGCCTATAAAAGACCTTCATCGGTGGTGCCCAGCACCAAGTGGTCACAGTACCTAAGGTAAAGTTCAGGTATACCATTATCATATGCTATGCCCTTCATGCTCATGATACTGGACCTAAGCCTATAAAAGACCTTCAGCGGTGGTACCCAGCACCAAGTGGTCACAGTACCTAAGGCACACAACAATGGTTCATCCACATGGTCAATCACAAAGAAAGACCCCAATGTGCATCCTTTAGGGTAGCTAACCCACACACCGTTGAGCTAACACCTACAAAGGGTGTGCACCTCCATACATTTGCTTGTAAGCCTTTCTTACATTCATTCATTCATTAATGCATGCATTCATCATCATGTTCCTCTTTCATTATCTTTCATGTTACGTTACATAATACTTCGTTTGTTCATTATCATAACATATCATGTCATCATCATAGGAAAGATAAACATACATCATTATAAGGACCATAAACATATCATTCAGTCATCATCATGTAGGGCATCATACATACATAACATACATCATGTATAACCATGCAACATCATCATTATCATCATCATGCATAAGCATCAATCACACATCATTACATGCCCATCATACCATCTATGATCTCAAAAGTCAACTTACATAACCTCCCCGGAATCCCCTAGGTCCAAGCCTACAATTGCTCCTTTTTCTCAAAAGTCGGAATTTTTCAAAGTATTCATCCGCATTTCCTATAGTTCATCCGCATTTGCTATAGTTCATCCACATTTGCTATAGTTCATCCGTATTTGCTATAGTTCATCTGGATTTGGCCTTACTCATCCGCATTTCATGTACTTAGTCAAATGATCATCCACATTGACATACTTCATCCGCATTTCCCAGACTTAGTCAAATGCTCTTCCGCATTTCATGCACTTAGTCAATGTTCATCCGCATTGACTTCATCCGCATTGACTTCATCCGCATTTCCCACTGTCAAATGCTCTTCCGCATTTCATGCACTTAGTCAATGTTCATCCGCATTGACTTCATTCGCATTTGACTTCATCCGCATTTCCCACTGTCAAATGCTCTTCCGCATTTCATGCACTTAGTTAATGTTCATCCGCATTTGACTTTATCCGCATTGGCTTACTCAATGGTTAATGTTCATCCGCATTAACCCTTTCCATCTGTATGACTTCCAAACACTTAGGCAGATTTAAAAACTTAACATGTGAGCCTAAACGATTTCAAAGCACCATTCATCATGTTCCAAGCTTAAATCTTATCCTCTAAGCCTTAGAAACACAATCATACATCATCAAGCATGAACATAGTCACACATCACATCATAACATCATCATACACACATTCAAGCATACGGGTCCGAAACCCAGTTTAATAAAAACATATATTCATACATCTCCAGCCCCAAAATCAGTTAAAAACCAATAAAAGAGGGGTCCTAAAACTCACCTTTGCAACTCTTGAGTATGGCTTCCTCCAAACTTGTTTGCAAATTGAATTCAACCGCTTAGAAACCCACTAAAAACATACTTGAACACATACAAACAAACATAAGCATAAACCCGAGGATATGACCAGTTAAGAACACCATATAAGCATGAATTCTTACCTTGAATTCAAACTCTTTGTTCTTGTTCTTGTTCTTCTTCAAACCCGAGCTCTGCTCTTTCTCTCTCTCTAAAACCCGAATATTAGTGGTGTATATGACATATGGGCGGCCATACCACCTTTTACATCCACTTTTCAAACATGTTGTCCTTTTGGACACTTTTTACCCCTAGACTTGGGTTTTATTTCTTTTCTTTTTTTTCTTTCATTTTATTCATTCCTTCCTTGACTTTAAAATAATCGGGTGTTACAAGAAGCCGGAGGAAGGAGGGCAGAGGGTAAGTGCTAGAGCTTACATCATGACCAGGGAGGAAGCCAGAGCTGATCCCGATGTCGTGTCAGGTATGTTTCTAGTAAACCAAACTTGTGCCTCTGTTTTGTTTGATTCCAGAGCTAGTAGGAGTTTTATTTCCACTACTTTATGTGCTAAGTTGCCTATTAGTAGTAGAAATGTCAGTGAACCATTCGATGTAGAAACCGCTATTGGCAAGTCCACTAGAATTACTGATGTGATAGAGGACTGTGCTATAGAACTAGAAGGTCATAGGTTTGCTGCTAGGTTACACGTGATTCCCCTAGGTGGATTCGATGTAGTACTAGGGATGGAATGGTTAGCAACCTATGAAGCAAACATCGTATGTCGCAAGAAGATGATTCGATTAGTTGCGCCCGATGGGAGTTTGGTTACGATTTATGGAGATCGCGTTACTACGATCCCGAAGGTGGTTTCGATGGCGGTGGCGGGGAAGTGCATGAAACGTGGATGTCGTGCCTACTTGGCATATGTAAAAGATGTGGATGCCGGTACCGCAATTATCTGAGGTACCAGTGGTGTGCGACTTTCCGGACGTATTCCCGGAAGACTTACCCGGCGTGCCACCGGATTGCGAGATTGAGTTCCAAATTGATTTGATACTCGGTGCTCAACCCGTTGCCAAAGAACCATATCGATTAGCTCCGACTGAGATGAAAGAACTCATGAGCCAATTGTAGGAGTTAATGGATAAGGGATTCATTCGACCGAGTATCTCTCTGTGGGGTGCTCCGGTATTGTTTGTAAAGAAAAAGGACGGAAGTATGCGAATGTGCATTGACTATCGAGAGCTGAACAAATTACGGTGAAGAATCGATACTCGTTACCAAGGATTGATGACGTGTCGACTAGCTCCAAGGTGCTAGTTGGTTCTCGAGAATAGATCTGCGATCTGGCTACCATCAATTGAAGGTGAAGGAACAAGACATTCCTCAGAAAGCTTTCCGTACGCGTTATGGACACTAGGAGTTCCTCGTTATGTCTTTTGGTCTAACTAACGCGCCAGCTGCCTTTATGGATTTGATGAATTGAGTGTGTCGGCCGATGTTGGATAGATCAGTGATTATGTTCATTGATGATATCCTGATCTACTCGAAGAGCGAAGAAGAGCATGTCGGTCACATTCGCGAGGTGTTGAAGACATTAAGAAGGGAGAAGTTGTATGCCAAATTCTCCAAGTGCACGTTCTGGTTGCACGAAGTTCAATTCTTGGGTCATGTGGTGAATCCTGATAGAATCATGGTGGACCCGGCAAAGGTGGAGGCGGTTACGCAATGGAAGTCACCGAAGACGCCATCCGAGATCGTAGTTTCTTGGGTTTGGCGGGCTACTATAGAAGATTCATTCAAGACTTTTCCAAGATCGCTTCTCCACTAACCAAGTTGAACCGGAAAGATGTGAAGTTTGTATGGGGTCAAGTTCAAGAGAAAGCATTCGAGGAGTTAAAGGCAAGGTTGACTCAAGCTCTTGTCCTGTCATTCCCGAAGGAAGCGAGGATTTGGTGGTCTATTCAGATGCTTCCTACTTGGGGTAAGGGTGCATGTTAATGCAGAGAGGGAAGGTTATAGCCTATGCATCCCGACAGTTGAAGGTTCATAAGGTCAATTATCCCACTCATGACTTGGAGCTAGCAGCCATGGTCTTTGTACTAAAGATTTGGAGGCACTATCTGTACGGGACGAAGTGCACCATTTTCACTGACCACAAAAGCTTGAAGTACTTCTTTGAGCAGAAGGACCTGAACATGAGGCAGAGAAGATGATTAGAGCTCATAAAAGATTATGATTGCGAGATCCACTATCATCCGGGCAAAGTGAACGTGGTGGCTGATGCCCTTAGCCGAAAGGAGAGGCCCGAGCCAATTCGGGTGAAATCATATTAACTGATCATGACCTCTGATGTGATGAAGCAAGTCAAATAGTTTCAAGATGAGGCACTGAAAGAAGATCATCTTAACTCTGAAAGGATGAGAGGTCTGGTTGGGGAATTGGGTGAAAACACACTTGGTGTTAAAACCCGATACGGACGAGTGTGGATTCCACGTTTTGGGGATCTACGAGTGAAGATTATTGCTGAAGCCCACAAGACTCGATACTCCATTCATCCTGGTGCCACAAAAATGTATCAGATATGAAGAAAGATTATTGGTGGCCGGGTATGAAGCGCGATGTGGTGGGGTATGTGAGTAAGTGCCTTACTTGCTTGCAGGTGAAGGCCGAACATCAGAAGCCGTATGGAAAAATCCAACCTTTGGATATACCGAAATGGAAGTGGGAGCACATCACCATGGATTTCATTACGAAGTTGCCGCGTACTCCGAAAGGGTATGATGCCATATGGGTGATGGTTGACCGTTGACGAAGAGTGCTCACTTTCTACCGATCTGCGAGACATATTCATCTGAAAGGTTGGCGAATCTATTCATCAAGGAAATTATAACTCGTCATGGTGTGCCGGTTTCTATTGTATCCGATCGTGACACCCGGTTTACATCCAAATTCTGGAAGAAATTCCACGATGCCAAGGGGACGAGGTTACATATTAGCACGGCTTATCATTCCCAAACTGATGGTCAGTCAGAAAGGACCATTCAGACACTGGAAGACATGCTTCGGGCATGTGTGATTGATTTTGGGGGAAGTTGGGATGACCACTTACCGTTAGCTGAATTCTCATACAACAACAGCTATCATGACAGCATTGGCATGCCACCATATGAGATGCTATACGATAGGAGATGCAGAACACCCGTTTGTTGGGGTGATATTGGTAAGAAGGAATTGGGGTGCGTTGAGGTAATTGAGGCTATGACTGAGAAGCTTGAGAAGATTAAAGCCTTCATGAAGGCAGCCAAAGATAAACATAATTCGTATGCCGATAAACGACGCAGACCGATCGAGTTCCAGGTGGGTGACTGAGTTATGTTGAAGGTCTCACCTGGAAGGGTATTATCCGATTTAGGAAGCGGGGCAAGTTGAGCCCAAGGTATATAGGCCCTTTCCGAATCATTGCTCGAGTAGGAGAGGTGCTTATAGATTGGAGTTACTAGATGAGTTAAGTGGAATTCACCCGAAATTCCATGTATCTCATCAGAGAAAGTACTTAGCTGATGAAGACATAATTGTTCCACTGGAAGACATCGAAGTAGATGAAAGGCTCAATTATGTGGAGCAACCAGTGGCAATCATCAATAGAAGAGAAAAGAGACTGAGAAATAAAGTGGTTTCTCTTGTGCGTGTATAGTGGAAGCACATGAAGGGATTCGAACATGTTCAAGATGCAAACGTTGCTGGAAATCAAATTATCTTTGTATGAAGCTTCGGATGGTGATTATAAGTAAAAGCCCTCGACCAATTTTGTGTAAAAGAGCTTTGAACATGGTTCTCGATTAAGTTGCAGGTTCGACGAACAGATGATAATCAAATTCTAGGGTCGTGTGTTTCTAAGGTGAAATTGAAGGTAGAAATGGAATAAAGATAGATACAAGTTCGTTGGGTTGAATTAATTTGATTATTATTTGTGTTTAATGCCCGAACGTTGCAAACTCGTTGATCGACGGTTACACGAGCTCGAACGCTCCTGTAACCGATGTTAAACTTAATTAAAATGCATCCAATAGTTCGAAACCCTCAAGTGAATGTTAGGAATCGTTTTGTGTGGCTGAAACTCGAAGAATCGAGGCTTTTGGCCTCGCCGGAGCTACGACCGGGAGGATGGCCGGAAATACGGGTTAAGGGGATCTTGGGTTGATTTTTAAATATTAACATAAATGGTCCTTGTAGATTTCACACTTTATTATTTTATGCCCAAAACTTCCATTTTAAGTTTCTAAAATGACAAACTAGCCCCTTAACTTAATTATCCTTAAATTTTAATTATTTTACAACTTATTAGGCATTTGACTCTTATAAGTCATTATTATATTATTATTATTACTATTATTATTATTATTATCATCATCATCATCATCATTATTATTATTATTATTATATATTATTATTATTATTATTATTATTATTATTATTATTATAACCTTATAAGTTTATTAAAAGTTATTTTACAACTAAATAATGTTGATAAAACTTTTCTATTTAGTTATTTATTGTAAAATGATTATTCACATTATAATTTTATGAAAGGAATTGTTTATAAATCATAAATTATTACACATTTTAGATGATTAACAAATGTATAATTCACATATAAATTGCAAATTTTAATGCATTTGGTCCATTAAAATTATTACTATAATTTTTATAATAGAACTTAAAGATTGGGTTTTAACTTGGAAAAGTGATGGTGTTACGGATCTCGGTGCAGTAAGGTGCTTAAGGTTCAAGATCTAGGTGGTAATCGGATCTCCGGCATGGTGGCGGGTGTATAGGCATTGGCGATGTGTTCGGGGTTGAAGACGATGAACTTCTCGAGGAATTTGATGGAGTTCAATGAGGGATTGAAGCCTATGGGGCTGAATTTGAAGGTTATTGATATGTCATTCAATCGAATCTCCGGGCCGGAGTTTGTTCAATGGATTTAAAAGGGTAATTATGTCATTTTAGAATTTAAAATTCTAATTCCATTCATAATTATAACAACCGAACACATTATAGGATTTGATTAGGATTTTTTAATTTCAATTCAAATTCCATTTCCAATTCCATTTCAAATTTAAATTCCATTCCATTCTTTGAAACGAACGGTACCTTAGAACCTGACCCATCATCACCTTCCGCCATCACCAACCACCAACCACCGCCCATAGCCCGACTCATCACCACCATTCACTATCACCAACTACCATAGCTATATCCGACCTATCATCACCACTGAACCGTGATTACCCTACCACCATACCTATCGTCGACCACCATCTTCGTCAAACCCGTACCAACCTCAGATCTCTAGCACCGACCCATTGGTTTCCTCGAACTTTGGTACACCCACTCCACCAGATGCTCTATCTTTTCTCCCTCGATTACTACAATTGGCCCCAACCTCTACAGCTATGACAACACCAATGCCCTTGCCTCCACCATTGAATACACCGTCTTCCATGTAATCAGAGATATGGTATGTCTCCTCAATACGATAGGACTGGAGTAGGTGTTCCTTGTGGGGCTTGATTGGGATGTTATTGTGGCTTGGTACATTTTCTTGTTACAATCTGATATGGTGTGACTCCTCGATGCCACAAGGCTGAAGCGATGGTGTGTGCCAACGATGGTACGACGATGTGCACTGACGGGGTTGCAATGGTGTGCGTTGCCGACAATGGTAGTTTCGATTGATAGTAGGGTAGGGTAGAAATGGGGGCGGGGGGGTGGACTTTTAAATGATGAAAGACCGGGAAGAAGATGGGATGGGATGGGACCTAGGGATATTTAAAAAATTGGATATTTAAAATATCCAAAGTCCGATTCGTATCGTAATCCGAATAAATCGAACCGAATCCTTATTCAGATATTTGGACCAGATCTCATCCGAATCCAAAATCCTGATTCGGCTTTCGGATGTCAAAATTTCTTTTATTCGGGTTACTTAGATTATTCGGATATCCGATTAATTTGAATAAGACCTCAACTATTTTTCTAGCCCAATACTCATTACTTAACTATATATTGTGTTTTCAACTCAATACACAAGAATCTTTACACATTCAAGTCATAATCTTAAATAATTATGCGATAATCGATCGTCGTTCTAAATTAGCGATTTTAATCTTTGGGTTCCATACAATTATCTATTATGTTTTAATTTTGAATTTGTGTACAAATCAAAATTTATTTTTTAGTTTTATATTTTTTATTGTGTACAATTGAAATTAATGTTTTAATTTCTCAAAAGTTAAGACTAATATCGTAATATAAACATATCACAATCACAAATAGTGTAATTAACTTTTGCTTTTGCTTATGTCAAGTCCAAATCCCAGTTTTTAACTTTTGCAATTGTAATTAACTCTATTTATTTACATTTGTCAATGTTAAGCCCAAATCCCAGTTTTTGACTTTTGCTTATGTCAAGCCCAAATCCCAGTTTTTGACTTTTGCTTATGTCAAGCCCAAATCCCAGTTGCTACTTGCTACTTGCAAGATGCAATAAAAACCAGAAGTAAAACCTTCAGCGGCTTTCACTTGTGCAATATAGCCGCTGAACCATTGAGCCATAATCACACCGTCGTCTATCGCTGACTGCAGTCGCCATCGCACCATAACCGGACCATCGATGCACTGCTGCATCCATTCGACGGCCCTTTGCCTGCTCCCTAAGTCACTGCTTGTAAGTTCTCTTTGTTTCCTTTAACTAAAAAGTTTCATTATTATTTATTTGGTTGAAAAAAGTTTATTGCTTGTGTGCTTAATTTTGTTTCTTGCCGTTTAATTTTGTGTATTCATGTTAAAATGATTGTCGAAAGTATCTATTTCTATGAAAGAAAGTACAGTATTTGATCAGACCCTTGTGAAAATTGCTGGAACTATGAATGCCCTCCAGCTGTTCGATGATTTGCCTCAGTGGAAATGTGTTCTGCTTTATGTATAAGCTGTTGTTATGTTTTGATATATATGGTTATTATAGTTGAGTTTTAGGCTTTGCTAAATCTGCAAACTTTGATTCGGTGGTTTTGAACTTGTGATTGTTAGCAATGGTGGAACTCGTAGCGCTCACGTTGAAAGTAGTTAAGAAATTAGCTTACTCAAGGCTGGTTGATTATCTTCTTGGGTTTAACATCGAAGTTTGATTACTGTTAGCCATGGTGGACCTGGTAATGCCCATAAACCAAACAGTTAGCTGTTATGTTTAACATGTTTCTGGATTTTATACATTTAGACGCTAGATCGAATCATTAGCACGGCTTTGAAATTGAATTTATTGGGCAATGGAGATGTTTTGATAACTTTTTTTAATAATTATAGCAATGCCCTAGCTCAAGTGCAGGCGTGTAGCAAGTAAAAGACCATATAATGTTGTTGTCAGTTAAAGCTCTAATGATCAAAGAAAATATATAAATTTTTAGATAGAACAGCTTTTTGAGCAAAAAACTTATTAATTAACTGACTGAAGTTATATTGGATTTGGGATATTTTTTACATTTTTCCCTCCTTGTTATACAGCTTCTCATTTCTTGTTAATCAATTTTCTTGATATAATGATTTAAATTAGCTATATAGTTTGTATTTCATGGATCTGTGTAGAATTTTTTTTATCATAATTGATAGGAAACAAACTGTTAGAAGTTAATCTAAAATAGCTTAACATTAATATATAAGAATATCCTTTTTGGTCATTTTGCCATTTAGTTCCATTAGTGATTAGAAGTTGACATCAAACATGACTATTGCAACATAAAACTCTCATCTTTTGCCCTCTATAATTTTTTGTCAGAAATCAAGCAAGTCAGCCAGTACTTAAAGATGTGGTTACGTTGTAAGAACCCTCTTTATTATTTGGAGGCTTTCCATATATACTCAAAATCACCATGGATTCTCCAAACTTCTGGATTTTCAGATACCCCTTTCAAAAGACCAAAGCTTGCACCACTACAGGTTCCTTTTTATCCCTCTTTATTCTTAAACAACTCCAATAGCTTTTCACTCGCATTTAAAAAATCTCTCTGCTATTTACAATATTTCTTCACCTTTTTATTATCAAAGGAACGCAAAATGATAGACCGCCGTAGGCTGTGTGCTAAAGGTGGAGATGGTGGTAATGGTTGCTTTAGCTTCCACCGTAGTCGACACGTACGTCACGGGAGACCTGATGGTGAGTTCTTATGCTTGTATAATTATTTCATTGACTGTTCTTATATCGAGACCAGACAGTTGCAATTATGTTTATATGAGTAATATTGTTTGTGAAGCTTAAACCTTTCTTAAATTTTGTGGTGCATAGGCGGCAATGGAGGAAGAGGCGGTGATGTGATTCTAGAATGTTCCTCGACAGTTTGGGATTTGAGCAGCTTGCAACACCATATTGTTTGTTACCTTTTCCCTTCATTTGTTCATTCAGTTCATCCTTCTTCATTATAACATGATCTCACACATATCTGTAATATGGAGTAATGAATATGTATTTTACAGAATGCAAAGAGAGGAGGGCACGGAGCTTCAAAAAATAAGATAGGAAGCCGAGGAGATGACAAGGTATTTATTTAGTTACATTGTTTTCCTTGTCATTTTTTAGAGGTGACAATTTCAGCCCCTTTATATTCCAGTGGGTCGATTTGGGTTATGTATAATCTGTAACATGTCAAATGTGTAGGATAAAAGATTTAGATAAAAAGAAGCATATCACATGGGTTGAAAGTTATCCAGATTATATTTCTAATGATACAACCTCTTAAATCATTTTCAATCTTCATATCATATTTGTAATGATAAGTTTTGCAGTCATATTTAGCACATCATTAGTTTATAAAATTTCTACAAAGTGTACAAAAAAACTTCTCTCAGGTCAATGTGGCCTGCTCTAAAGTACCTATTTTGACATGATCCCATTTCAACACGTTACACAACTTGTCTATCTAGCCACCTCTAGTAGTTTTAACATAACTATATTAATATTATTAGTCTTGAACTTTTTGTTAATAAGGTTGTTCTAGTACCAGTTGGCACTGTACTTCATCTTGTTGAGGGTGAGATGCCTTCTATGGTTGGGAAGGGATCATCCGCACCTTTGAACCCATGGGAAATTCCTACGACTACCGAGAGTAATCACAAGGAAATGAAAAGACATAAAGTTTCTTCAAACATAAGTAGCAAAAGCAAGCCTAGTGCTAATTTGGAACCCTTTGACTCTTCGCATGACGAAAAAATAAGTTTGTGGGAAGCTCAAGTGACTGGCAATGGTGCATCTGAATCAGACAAAATGGAAGAATCCGAACAAGAAGAAGAAGAAGAACATATTGAATATAATGTTGCTGAGTTGACCGAACCGGGTCAAATGATAATTGTGGCTCATGGAGGTGAAGGTGGTTTAGGTAATGTCTCTATCTCAAATTCTTATAAAAGCTCTACTCGTAAAAGGCATGGTGTGTTAGAAAAGGTTGATGACGTTGATGTACAAGAAGACGAAAATGACGATACTTCATCACTCACACTCGGTTCTCCCGGTTCAGAGTCGGTTCTCATACTAGAACTCAAAAGCATAGCCGACGTCGGTCTAGTGGGAATGCCAAACGCGGGTAAAAGTACACTTTTAGGAGCGTTATCTAAAGCGCAACCAAGAATAGGCCATTACGCCTTCACAACTTTAAGGCCCAACTTAGGAAATTTAACTTATGATGATTTATCCGTCACGGTTGCTGATATTCCAGGACTTATAAAAGGGGCCCATGAAAACCGAGGGCTCGGGCATGCTTTTCTTCGCCATATAGAACGGACTAGAGTTCTAGCTTATGTTCTTGACCTGGCGGCTGCATTAGATGGCAGGAAAGGAGTCCCGCCATGGGAACAACTGAGAGATCTGATTATGGAGCTTGAGTTTTATAACGAGGGTTTGTCGGATCGACCTGCATTGATTGTAGCTAATAAAATTGATGAGGTGGGGGCCGAAGAAGTATGTGACGAGTTGAGGAGAAGGGTTCGTGGTGTAAACATATTCCCGGTTTGTGCGGTTTTGGAAGAAGGTGTGGGTGAGCTAAAAGATGGTCTTAGGATGCTGGTAAGTGGTGAGGATTCAAATAGATTAACGTTGGATGGCATTGATGTTGATTAGGATGACATTTTTGTGTTATTACAAAATTAGTGATATCAGTGTCAAAGAAATCGGCTTTCTGATGTAATAATATTATTATTTTTGCAGCTGACATTGAAAATGCAGTGACTTGGTGATGTGGGGTCAAACTTATAGAATTAAAGAATTTTTATACGGGTTAAATATAAAGTTAGTTAAATCCAATAAAAGAGCAGCAGATGGATTGGTCAATAATAATTTATATAATTAATTGATGAGTGAGAAATGTAGTTTTTTGTAATTTTTTTGTAAAAAACAATTCTAGTAGTATAATCATTAGTTGATTTATATTTAATTTTAACTCGTGAGTATTTTCACTTTTGTTGGTATTTTTCGGGATGATGATTACCGGTCATTTTGCTATTGACCATGATTATCAAATCGCTAAGATGACATTAAACTGACCATTTATCTGAGTGCGCCACAATGACGCAAATAAATAAGTTAAAACATCCTCAAAGTTATCGGTTATGAAATTCTTTCTTCTAGGTTGGATTGATGATATATCTATAAAACAAATCTTTATTAGCCTCCTCATATAAAAGGGAGGTTTTTTGTAACCTGAATTTGATGTGAGAAAGTATACGAAGGTTATAAAAATAAGTATATAGCATAGTGTTGTAAGTTCATTACTTTTAAATGAAAAAGCTTTTTTTATTATATATTATACATTTATTGTAATCATATATATATATATATATATATATATATATATATATGTATATATATATATATATATCATATGTCAAGTGTCCTCCTTGTCATGTTAGTTAAAGTAATAATCAAGTTTTTTAAATATTCTACTAATTTATTCAAAGATTATTTATTTATTTATTAAAGTTACTTAACTTCGGTAAGTGTTTCAATCTTATGTAGTTTTTTATACGTGCTAAAAAGTTTAAAATCAAGTTATAAAAATTAAGCATATATAAATTTTGATTACTATTTATGATTCTTTTTTTCTAATTTAAAATGTTAGAACTTATTTCTCATTACAATTTTTTTTCTTAACTATTACTTCCTAACGAAATTTACCTTTTTCCATTTATTTGCAACCAAAATCAATACATGTTTTTTTGTCTTAACTAAATTTTATTAAAAATATAAATTTATAAAATACTACACTGTACTGAAACACATAGTGAAATCAACTCAGGTTAAAGAAATGTAAAAACACTTCAAGTAATTTTCGCAAAATACTAAAATAATATGGATGAGTAAATCGGGTAACCGAGAATGTTTCGAGAATACCCAACCCGACCCGAGTACCGAAAACATTTAAAAATGATAACCGAAACCGTACCTATGGTATCATGTGAAGTTTTTCTTATATTCAAACTAGAAGGGTGCCCGCGTAATGCGGTGGGGTAACATTTTATGTCCGATACAATTTTCTAATTTTTGTTATTCTTATAGTAATTTTATAAAAGCTTATTATATTTTTTCTAAGCTAAAATTTAAAACATCAAATAAATAGATTTTACATGACTAATTGTATATTTATGCATTAATTTATTGTACGTTACAAAAAACATATAGGTTTAGCAAAAAATTACACAAAAACGTTTAAAAAATACACATTTACGATTATAGTATCAAAAAGTTTTTAAACATGATAGATTGATATATCAGAAATCTTAAAACAAATTAAGTTGTTTTTGAGTTATGGATAGATATATAAAATTTTATGTAATTTATAGTAATTATAAAGTTATTATGTAACTAATTGTAAGAGGAAATTTGTATGGATTAAATAAGTTAAGTGTTCTTAATTTTATAGTATTTTAAATGATTTATAAGATATGATATCCACGTCAGCATTGGCATCGGAAATAGCCATTCAGGCGCTTGATGGAAGAACGCAACATCCACCATTCTGCAGGTTTTTTCTGAGCGTTTTTCAGTTTTTCACACGATTTGCATTCCTTTTGCTTCTTCAAAACACACGCATTCTATTATATCAATCTCTACTCATCAAAATCCTCTCACAACTTTTCCATTTTCTCCCGTAACTTTGCTCTCTGATTCCTCCATAGTCTCCCGCACCACCTACGTTTTTGCTCCGGCAAAAACCCTAACCATCGAACCTAGGGTTTACTTCAAGTTCCTCAGGTATAAAAGTCTAATCGTTGTTTTGTGTTTGTGTTATTTACCCCCTGCTGTTCACCACTTAATGTATATCAAAACGCTAAACGTCATCAGTTTTTCTGTAACATTTTCATTACAGATTAGTAGCACCATTTGGAGATGTAACAGTATGTCACCTTGTGATTTAGTATATATAGATATATTTGTTTTTTGTTGTGTGAATTACTGAATTTAGTTTCAAGTATTTCGATCATGTTGGAAGTCATATGCCGAGCTCCATCTTGTCTCATGGTTATCTTTCCACCAAATTGAAGGTAGGTTAGGTTAAGTTAATGGCTATTTACCCCACAGTTTTGCTAAAATCGAATGGTTTCTTGAAGACATTGATTATTTCTGTAGGAGAGCTATCTTATAGGAGTTTTATATGCCATCCTTTTTGGTTCTTTATCTTCTTTGTGTTGGCTTGAATCTTACACATATATGCGACTTCATTTTGATTAACTATTTATTTGGAGCTATAAAGGAATATATAAATGTCATAATTTTAGAAGATTGATGTATCTGCATACATTGATACATGTCGTTACTTAACAGTTTCATTGCTTTGTAATATCATTCATTTCCATAGCAAAACTCATCCAGTTCATGGTTACATGCTTCTCGTTTTTGGTATTGATCTCATGTTGATTATAATGGTTCTGCTGGTGGTGATAATTTTTTTAAAGTGAGTCAAATTAACAAGTTTAAATATTTGTTGAGAACTTGAGATCAACTTTGTTGTAGACATTTTCTTGTTTGAAGTAATTTCGTGTTGCTCACTTGTTGTGTTTGATATATAGCAAGATAGGCGTACGATGAGTCGGCGAATAAGAGATACACTTAGCATTGATCGTGAATTCGAGGAATATAAACACAAGTATTACAAGGAACTAAGAGGTGGGCGTTTCAAAATTAGGTTTTCAGAAAAGATTTTGAAATGTCCCTTTTGTCCTGATAGTAGAGACTACAGTTACAAGGACCTCCTCAGGCATGCAAATCGCATTGTGAGAGAATCAAGAAGTGCTAGTTTCAAAGAAAAGGCCAAACATATGGGATTAATTGAGTACTTAGAGAGAGACTTTCATGCTAAAACCAGGTGTTATGATTCAACAAATGTAAATACAACACCAAAGCAAAAAGATAAGGAAGAGCTAATTGTTTGGCCTTGGATGGCTGTGGTTGCTAACATTCCTGTTGAATATAAGAATGGTAGATATGTAGGTGATAGTGGGAAAAAGTTAAAATCTGACTGGATAGAAAAGGGTTACAACCCAGTCAAAGTGCATCCTCTATGGAACCGGCAGGGTCACTCAGGGCATGCAGTGGTTGAATTTGGGAAAACCTGGGGTGGTTTATGTCACGTCATGATGTTTATGAAGGATTTTGAGATAAACAAACACGGAAGGAAAGATTGGTATGATAGGAGAAAGTCCAAAGATGATAAGTTGTATGCTTGGATTGCAACAGATGAAGATTATAACTCCTCTGGTCTTGTTGGGGATTATCTTAGAAAAAATGGCGATTTGAAGACTGTGGCTGATGTTCAAAAAGAAGATGAAGTAAAAGAAACGAAACTAATTCAGGGGTTGAAAACTATGATAGACGAAAAGGACAAAAGAAGTGAAGAAATGAATAGTGAAATAAGCAAAACAGATATTCAACTGAAAACTGTTATGAAACAGAAAGAAGAGATGACTGAGAACTTTAATAGAGGTTTTATTTTCAAGATTGTTTTTTGAAGTTTAATTGTATGTGTAATAGATCTTAATGTAATTCTTTTTGTTTCCTTTTTTAGACATGGAAATGATGCAAAAGAAGGCCAATGAGCAGCTTAAAATGATTACAACTGAGCATGAACAGAGCAAGTGGCTGCTGGAAGAGCGCGAAAAGAAACTAAGAGCGCGTGAAGCTAGAAATGAAACTGAGAAAAGGAAGCTTGACTACGAGAAGAAAATGGTACTCTACTTTGTTTTACATAATTTCTTTTTCTTTTCTTAATCTGCTAGATTATATTTTAAAGTGATGATAAATTTTTTTTTGGCAGAATGAATTGGCCATTCTGGAGCAGAACAAGGCAGATGAAAGACTGTTAAAGTTAGCTGTGGATCAGAAGGTTTATTAACAAAACAAACTTTTTGTTAATTAAAACATGTGTTTTTTATTATTAATATCTGATAAACACATGGCAGAGAGAAAAAGAAAAACTTCACCAGAAAATTATCGAGCTTCAAAAGAAGCTTGATGAAAAGCAACGGTTGGAGCTAGAGATCAAGCAAATGAAGGGGGCCCTAGAAGTGATGAAGCACGTGACTGAAGTAGATCTTGAAGCAAAGAAGAAAATGGAATCAATTCAGAATGATCTGAAAGAAAAAGAAGAGGAACTTGAGGGATTGGAAGAGCTTAATCAAGCATTGATAGTTAAAGAACGAAAGAGCAATGATGAATTAGTGGAGGCTCATAAAGAGCTAATTTCTGTGAGTTTTTTCCTTCATATTTTTATTTATATATTAGTTACGTTTACATATGTATCAATGCCTACATAGAATTAAGTCATTGATCTTTGTACGAACAACAGGGTTTGAGTCAAAATACCGGTCGTGCACATATTATTGTGAAGAGAATGGGAGAGCTTGATGAAAAGCCGTTTCTTGCTGCTGCTAAGAGATGTGGTTCTGGCAAAGAGGGAGCTGAGAATGCTATAAAATTGGCATCTTTGTGGGAAAATCATCTCAGGGATCCTAGCTGGCATCCCTTTAAAGTCATCACTGTCGGAGGGAAAGTTAAGGTATTTCACACCCTTTTTAAATTTTATTAACTTATTTAACATAAAACATCAATAGCTTTTGAGATGAGATTTATCCTAAAATGGTCATTTGTCTTAGTTGATTAAAGTGGTGTATGAACAGATGTTATAAGTTGAATCTGTTTTTTTATAAACCTTTTGGTGTGTGAAATTAAACATCATTATGCAGGAGGTTCTGGATGAAGAAGATGAGAAGATTGCAAACCTTAAAAATGAATGCGAGAAAGATGTATTTGATTCTGTTGTTACAGCTCTGAATGAACTAAACGAGTACAACCCGAGTGGCAGATATCCAGTGCCACAACTTTGGAACAACAAGGAGAAAAAACACGCGACGTTGACAGAAGGCGTCGAATTTCTTCTCAAGCAATGGAAAACCCATAAACAACGCAAACGATGTTAAAAAGATTGCACCCGCCAGATAACTTTGGTAAGTAGTGCAAACTTTAAACTAGCTGCAGTATTAACACTTCATTTGGGAATAATAGTATATGATTTGGAACCCACCCTAAAACGACAACTTTATTAATTATTTGTGCCTCGAGTTTATGTACAGAGATGGACAGGTTTCTGTTATTAGTTGGGTTTTATCTATGATACTAACTTTTCCCTGTTATCATTTGTTCCTTCACTAAAATTGTTCTCGTGTGCTAACTAAACTTAAATCTATAAACACAATATTTTGCTGCAATTATTTGTGGTAAAACCATTTGAATTACAATTATTCAATACCGTGGCGGATCTAAAATAAAAGTTCAGGGGTAACATAATAATTTTTTTTATCATACATTTATATTGATAAAGAGGTCTGAAGTAAGATTGTTCAAATCAAATCCATTTGAGAATGATGGAATTGAAATCGTAGGAGTTGACCTAATATTATCATATTTTTATAACTGATATCCTACTCTTGAATTTTTTTTAAAAAGGCAAATTGGATTTTTTGCCTTAGAAATTACCAATAAGAATCTGTTTTTTTCATCATTCAAATCTCTAATTTTATAACTAATAACACAAGAAGATTAAAAATTACACTCACAAATAACATAATTCAAATACATAAATTCAATATCAAATCTCTAATTCATCTTTCAAATCCCTACTTTATATATCTAATTGTATAAGCCTCAAATATTAGAAATTAAACCAAATAATCATTAATTTTTTAAACAAATAACACTTAAATATTATAATTTGAACAACATAAACCTTAAATCCTTGATTTCATATTGTAATAGAGAAAAAAACCTAGAAATGTTACCTTGAAGTGTGTGGTGAAATCTCATATGGTCAAAGATCACATGTGGGTGGTGGCAAGGGTCGTTGCAGCAAGCGGCTG
Source organism: Flaveria trinervia (assembly GCA_025506515.1). Classification (NCBI taxonomy): domain Eukaryota; kingdom Viridiplantae; phylum Streptophyta; class Magnoliopsida; order Asterales; family Asteraceae; genus Flaveria; species Flaveria trinervia. Next base: position 13,919,179 of record CM046444.1, read on the forward strand.
TTCGGCGGTGGTCAACCGGACGACCGGAGTTGAGGACGTGGGGTCATCCACGGTGTGGGTTGATGATGGCTAACTAGCTATGGCGTGTGGGAAGAGATGAATGGTTGATGGGGACATGGGACGATGGATGATGTTTTTTATTTAAGTTTATGTTTGATTGGGTTATGAGTATTCCGGCTTATTAGTTAGGCTTTTGAAGTTGTTTAATGTTTTTTTGGGCTTTTTATTATTTTAGGGTTTGTTAATTATAATTGTATTGGACTATTGGGTATTTAAGCTTATTAGTATTTATGTTTTTTTAAAATTTATTTTTTTATAAAAAATAAGATTATTTTTTATAAAATTAAAAATTTTCTATGAAGTGTTGAGTTCAATCTTTTTTAGGGTAACATAATATTTTCTCACGAGTAAAGCAAAACCGTAATATTTTTTGACATAAAACCGTAATATTTTTGACGCTACCCGTGAAAAGTTGAGATTGCATGTAAGTCCGCCCTTGTTCAATACATTGAGGTAACTTTTCTCATGCTTCTTGTGTATATAAATATCATACTCGTATTAGCGAATTTGGTTAATGTTACGTAGCTGTTATTAGTTTAATTATCCATGTTAAAAGAAACTTGCCACCGTAAAGTACAACCTCGTGACAACAGAAATTCTTTTAAAAAAATGACGGGAGATGGTTCCAAACGCTTTCTGTTTATACTTTCGTCAAGTTAGCAAGAATATTAAAATCATATGGTCTCAAATCCAACTAAATTAATAATCATTTAATATTGAAATGAGTGAGAGATACAAAATGATGTGAGATAAGAAATAGAAAACATCATCTATGATGCATCAGAAGTAATACATAAAAAATAACTGTTTAACCTATTTGCAATTAATATAAAGGAAAATTATTAAAATAATCGTCTCATCAAATCGAATTATTAAAATAACCGGATAAAATTAAAGTTTATAAAAAAAACAACCAATCGGAGCCTGTCACGTATCATCCCTCGCTGACGCGGCGAGGGATTATGGGAATCTCTCACCCAAAAAAACGTGCCTGTTGAGAATCTAGCATAATCCCTCGCCCACGTGTACCCCTCGCTGACGTGTCTTTGATCACTCGTTGAGTCATGAGGGTTATGAGAATCTTTTGCCCATAATTACGAAAATACCACCATCGCCCATATTAAAAAAATATTTTTTAATAGAAAAATCCAAAAATTTTAATTATTTTTTACTTTTTAAATACTTAAATTTTAATTTAATTTATTTCCCTATATAGTACAATGTTTACCCTTAACATATTGAAATCTTACATTTAAATATATGTTATAACTTTTAAATATTCATTATATTTTTATTTATTATATTTTTATTTTATCAGTGGCTAATAACATCTAAAAAATAAAATATTTATTAACTAATAGTTTTGATAGTTTATTTATTCCACACATGTAATACATAATCTCTACCATAGTCATTTAAAAAATAAAATATTCATAAAATTACTGCCCAGAAAAATAGTATTTAATTCATAATCATGATTCGTTAATATATAGTTTAATTAAGTTCAATTTCAGTAACTGGATTTGTTAAAAATAATTAGTTTCATTAAAAATATTCAAAACATCATTTACTTATAAATTTAATAAATTATTTTAATTTTAATACAAAAGTTTTATTAGTTGTTTCATTTTATCCAATATAATAAAACTTTTAAAGTGAAACTAAAACAACATATAAAGCTTTTGAAGATATATTGATTTTTTTAGTTTTTTAAAGGAAAATAATTTCTTTAATCAAACCTTAGATAACAAAATTAAATTGAACTCTATATATTTATATCAATTATTTGCCTGCGTTGTGTTTAGCATTTAGTTTTTATTTGTTTATTTCTTTTGAAGTTTTATATAAATTTTAATGGTCGCTCGTCCGATCGGGCGAACCTAATGACATCGTAGATATGTAAATTTAAAAAATACATGTATAAAATACTTTTTTGAGTAGATTTATTATTTTGACAAACTTTAGAAACTTAATCTGAAAGTAAAATTCCAAAGCACAAATTTTAAATATTAAAACCTATTTGTCCAGAAACAACAAATGTTATGATTCTTTTTTATTTTATCTCAAACTAAAAGTAACATACTATTTGTTATTTAATATTTTTTATTTTTTTTTCTTTTTATTTGTTTGTAACACCCGTTATTTTAAAAACAAAGACAATAAATGAAGAATAAAAGAAATAAAAGCAATAAAGCCTAAGTGGAGGGACTAAAAGTGTCCAAAAGGACAAAATCTTTGAAAAGTTGGTGTAAAGGTGGGCATGGCCGCCCACCCTCTTTTCACATCACTTTTCACTTCGGTTTTAGAGAGAGAGAGAAAGGAAGAGAGCATATCTTTCGGTTGAAGAAAAGAAGAAGAAGAGAAATTGAATTCAAGGTAAGAATTCAAGGTTTTTAGTGTTTATGATGGGTTTTATCTCGGTTACATGCTTATGTGCTTATATGCTTGTGTGTGTGCCCGTGTGTGTGTGTTGGTGTGTTTTTAGGTGTTTGAACTCATTTGCAAGCGGGTTAGAAGGAAGAAACACCCAAGTTGCACCAGGTGAGTTCTAGACCCCGGTTTTACTTGTTTTAAACTCTCTTTAGGGCTGAAAATGTATTAAAACGATTTCAAATGTTTATGTATGTTTACCCGTATGTATTATGCATGTTGGATTATGATTCTTGAATGCTTATAGGTTTTTCATGTTTAGAATAGCCCTGGTAAGCTTAGAACAGATAGGTATGATGAATGGGTTCGAAATCATCCTGGAAACATGTTACACAAAAGGTTCATGCGCCTAGATAAGGCTAATGCGCTTGGGAATGTCTTAGAAGAATTTAAGTGTAACTCATGCGCCTGAACAGTAGCCTATGCGCTTGAAATTTGCCTTAGAAATGATAAGTGTATCCCATGCGCATGAACAGTAGTCCATGCGCCTATAAATGTTAGTCGGACGATTAAGTGTAGACCCATGCGCCCGAATAGTGCCCATGCGCCCGAATAGTGCCCATGCGCCCGAATAGTGCCCATGCGCCCAAGTGTCCATGCGTCCGAATGACCCATGCGCCTAAGTGTTCATACGCCCGAATAGTGTCCATGCGCCTGAATTGTTCATGCGCCTAAGAGTTAAAGCAGTTAAGTGTTGACTGATGCGCCTACATAGTAATGAAACGCCCAAACAGGGCTCATGCGCCAAATAGTGCCTAAGCGCCCAACACTTAGAATTTATTACAAAATTCTTGGGAGTCTGTGCTTTTAGGGATTTGACCGAGGTTTGACTAGGGCTTATTAATGATGGGTTTCATGCATGATTATGATTGTTTTATGATTGCCTTATGATTGTTCCTTATTATTATTGCTATTATTATTATTATTATTACTTATAGTGTGTGACTTTACGTGGTATGTTTATTATCGTAACGTAAAGTATATTGTAATAATAAAGAGAAAGAGCAATAAAGAAGAGAAGAGGAACATTAATAAAATGTTAACAAGTCTTGCAAGCTTACAGGAGGTACACGACCGTGTTGTCGTTAGCTCAACTGTGCTGCGGGTTAGCTATCCTATTATACACACAGGGCCAGTCAATTGAGATTGGCAGGACCTTTAGAGCTTACCCTAGGTGATTGGGTCGGCCTTGTATACAGTAAACAGAACCCTCTTGAGGGATATAGATGGTCCATCACCAGTTTTCACCACGCATACAATTTAGGGTATTGCTCACTGGTCCATACAGATAGTGAAAGATAAAGATAAAAGAATACAGAGTAAACAAGACATACAGTAAAAAGAACGAACATTATCTGTTCATATAGTTAATGCGTGCTCGCATACAAAGTAAAGAGTTGTATTTCAAAGAAAGAGTATTTTCATATACAACATACAGAAAGTAGTTTATTACTTTTAAAACTAGAATTCACTCAGCAACGCTGACTTTTATACATTTTAGTTGGCAGGTAATTATTGCTGAGGATGGCATGAGGGTGAAGCTACTCGGCAGGGAAAGACTGACATCCATTCGTATTTCAAATTGCTGTTGTTTTGTAATGCAATTAACAGTTCTTTTGTAATCGATTAAACAATAGTGTATTGCTTAACAACAGTCTTTTAATAAAATGAATGATTTTTGTTAAAATGATTCCGCTGCTTATGTTTGTATAATTATAATGTTTTAAGGTATTTAATACTTGAATGATCAACTGTGAGGTCTCTGGGAACGGGGCCTTACATTGTTGTTATATATGTCCTCTTTCAATGTTAGTATATAAAAAGGATAAAATAAAGAACTAATAAATTCTTTTAAAAGTTTTAAAAAAATAATAATATAATTCGTCTTTGATATTTTTACACAATATCCTTTATTTTAACTTCTATTATTTTTAGTATAAATTTATATGTTTTTGTTAAGTGCTCGATTCTCATAATGGTTACAAATATTTTGTAACTTTTAAATAGTATATAGTTTTATTGTTGTTTTAAATATGGTTATTATTTTTATAACCAAGTGTAAAAAGTCAAAGTGGATGCGAGTGAAAGTGAAATAAAAGAAAGAATAAGGGTAGAAGTCCAATCGCTGACGTAGGCGAGGTATTCGGGACCCTCGTTGACGTGGGCGAGGTAGAGGTCCAATCCCTCGCTTGGAGAAGTGTGCCCTCGTTGACGTGGGCGAGGGATGGGTCAAATCACTTGCCTAGGATACCGGACCCCTCATTTTTTATTTTTATTTAAAAAAACACAATATACACGTGGGCAATGGAATATAATCCATGTGGGCGAGATTTCATGAATTTTCCTCGCCCATGGCAAGGGTCAAAGTCAAAAGTCCGTTTTCGTAATTTGAATGGTCAATGGTTAGTTTTGTAAATCGAGTTGGTCAATTGATTATTTTTGTAATTTTCCCTTAATATAAAGGTTGTTTTTTATTCAACAAAGAACCGATCAAAGTTTGATTTTCTTTTATAACTGAGTATATAATGTTTAGCATTATTTTTCTACGATTGGAAATCAATTCTATTCAAAATCAAAAGTAAAGACAAAATTTGGTTATCTTTTATAAATTTGGGTATATAATATTTTTACTATGATGTGTTTATTTTTATTTGAAATTTCATATAAAACTTTTCATCTTCGACCTGTTGTGAAGCGCGGGTAACTACCCTCTAGTTTGGAGTTCAAAATGCATCATTACTTTTTGGGGTAGAAGTAATTAGACGAAAGTTATTATTATTATTGTTATTATCGGAACAATAAAACTACACCTATATGATTTCAATTTTAAATCTACACCAATGTTTATTACGAGACTTAAATCCTTAACTTCATAAAAAATGACATCATCACTATATACGTACTTGATACTATTAAACTAGATGCTATTTTTTATTGGTCGAATTTGCAACTAGAAAATGCATATGATCACAATCAGTGTTGTTATCCATCTTTTTATATTTATGCAAAATGAACCGGATTTTAAATCGCCGTATATCACGCAACGGGAGGTGGGAAGAGTTTGATCATAAATTTTTTAAAAATTGTAAAACAAGATAATATATTTTCCAATTATATATATATATTATCCATATATTAAAGTTCTCGTCCAACATTCCAAGGAGGCTTTATTTCTATGCATATATTATTATAGTCAATGAATAAACTCCGGCTAAATTAACCAACATGCTTTTAGATGAAATAGAAAACGTAAGCGACATAACATAGTAGAATTGACTAAATTAGAAACTGATTATTTAAAAAAGAATTAAATTATTAATAAACTTGATGGTGATTTTTAGAAGTTATGGACTTTTTTTGATCTTTTTGTACAAGTCAACTATTTGAGTTACCGATCTCTTAAAAAAACCATCTTCATTGCATATATCACCAGAGCATTTTTATACTGTCAATATCTTGACCATTGATAAGGAGCAGCTTACTTCGTGTAAAAGTAATATATATTTGTCTTAAAAAAACTAGATGTTGTTATTTGTTTATTTATCTATTTTCTGCTATTACATTGGTTTTATATATCTATATCCTCATAACTCATTTTTTTAATAAGTTGGAGTATAAGAAATTATAAGAGAGCTGAGGATGATATATCAATTTCAAAATTAAAATTTATTTTCATTAATATGCTTTTTTAAACCCTTGCCATTTAAAAAGAACATCGTATTTTCAACACCTTGATATCATTACATAAAACATAAACACCTTGAGCTGGTAACTCCAAAATCAATGATTTTGGGCTGCTGACTTGATTTGATAATTAGTATCGCATTCCCCGCCTAGTTCTATTGGCATGCCCTTTCTTTTGTAACACTTAAAAAAGTCTCTAACGACCCAATTATCATTACAACATTCTCTACCATAGAATTCAGTCTTTGGGGTCAACCTGGCGGTTTCCATTAAGAAGGTAGCGTAAAGGAGGCTCGAGTGCTTGCAACAAGAAGGTGGCAAGGCCAACGAAAGGGGAGAAACGAAAGACCTTTTCTGGTTCCCTTGGGCCGGGGGTGCTTGTGGGAGGGGTGTGCAAAGCAAGGGAAGGAAAGGCCATTCGAAAAAAAATGTTTCGTGTTAATACATAATTGTAGAAATAAGTTTTAATTGACAAGATGTAAATATTTAATCACAAATAACACGTCTTCATATGTATTATATAATTCAATCAAAGTACAAATACAACCCTTATCAAAAAGGGTAACTCAATAGTTAAAAAGATTCTAACTATTGTGTTTGTGTTTTCATCATGAACTAACAATTAACAACATATAATTATATCATTATACTTGGCAATTTTGTGGTCCAAGACCGACAATTTTTGCAAAGGTACATATTTATACAAGAAACCATAATTTGTTTGTAACAAGAAACCATATGCGACGGTTGAAAAATCCAGTCAGCTCATGGAAACAAATTTAAATAGATTAGAGGGGAGTATTGCGCTCGTTCTTCAAACCCGAAAGTTTTTTCCAGTGAAGGTTTGACCAAATTGCCAATTGGCAGGTACAATGTTCCAAGATGTGGAGGTTCGTCGATCGCTTCCTGTGACTCTAAAAGAAAGCGATTGGCCAGTGAGAACGGCATTAGATTGCCAGTTTTGACCCCAATTGCGACTCATGCTCATCCAATTAGTCTTCGTGCCTTTGACCCACGCCTTTTGGATATCACCCGCACCAGCAACATTAGTGATCAACACCAAGTTGAAGTAACGGAAACCGTTAATCGTGAACCTGATCCCCCCTGATTTCCTGCAAGGGACTCTGCAATAATAAACCATATACACAAAGGTCAGTTTCGTCAATTTGCATAACATGTTCACATAGTATAGCAATGGTGTCGTGGGACCCACAAACTTTACTCTCATCACGTGCCGGTGGTCGTACCACCGGTGATTACAAACGGTACTTTATAAACCCTACTCAATTTTCTAGTTACTTTTTATTTTTATTACCTTTTTACTTCTCCAATAACCATAACCATATTACTATATTAGTAATAACTATAAGATGAGTTTACACATGGACGAATAGATAAAAGCACGTCCAGGAATGAAAGTCAAATTAAAGTTGCAACTTTTTAATACCTTTAAACAAAAGTAAATGAATATATTTATAACTATCTCGTATTTTTCTCTAAACGTACTTTTATATCAATATCAGTGTCGCTATTAACAAACATTGATACCGTTAAACTACAAAACTAAAATAAGGGTAGAGACGCATACCTGCGGTACGAGACGGGAACGATGCCGGCACGATATTGTGCAATTTTAAGGAACATGGGCATGGCTAGATCAAAATGTGTACGAGGAGGGTTACACCAGCCACCGTTATCATTCGGTAACGCGTAATTCGGTGGGCAAAAATTGGTAGCAGTGATGAAAATTGAGGGGCTACCGGGGTGGCACCACTGAGGGGTGTTAACACACTTAATTTCAAAACAAGCACCGCAGCTAAACCCGTTGTTAAACAACGCGGTGCTTAACGCCGCGGTGTTAACCCCGTACCCTTGGCTGTATAAGTTTCCGTATCCACAAGCACCACCTGTGACAAAAAATAATAATAGTAACATCAACATTTGCAACAGAATTTTATATGATTATAACTAATAATATACTTTAACATACCCATTGTGCCGGAGGCGTCACTACCACCGTAGAACGTGGCATGAGCGCTTTGCCACGGTCCTCCGCGTAGTTACCGGGGATTCGGGCTTCCGTCGCTGATAACAAAGAGGCTACGAGGAAGACAATGGCGACGGAGACTGACATTTTTAGTGACGATTGAGGGTGGTTTGTGACGATGAAGAGAAGACTGAGGGGAAATGGGAGGGGGTGTGGGGTACTTATGGAGGGAAGTGGTGGAGGTGAGGAGGGTATTTGTGTAAATTCATGTTTTTGAATAAATGTAGTGGGAGTGTAAATTACGTTTGTTAATTGTGTTAAAAAATGGAAATAGAGATAAAACTGATGATTAAGAAGAGATTGTGTGGGGCCGCTGAAAAAGTTGCTTGTTTATATTGCTGGTTTTGACCCGTTGGAGTTATCTGACCCGAATGATGTTGTGGATAACCGTATCAAATTGTAATTATGCAACTTTGTCATATTCATGTTTAATCAAGTGTTAGATACTTGTATAACACTTAAAAGAAGTTGTATCGTGTAATATATGATATTTAAAAATTTTCTTTTAGAATGTATGCTTGACAATTACTAGTGGTGATCTAGTAACATTAAAAAAAAATGTATGCTAATCATTAAGAGGTGCTGGATTTCATCTTCACTTAAAATATTGAACAGATTTAGATTGAATAGAGTATAATTATACTAAATGGTAAAAAAAATTATGATCGGTGTGCTTTAAGTTTGTTAATCTTTTCCAAGGTTGACTTGTTACTGAAATTTCTATTATGTTAAAAATACCTAATTAAGATCCCACATAATGATAATTAGTTAAAAACCATATATTATAGGAATATAAGCATTAAAATGTACACAATTCAGGATGACTTAAAAGTGTGGATTTTGTTCATTTACTAAGGAATACGAAGACTTTTTCTATAATAAAAAAATGAGTTATTTTTTTAACACCATGCCACTAAGAATTTATAATCATTGTATGTCACATGCTTTATCTAGATGACCATGCGAGTTGAGGACCCGAAAATGTCTCTACTCAAGCTTAATATAAAATTGAAGAGTTTTTAATTAAGATGTGTTTGATGGTTGGGTTAAAAAAATATAGATATATTTTTTTCCTCAATTTACAAAAAGATCAAGGATACATGCCTAGTTTTTTCTTTTGTAAAGCAAATACTATTAAACGGTTAAAAAATAAAAGATTTTTTTTTTCAAATAACATACTCTAAATCATATTTTATATAAATGAAACCAATATATAAATTAAATCGCCTATAAAGTTGTACAAACAAGCTGACAAAACTCTCTTATTCTAGCAATGAATACACGATAATGTTTGAGCAGCGAATGAATAATTGAACTCAATATAATGAGAGTAAACTTCACATATACATGTAAATTTGGAATTAGATTATTCCATTTTGGGGCACACAAAATATCTTTTACACTTGTAAAGTAAAATGATCAATTATGAAGTTACCCTAAGTTACCCAACAAATGTATACAATATATGGTGGTCGGTTGAAAAGTAGGGTTATTTATTATGGGTGTTGAGTTAGGAAAATTGTACATCTTCTACCTCTTATGAAAGCACCCTTTTAATTTTGGGTGTTGTAAATTTTTCACATTTATTTTATGTGTATTAAATAAATATAAAACTCTTTGAGTTGTTTTTTTTACCAGCGAAGCAAAGAAAATTCATTAAAAGCTGCAGTTAACAATAAACTCCTTTAGTTAAACATAAGGTTTCAAGATGACACTATATAAATATAAAATAACAATAAATTTTCTTATTAGTTATTGCTAAGTTTGTTTAGTAACCTTCAATGGTCATTAAAAACCATCTTATAATAGTTCATAGCTTATTAATTATTAATAGATAACTTTAAGTATAAATGGTTAAAATGTAACGTTTTATAGGTTATCTTTTAATCATTCGGATTCATGTTACCGTTTAACTATTAAAAAGCTATAAACCATTAAGATGTTAATAAGCTACCAAACAACCCTAATATATATATTAAAGATAGACAAACTCGGTGCTACAAAGTTAGCACACGCATGGGGACTAGAAGTATGTCAAATGAAATCCGAATAAAAGTATTTCCTTTTCACTGGTATACCAAATACAAAAAATCCTATAGTATTTCTATATAATATCGAAATTTAGGCTAAATTTTGAATTAAATATCAATCGATCGATCAGTTCTAACTATTTATCATTTGCGTTACTATAAATTATATTTTAAATCATATTTATAAATAACATATCTTTATTTTTGACAAAATACCATATATGATAAGGTTTAAATAATAATCATGTATTATTCAAAGAACTTAAGAGAACCCATCAATAGTGATCAAAATAATTATATATTTATTGTTAGAAATAATATTATTGCACATATACAAAACTATGGTTTTTATATATGCGTGTGATTTCACGAGTGTAAAACATTGTACAAAGAATCATATTTGTGTTTTTTTTTAAAACTTACCTTACTGTTAACTTTTTTACACGTTTAAATTTCCAAAAATATTTAAGTAATCCTGCAATATGAGTATATAACATATAAACCAATCATGTAATTAACTCATAACAACAAAAGAGAGTTTTTGTTTAAATCTTTTCCTACTAATATTAACATTATTTCGTAATTGCAAATTCTGGACTTGTTTACTTTGTACGGACATAGGACTAATGATGAAAAACTTGTTGAGCACCAAGTGTGTACCTCACGTATCAATTGTGGTACGAACAACTTAGGTTCCGTAGGTGTTGAGTCAAATTAAAAGACGATTATTAAAAGTCAAAATTAGAAAGTCAAAGCAAGATAACCGGCCGTGATTAAAGGAACACAATTATTAGAATATTACTCAACTTTTGAGAAAGGCATATTGAAAAGGGCCTCACAATAAAAGACAAAAATAATAGAGACAGTTAACACAATTAATCTTTTAAAATTTATTCTATCATAGAAAACCAAAACTCTTTTAAGTACTTTTCATCTGCTAATAAAAATTATATAGCTATCATTGTTTATAAATTATAACTATATATGTTTTTGATTAATAATGAGTTAAGTTCGGTTTTACTCACTGAGATATAATAAAGTTAACTATGTTCTTTAAAAGATTATAAACGTTAATTTACCTTCAAAAATTTCATATTTGTTTCAGTTTTAATTCAAAATTTTCATTAGTTGTTTAAACTTAATGCAATATAATAAAGCTTTTGGATTTAAACTGAAACAAATTATGAAACTTTTGAAGGAAAAAACGATGTTTCCAATATTTTGAAAGAAAATAGTTACTTTTTTCAAACCTGAAAAAGCAAAACTGAAATTAACTCATTAATAATTATAGTTGTTATTATCAATTATATGTACAACTAGAAATTACTAAGTGACTAATTAACTTACTCGTATACAAGTACCAAATAGCAACGTTCTCACTTACAAATAATCCTATCACATAATTCAGGTGTTGTAAAATTATTTAGCATCACTAGACGAAATCGCTATTGTTGTGTTTATCAAGTATGTCATGTTTTATTTAAAAGGATAGATGCACTAGCTGATTTCTAAGAAAAACACTTATAGCTTCGACCATGATATCATTGTTTTGTCTTTTTGTTTCAACTATCTTAATCAATAAAGTGTTATACATGGGGTGACAAGGGATATAAGATTTTTTGTATTTGTGTTTCGTTATTCCGACTCTTATGACAATTCCGTTCTCATGTGAATACCATTAATGTTAAGCCGCACGTACCACATTTTTTTAGAACTTATTTTAACATGATGCATGGATTTTAATTTCACGTTTTAGAAAATCCAAGCTTTAGATACACTTTTACAAATTGTATATTTTTCTTCCGGTCATTTTTCTTATTCACGTAAATATGATGCCAAAGGACATGATATTAAGATGTTATAGTGTTCCTTCCACGTATTTAAAGGTCAAGTCTCATTATATTATAATTTAAAAGAAATACTGTGGTTTTGTAAATTGGTTTAATAGGTGTCAAAACATAATTTTGAAAGTTAAAGTCTCATTATAAATGCAAATTTGTTTTTGAGAAAGTGGTGCAAATGAAAAAAATGGTTGGTACGTACGTTAGGGAGAACCGGTGGGCCCATAAATATTAAATAATAATATTCCTAGTCTACAATAAAGGCAGACCCCGATTGGGCACATCACATGGCATGTAAAGCGACCTACGCCATGCATGACGTAAGCATGAGGGTCTACGATTGAAACTTTGATGATTGTACTCTGTGATTGCCTTTTGACTTTTGGTCAAAATCAATAACCATATGTCCATATGCATCTACAGATATAAAAATATTTGACCATATGCCATATGGCATGTTAACGGTTACAGTATTTCAACAACTGTTTAACGGTTGACTAACGTTGCAACTTTCATGAAAGTAATATAACAAGTGTTTTCCAAGTATGCTTGCGCTATAAGGTTATGTATCGTGGGATTCTATCTATTTTTAACTTATTTTAATATTACGATATGTGATGCTTATCGAATACTAAATAAAATTTCTTATCAAGTAGTTTGATCTTGTTAACTTGTTGTGGATCAGGTGATTAGGAGTTTCAATAAATTTCTTAATTAAAATTTTAGTGTAAAACATTAATAGACAAGTAAACATTATAATCAAATAAAATTTACTATAAACATAAAACAAATAAAAAACAAATTAATTAATTTATCTTAAAAAGAATAGAAATACTAGTCTAATATAAGATCATCGGGTTGTCTAGCCAACAAATGCTCGATCAATTCACAACAGAAGTTTTCGTGCATCTGATTATTCTTGATTGATGTTACATTTTTTGGTATTTGTTGATCAGTAATTGTCGATTATAGTTGGAGAATGTCTCCTTGGTAGTTTTGACAAATAGTTTTACCATTGCCTTCTAAAATCATATGACGTAATATAAAACAAAACTATACTACATTCATTATCTTCCTCCTTCTCCAAAATTGTATCGGGTTTTGTATCAAATGAAGGCGTTTTTTTAGAACTCCAAATGCTCTTTTAAAGTCTTTTCTTGTAGATTCTTACTTTTTCGTGAAATATTTTTGTTTTTCTTCAAGTGGAACTTAAAAGCTTTTAATTACGATTCCAGACGTACCCTAGCCGTCCAGATTCCTTCCAATTCGTTCTCCAAGTTCATAGAACACATTAGATCGATTCCCAATCGATTTCTAACGTTAGTTTCAATTCTTGATTGATTCTTCGTGTGTTCTCATTGATTGGATCGCCGATCAATAGGATTCCGCACTATTTGATCTGGTTTACATGCTAATCTCTAGGTATTTCGTTCAAATACCAGGTCCCAACAAGTGGTATCAGAGCATTGGCTCTTGATTACGTGTGATTCAATCAAGATTGATAAAAAGTTTGTGTTTTGCACTAAAACGCAATCTTTTGTGTCAAAAGTGATCTTGGACGTTCCCGCTCATCAAAGTTTGGTTTCTACGGACTTAGGCAATTCAACCTTGCGAAAGTTCGAACTTTTACGGCTAAAACACGTTTAACCTAGAAATTTTCGCATAACAGCAGCTTCAGTCGCACGAGTGAGCCATTCGCACGACTGGACTCATTCGCATTGCTCAGTCGCACGATTGGACATAGTCGTATCTCCATTCGTACGATTGAACCGTTCGGTCGCACGGTTCATACGCATCAGATTCATTCGCACGACTGAGCTAATCACTTAGTTCAGCCGCACGATTGAACCGGTCGTAGAGTTCATACGCACGACTGAGTGTTCATACGCACGCCTAGTCCATTCGCCCTTCAGTCGGCCGACTTAAAATTGCTTATTAGACTTAAAGTTTTTACAAGGAAGATCAAATGTCAGCCTTTATTGCTGGGAAGGACTCTAGGATCCAGAACCTGCTGCTACTTGAGAGTGAGGTGGGTAATCATAATAAACCACCAAAGCTTTTAACGTTAGATGAGTTTCCCCACTGGAAACAACGTTTTGAGATCTACCTCAATGGAGTGGATCCGAATCTATGGGAGGCCATCGAGATTGGATATAGTACACCGGTGGGAGCCGATGGAGTAAAGTTAACCTTAGGAGGGATGACAGACGCGCAGAAAGTAAAATATAATGCAAGAAGAGGGTCTATGCATTGATTACACAGTCTATCCCTAAAGAGATATTCCACCAGTACTTAGAGAATAAGCAGTCCAAGAAACTATGGGATGAGCTAGAGAAGAGGTACGACGGGAATGCCTCGTTGAAGGCAATCAAGGCTAAGGAGTTAAAGAAGGAATTCGACAACTTCTCATCGATGGGAAACGAGAGTTTGGACGATGTTATAGATAGATTCTACATCTGATGAGTGAACTGCATACACATGGGTGGTTACTACCATGGAAGAGAAAGTTAATAATTTTGCAGACGGATTGCCTGAAAAATGGGTTTCATTCGTGTCTAATCTTAGACAGAATGGAATGCTGTCAAAACTGGATATTAATGACTTCATTCTTAAGTTGCGAGAAGAATCACTTAGAATGAAGTACAGAGCTCAGAAGTCTACGTACAATCAAAATCCAGCTTTATACAATGCCACTCCTCAAGCTAAGACATCTGGAGCAACCCTCCAGACTGCATTTGTGTCTAGCTCATCGAGTCCTACACATGCACCTTCTTCAGGTTCAGAAATGTCAGGGTCTTCTTGTACCAAATACATTGGATCTGAAGCAAATGCTACTAGACTGAAGACCGAGAACCTCGGTAATGTGACTGTGGAAGTAGCTCGAGAGCACATGGATCTATTAGCAGCAATGGTCCATTCCTATGATGAACTTGTTGCTGGAAAGATTGGAAACTGCCATCTGGCAGACGAGGACTACGAGCAGGTGGACGAAATGGAGCTTGAGAGAATGGACATAATGTGGGCCTTAGCAAGTGTTGTCCGGAGGGCGAAGAAGTTTGTGAAAAAGACTGGACAGAACTTGGTTGCTACTAAGGATACACCTTTGGCTTCGACAAGAGTAAAGTGACCTGCTTTAACTGTGGTGAAAAGGGGCACTTCAAGAGAGAATGTGTGAAGCCAAAGAAGACTGGGAACGGGAACCCGTTCTCATCCTTCACTGTCTAGACAAGCAAACTACCAGCTCTACTTCCTCAAACAAGGACTCAAAAGCCTTGATGCTCATGATGATGAAGGACAGGATTGGAGCTTTAGGTTTGTCTCACCAGGGGAATCAAACATTGCAAATGTAGAAGATATTGACAGTGATTCCGCTAGTGAAGGAGATCTAGCAGTTGAGATAGCAATGTCACATAGTGAAGAAACAACTGCAACCGAGGTCAGTTACAAGCCAAAAGTGGAGACTACCATGTCAGAGACAGAAAAGACAGAACAAAGAATCAGAATCATCTGATACTGCATTGATGGCAAACGCTTCTGAATCAGCTCAGGTAAGTACTACTGACACAATGTTTAATAATCATGCTTGTTCTGATTGTGATGCCTTTAGGAATAGCATAGATGCTAAATTTGCTAGGTTATTAGATCATAATGATAACTTGATAAAAGATTTGCATCTATGCACTGAGGCTAATAGGGTATTAAAACAAAATGAGCTCAGTTATAAAGAAAAGATAGACCTTTTGACTAAACAACTTAGGGAAACCGAAGTAGTTGCCTTTAATCAAGCTAATGACATTAGGTATTATCTAAACTCCCTAGAAGACACTAAGAAGCAAAGGCAGTTCTAGAAGTAGATGTAAATTCACTAAAACAGAAACTGCATAGTTGGACTAGTTCGTCGCACATAGTCCAACACTTAGTGAAAGAAAGGAACAACGGGGAGGGACTGGGTTATAAAGTGGTTCCGCCACCACCTGAGACTATGATGAACCTAAAACTAGACCTATAAATAGTAATCCCATCAAGGATCATGTAGTGTCTACTCCTCTTGTTAGTTATCCAGATTCCTTATGTTCATCTATTGACACTGGAAACAAACAAAAGGAGACCACTTCAAAGGCAAGGGTAAATTGCCTTGTGTTAATCTGGAAAAGGAATTTGAAAAGGTTGACTTAAACTCAGGTTCAAACAAAGTCAAATCAGAACCTAAAAGGGCTTTTAAGGATAATCTTTCACATACTTCAAGTCAAAGACCAATTAACAAAAAGAAAAGGATGTCAAACAGGTTAAATCAGTTAATTTTGTTAAACCAGTAAACACATCAAAAGAACCAGAGTCAAAACCTAAAGTGAGTGATATTACTAGAGTGTCACACACGTCTCCACAAAGAAGTAAAGGCTTGGGTTCCTAACCTAAACTAATCCTTACCTCGTATGTGCAGGTTGTTCAATACACTGCTGAAACTAACACGTGGATAGTAGACAGCAGAGCATCCAGGCACATGACAGGAAAAAAGCTCTTTTATCAAATGTCAAACAAATAAAAGGAGGGCATGTTTCGTTTGCTGGAAACAAGGGAGGATATATCACAGCTCAGGGAGAAGTGGAAATCAGAAAGTTAAGTTTGATAGGTACTGAACTACGTCAGCAACTTCAAAAAAACTTACTCTCTGTTTCTCAAATATGTGATAAGGAATTTAAAGTCATCTTCGACAACAAGAAGTGTTACGTACTGAAGAAAGACTACGTGATCCCAGAGGACCAAGTTTTGATGACTGCTTCAAGATATAAAGATCTTTATGTCTTGGATCTGTCAACAGCTTCTACAATGGATCATGAGGTTCAGTGTTTCTATCCAAAGCTACTGAAAAAGACTCCATCTCCTGGCATAGGAGAATGGGACACACAGTCAAAGAAGATGAATCACTTGATTCAGAAGGATCTGGTGAGAGGTGTAAATGTCAAGACTTTCAGCTTCCTGATTTCTGTATAGCTTGCAAGAAAGGTAAATAGACAAAGAAGTCTCATAAGGAAAAGAAAGTTAATTCAATAGAACTTCCTCTTGAACTTCTACACATGGATCTGTTCGGTCCAGTCAGTACAAAGAGCATTGCAGGCGACTTGTACTGTTTTGTGGTCACCGATGACTACTCAAAGTTCACTTGGGTAATGTTTCTGAAATCCAAATCAGAAACATTTGAATCATTCAAGGAGTTGGTAACCACACTGGAATCTCTCTACAAGCTGAAAGTTAGACAAGTACGCTCAGACAACGGAACGGATTCAAGAACCAGGAGATGGAGGAATACTGCAAGGAAAAGGGGATGTGCATCAATTCACTTCTGCTTACACACCTCAGATGAATGGCGTTGCTAAGAGAAAGAACAGGAGTTTGATAGAGACAGCACAGACTATGCTGGCAGACTCGAAACTGCCTATCCAATTCTGGAATGAGGCAGTGGGCAAATGCATGTTTACACTGAATCGAGTCCTGATAGTCAAGCGCCACGGAAAAACATGTTACGAGCTACTACAAAGACGCAAACCGAACTTGGAGTATCTCGAACCATTTGGTGCACCGTGCACACTTTTGAAGAAGACACAGAGGGTAAATTTAGCGAGAAGGCAGATGAAGGCATCTTTCTAGGATACAACATACCTACACAGCGAGTTACAATAACTCAACAGGTCTAGTAGAAGTTTGGTGTAATGTTGATGTTCAGCGATTCACCACACCACCTACTGGCAAAGGACCCGCCTACTTCTTTGACTATGATGGATTCTTCAAGTCCTTCAACATTCCTCTCTCTCCCTCGGATGAAATTAGCTACACGAATGATGTATGATATCTTGAATCCACCAACATCTAGCTCACAGGGAGAATCATCTACTCATTCAGGGGAGTAATCGACTACAGTGACACCTCCTCTGAAAATGAAGCTGAAGAAGATACCCAGAACAGTCAGGAGGAACAGGTTCCAGTTCCTGAAAGTCTACAAGCATCTACCAGTGGTGCACCTTCGACGTCAGAGCCTCAAACTCCAACTACCTCAGATGAAGAACCAAATGTGTTCATCATCTGGGCTCTGAGTAGCTGTTCCTACTACTCCAGGATCACGTCTAAACGTTATCATCCTTAGACAATGTCATTGGGGATGTCCGATCAGGAGTACAAACCCGAAATCAGCTGTACTCAGCTGATTATGCCTCTGTTATGGAAAAGGATATATCTATGATGGTGCCTATCGGTGTTTTGTCTCACAGATTGAGCCAAAATATGTCAGTGAAGCACTAAATGATGAGGCGTGGGTGAGTGCAATGCAAGAAGAACTTCTTCAGTTCAAGAAGTTAGGTGTATGGTCTCTGGTTGATAGACCTAAAGGTGCTAAGGTCATTGGCACCAAATGGGTTTAAAATGCAAGAAAGATGACCAAGGGATCATTATCAGGAACAAGGCTCGAGTGGTTGTTCAGGATTTCGCCAAGTCGAGGGAATTGATTACATGAGGTATTTGCACCCGTGGCAAGGATGGAAGCCATTCGTATCTTCCTTGCCTATGCATCGTACATGAAGATTAAAGTCTATCAATTAGATGTGAGAGTGCATTTCTTCATGGGAAATTAGAGAACAGTTATGTCAGTAACCTGAGGGATTGAAGATCTTATCATCGGGATAGAGTCTACAAGCTCGACAAGGCTTTATACGGGCTTCATCAAGCTCCAAGAGCTTGGTATGAGAAACTCTCGACTCATCTTGTGAACACGGCTTTCGCAGGGGAGTCATTGACTGCACGCTGTTCATTAAAGAAAAAGATGGCGACCTACTGCTCGTACAAATCTATGTTGATGACATAATTTTCGGTTCAAAGAACGAAGAGTTATGCAAAGAATTTGAAGCAGTTATGCAGAAAGAGTTTGAGATGAGTGCTATGGGGGAGATGAAGTCTTTCTCTCGGCTACAGGTGGATCAAACACCAAATGGGATCTTTCTACATCAGACCAAGTACGTAAGAGACATTCTAAATCGCTTTGACATGGAGAATGCATCTGCTGCCCGGTACTCCACTGGCTACGAATCACGACATTGCACCTGATGAAAATGGAGATCTTGTGGATGCCACGATGTACCGAGGAATGATTGGATCCCTCATGTATCTCACTGCCTCTAGACCTGATATCATGTATGCGACATGTTTATGTCTAGATATTAGGCTAAACCTAAGGTCATCATCTGATCGGGGTCAAAAGGATTTTTCCGCTATCTAAAGGGTACACCACACTTGGGTTGTGGTATCCTCATGATGATGATTTTAGCTCACGGCGTATAGTGACTCGGACTACGGAGGTTGCAAGATGAACTACAAGTCTACATCAGCAGGGTGTCAATTCTTTGGGAGAAGATTAATTACCTGGCAGTGTAAGAAGCAGACATCGGTTGCATTGTCAACCTGTGAAGCAGAATATGTTGCTGCTGCAAGTTGCTGTTCACAAATCATCTGGATTCAACAGCAAATGGGGGATTACGGTTTAACGTTCCATTCTACTCCTATTCTTGTAGAAACTCCTCTGCTGCAATTGCAGTAACTAAAAATCCGGTCCAACATCCTAAGACCAAACATATCGGTATTAAATATCACTTCATACGAGATTGTTTCGAAAAGACTTAATTGATGTGGTAAAAATTAATACTGATTTTCAACGCGCTGACCTCTATACTAAAGCCTTTGATAAACCACGTTTTCATATCTGCTAGAGGTCAACGGCGTTAAAAGAGAAGTGATGTTATTCCTGATGATGATCATGTGTAGTCCGATGTAGTTTAGTATTAATTTTCTTTTTTATTTTATTTTATTTGTTTATTTTAGTCTGTTTAAACTAAACTCATGTTATTCTGCTGTTTATTAAAATCCTAAAATATTAACCAGGTTTGATTTTAGTATTTTAGGGGGAGAATAAGTCAGCAAGCAACATTAAAAATAAAAGGGAAACCAAGGGAGAAGGAGTGGAAAGCTGATACAAGTAGATCGTATCTGTGATACCGATTCAAACCCTTTGGAATATGATAGTACACAGGAACAAGTCAAGAGGGACTTTAAAATCCTATTTAGAAAAAAAATAAAAAATTCAAAGTATAAGTCTGTGTAGTCTAATCAATATAAAAGGGAATGATAGAAAAACTGGTAACTCCTAAGGTAACACAATGAGAGTAGACCTAGAGGTTGCTAGACCACATTGAATATGTCGGTAGATTCAACACAATAGATGATTAGACCACTGGTGATCTCAAGATCAAACTAAGTTGTTCAACTGACTGTGGGCTTCCATCTTATCACTGGTTAACACAATCAATAATATTCCAATAAGGGGTAATGAGCATGTAAACGCCACAATGTGTGCGGATGACCATAAATAGAGCAAAGCACGAAAAATGAAAGAAAATGCTATCAAGCTAATGACCTATGTTGTTGGTGCATTTGGTGCAAAATAAAAGCTGCTCTAACAAGGAGATAGGTTGTGTGCCTCTCTGTTGTGTGATGGCACTGACCTGAGGATAAGCATAACCTAGATATTCTAGAATTCATTGTTGTTTGCCGCCTCTTTGCTGTGCGATGGCACTGACCTGAGGACTGGTTCTCTATGAAAGCTCTAAGAATAGTCTCTTCTTGTAACAATACCCTTAGACCGCTCAAAAGCTCCTGAGGGATGTTGATTACCATATAAGTGTGGGATCCACAAATGTTCGTTGAAATAATAAACCAAAAACAATCACCAATTTGAGTCAAGAGTCTGTGTATGGATTTAAGTGGACAAACATATTGACAATCATTGTGGCGTAATTCTTGAAAGTTCAAATCAATGTGGTAATCTAAGAGTTCCAGTATGATTCCCTAAAGCTGCTGATGACTCTGGATGAACACCAAGAATTGAGCATCGAAAGATTTTGATAACAAGTCCCAAATGATTTGATGTTCCTGTATGATTCAAAATTGAATTGGTCCAGGTGTGGTCAATCTAAGTTGAAGCTTTCGATCCGGAACCAAATCCCGTAGATTTCCATCTTAGGGTTTTATCTCTCACAAAAAGTCCAAAAACAAATTTTATTTTAGTATTTAGTTTAAGTTTCTAGTTTAATCTTTTAGTGTGTGTGTCTGTCGGACTACATCAAGAAAATCAGAATGAATTAACTCACCTAAAAGGGTCATGTCTGAGATGGCCACATGTTTTTCAAAGTTTAAAGAGTCACGTCAGAGGTGACAACGTGTTTTAAAAGAGTCACGTCTGAGGTGACTGAATTGGTTAAGAGCTTATAATGTTATTGTCAAAAGTTAAAAGGGTCGTAAAAGTAAAATGTTCAAAATGACTGTAAACTCACTAAGTGTGACCCATTCGCACGATTGGATCATGGTTATGGACCAACTATGCGAATGGCTCCTAATCGGCCGAATGGACATGAGAATGATCCATTCGATCCGAATAGAAGGGGGAGAATGAAGCAGTCGACCGACTGGGCTCAGTCGGTCAACTAAAGATGCGAATGAAAAAGAGACCGAATGAGGAAGTCGACCGACTGAGACTCAGTCGGCCGACTGAATGCGATTGACTAGGCCAATCGTACGACTGAGATTGGACTTAGGTTCAGTATTTAAGGGCCAGTCGGCGGATTGAACTGAGAGAATGAACTGAGCGAATGAGGCCAGTCGGCCGATTGAACTTAGGTTCAGATTTAAGGGCCTCAGTCGATCGCATGTTGCTCATCACACCAAAATCGCACCCAAATCGCATTCTTCCCGTTACTCTGCCAAAAATTTCTACAGATCCTAATTTACATTGCTGTTGAGTTTCTTACATTCGATTGACGATTTTACAGGTACATTACTCTTGAATCTTACCAAAATCAGAAGATTAAAGAACCTACATAAGAGACACTCGATTGAATCAAGAACCAAACTGTGAAATGACCTAATCACGTAAACTAAGCAAAATGTTAAAATTAAGTTTAATAGGTTATTAGTGACAAGTAGGCGAGTCTAATGGAGCATAACACTGTTAAATGACTTAAATTGGTCAAGATTCGACCCATAGGCGATCGAACAGTGGGGCAAGCGACTGGTCGTTCGAATGAACTCCAATCGCACGATTGAACCTTGCGATTGGGTCATTCGGCCGAATGAACACCCGAATGAGTTCAGTCAGCCGACTGAACCAATTGAAGACTCAGTCGGCAGATTGAACTCAATCGCATGTCTCATTCAACCGAATGAACTCAGTCGTACTTAAGAACAACCGAATGACTCCAGTCGCATGATTCATTCGCATGAATGAATCAGAATGGAAGTGAAACACTACACTTAGAACTGAATTCTGATGTACTATGTACTAATGATCATGTTTTTGTGTTTCAGGAAAAATGGCTGACAGATGGTCTCTTAATCCAAAGCACAACATATGTGCCCATTTGGACCACATAACTCGGAACGGGGCCAAGTTCTCCGAGATTATAGCCTTCCTCAAACGCTCACGGATACATAAGGCTATATCTACACCGTGCACGCCTTACAAATCACTACACCAGGCATTCTGGAGAATGCCTCAGTGGATCGCTCTCGTGAGCCATACAGCATCCGAAGCACCGTTATGGGTCAAGCTATCGACATTACCGCTACTGACATCCAGAGAATCCTTGAGTTTGGGGATGACTCCACTCACCCCACTAAGTTACATCCTTTGACAGTGAGAGGGTGTTTCCTCCGAATCAAGTATGCGGGGGACATTAACTCGGGGTGCTAAATAAGAGCAACCTGTGCCCACAATACAAATATCTGGCACATGTGATTCTTAAGTGCATTGCTTCGAGAAGGGGTGGTTTCGATGACCTATCAGATCAGATACAAATTGCCTTCGTGGCTCTGGTGCTGAACCACCCTTTCAGCTTCTCGAATATGATCTTTGCTTATTTGGTAGAGAACATTGAAGCAAAAGGGAAAGAAGGTTTTTGTATGTATCCAAGGTTTCTTCAGATGATATTCAATAAGAAGCTGCCTCTGCTCCCAAGGAAAGTCACGATGCAGTGACTTTGGAACTTATGGATGACACTACTTTGGGTAGGATGGTGGTGTACCGCGGCAAGCAAGTGAAGCCCCAGGCAAAGAGGCTGATTGGCCATTTAGCAGATGAAAGTTATGTGGCACCGGGGAGACGCCAATGGCGTCACGAGGATAGTGACTCCGACGTGGAGCCAATTGTCCTACCCACTGATGATTCAGATGATGATGATAGTGGGGGTGCCGGAGACAATATGCCTGTTCCACAGAGAGGCACTACGTCTGATGTCGTGCCTCCAGCATCCGCCCCGGCTGCAGAAGTTACCGAATCAGCTGGTTTCATCATGATTTTGTCTTGAGACAGAAGTAGAAGAAGAAGAGTCTGATGAGGAGCCCCTCACCAGGACTGTGGGAAGAAAAGTGGTTCCCACAGTACATGGGCTTCGGGTGGTTGGTGAGCACCCAAGAGACTCTGGAGAGACAGAGACCGACCCGACCTATGCTCCAGGTCAATCGGCAGGGTAGGAGGGGGAGCATCCACCTCGAAGGGAACGAGGAGAAAACAGATGGCTCAACCCCATGGGCAGAAACCAAAGAAGAAGCGTCGTTGACCTTCATCACTACTACCTCAGCCACTACAGCCACCACCACCACCACTACCACCTCTTCAGACACACATCCAACACCATAGCCACCACAGCCCCCACAACAACCACAGACACCACCAAACCGACCACCACAATACAGATCCCAGCCACCACTACATCATTCACCCCTCACTCACCACACTATCATCCCGACTGACCTGATATTCACCATAGCCACCACCACCACCACTAGCCACCAAACCGAGCCCTCAGCCTATCCCTCATTCACTTACAGATCACCTCTACCTACAGTTGTGTAGAAGAACAGTTGTCGGCACTAAACAGAATGGTAATGCGTTTGCTGGCTGCCGATAAGGAAAAGGCTCCCAAATCCGCCAACTTACTGACCTGACTGCTGCACAAACTCACTAAATTGCAGAGCAGGCTCAAGTGATAGAAAGGCAGGGCGACCGACAGATGACTGCCCAGAGCAACGAGATAGCCCTTCTCCAAGCTCAAAGCGTCACCTCAGGGAAGAAAATAGAGGAGTTGGAAAAGGCTAAAAAGACCATTTTGCTAAAGCTGAAAGGATCGAAGGAGGAGCCATTAAAGATAAGGGATGGGGACAGAAATGATGATGATGATGAAGACAATGATGATGATGATGAGAGTGAAACTGACGAAGAGAAAACTGAAGAATGGCACGAAGATGATGACACTGACGGAGGAGAAGCAGCTGAATCTGTCTCAGTTCCCGGGCAAGAGAAAAGATCAAAGAACAGACAAGATCTGCCAGCTTCTGCTTCTGCACCTCCATGTGAAGAGCCGAGTATTCAGGATAAAAGTAAATAGTAGATGTTTATGTATTTATTACTTTTGTATTCTGTATTGAAAAACCATGTATTAAATGTTTATATTAAGTTAATGCATTTCGTTTGATAAATTACTAATGATTTGAGTGTGAAATGTGTAAATCAAACAGATTACAAAAGAGATGAGTTTGATATTGCTCCCCTTCAGCAGGTCAAGTCTCAACTCACAATGGTTCTTGATCTGCAAGGGATTGTCAGAAGGTCAGTGAGTTATACCCCTGAAGAAGGGGAAATAATTCACGATCTATCAAACGAGCAACTGGCAGAAATTTTCAAGCTCAATCCTGATGAAATAGTGAAAGATGCTCTGACATGTAATTCTACCTGTGATGACGAGCTAAATG
Organism: Flaveria trinervia; assembly: GCA_025506515.1. Classification (NCBI taxonomy): domain Eukaryota; kingdom Viridiplantae; phylum Streptophyta; class Magnoliopsida; order Asterales; family Asteraceae; genus Flaveria; species Flaveria trinervia. The sequence goes on from CM046444.1 coordinate 13,944,114, forward strand.
ACATTGATGAAATAGAGATAGAAATGTCACTGCAGAGCACTATCCTCAGTATGCTGACAATGAGGGCAATGTGGTTCCCAATCTGGGTGAATCCCTTGTCGGTGATACATTTGAGGTGTTAGACAAAATGGAGCAAGAGTCAGAGAAGACAGAGGGAATGGACCAAGCCTCAAAGGATGATGTTGATATCCGTAAGGCTGAATGGGCTGCATGTTTTAAAGAAGTTAGAGCCCAACGTGCTGCACCGAAGAGGGATGCCTACACCAAGCTCTACAGAGTCAAGAAACATCTTAAGGTGTCAGGCAGGATTATAGCATGGGCATATTTTGATGATCTTAAGTTTATGCCGTTAAGAGGGAGAAGGGCATAGAGTACTTTAGATTCCACATGATCTAAAGACTCTACCAGGTTTTGAGCTCAACCAGCTAGTCAAACTGAAGCTGTTGTATGCTGACCCGAGAAAGATGTCAGGTTGGTTTGAGGCTGCCCTAAAGAAAGAGTACCACACCAGGTGGATTAATTTCAGACCTCAACAACCTATAAGATATGTTAGAAGGTCTGAGATGGATGCCATTACTGGAAAACCAAAGATAGTGTTGAAGTGAATCCTCCGCGCACAATGTCAAGAATCCCACTCCGGGAAATGACAAAGGATTTCACACCACACTTTAAGTGGTGGTACTACGATTGGAGAACAGCAGAAGCGGTCATAGTCCTAAATAAAGAGGGCCAAATGGATACAATCAGAGTATTCGACCCAATGTGGCTTACCAACTTGTCAGCAAATGATGTCTATACACTATACAAGTGGCCACTGTTCTATGATACCAAGATATTGTACATGCCCTCCAGTTTCAAATTGTCATAAGACTTTGCTTCGCGTTTGATATTCACGCGGGAGTTACAAAAGAGGACAAGTACAAGAAATATGAGGAGGTAATGAAGAAAACAAGACATTAGAGAGATCTAGGTCCAAGGGGGAGTTTGTAGATACATGTATGTCCCTAGATCATGATATGTAATGTAATAGATCTTGTTTGGTATGATTGATGAAATGATATTGATGGTTGTTAGTTATAATGTTTAATGTTTCATTAATGAGTCGACATTGAATTGGTTAATTAGGTTAGTGAGTGCTTGAATGATTACACATAATGTTTATTAAGTAATACATTCAAACTTAACTTAATAAAGTTCTCATGCGAATGGCTCATGCGAATGAACCATACGCATGAAGAACTTCACACGATTGAATCAGTCGCACGACTGAACCAGGAGACTGGATCAGTCGTACGATGATAACATAAGATTGGCTCAGTCGCACGACTGAACACTTAGTCGTGCGAATGAATCAACCGCATGGCTCAATCGCACGACTGAACCATACTAATGGTTCAGTCGCACGATTGGATAAACCAACCTATAAATACAACTCAATTCGTGAAAAACAGTGACTCTCGATTAATTACGATTCCAGACGTACCCTAGCCGTCCAGAAACCTTCCAATTCGTTCTCCAAGTTCATAGAACATATTAGATCGATTCCCAATCGATTTCTAACGTTAGTTTCAATTCTTGATTGATTCTTCGTGTGTTCTCATTGATTGGATCGCCGATCAAATAGGATTCCGCACTATTTGATCTGGTTTACACGCTAATCTCTAGGTATTTCGTGCAAATACCAGGTCCCAACAATCCTTTCATTGTGAATGCCATCAACAAGGTTGTACCGGTACTTAAAATGTTCTTTATTTGCATAAAAAGAGTGAAGGGGTTTGATGTCGCCGATTAGATTGTTGAACAAAGGAGATTGACCAATAACATTAAGGTCGTTATTTGACCCAGTAACACCAAAAAACGTAGGTTAGATCCAAAGATCACATGAGGCCGTCGCCTAAATATGATAGTAGGGTCGGGGTGATCATCACAGTGAAACTGGTCCTCCAAACAGTAGGACACATAGCCCACCCAACATACGTACAATCAAGGCTACCAGGTAAACCATGTTTTTCACCATGCAATTCGTATATGCGCTGAATATCATACATAGTTGGTCTACGTTTGAGAGTACGTTGACACGATTCTTATAAAAGATTTCAAGTGAATCACGTGAAAATTAAAAAAATATACAAAGTAAGGAAATTTTCATATACCTTGACATATATATTAAATGAATCACGTACAATTTTATTGGACATTTTTAAATACTCGTCCATTGCGTCCGAAGTAACATCGTATGCTAATTGTCGAAGAGACATCATAACCTTTTACAAAGTGGTAAATTCGGCTATACCTCTAACGTCTTCTCTTAAACCGGATATCGCTCCAACAAATCATTTCATATACACAATAATTGTCTACTTAAACGAAAACGTGTTCTAAATCTCTCTTCGGCATAAAACAATCCAGGAAAATTAATGTCTTACCAAAGTATTGTTAGCACCCACTCGGTCACAATTTAAAGGTGAAGATCTCGTTACACGTTGAGACTGCTCGATCAAATGTTTAACCATCTTTTTCCCTGTTTTAATAATGTGCTTTTCTTTTGTGGAAGATTTGGATGATGAAGAACTCTATTCCATGGTTGATACAGAGTTTTTTTAATGAAATATAGAGAGAAAATGAGTGAAATAGGATAGTTTGTATAAAATTTGGAGATGGGTACGTATAAATAAAAAATAACTTTTTTAAAACCTTTAACGACTATTTTTGGAAACCAAAGCCACAACGGCTACTTTGCCTTCCGGACCCCTCACGCCCACCCCATAGTGCCCCCTAATCGTGTCCCTATGTTGCATTGTTTGAGAGTAAGTGGCTTGCCATGTGGGTGGTGCCCAACTGTTCACGCCCCACAACATCTAGTCTAAAAAGTTAATTTTATAATTTTATTATTACTAAATCTTTACACTGTTTACTTAATTAGTTAAGTCATATAAACTTTTTTATTAAACTTTTTAAATATAAAATGTATATCAGTCATTTTAGTTATATTATTTTTTCATGAAAAGTAACTATATTTATTAGTTTTATGTATTGTTAAATACTATAATATAAAAAGTAGTAATATCAGACATGTAAGTTTTCGCCAAAATACTTCATACATGCAACCAGGTGTATTATCATGATAAAATTCTAGTTCACTAAATATTTAAAAAAAAAAAATCTATGGTATATGACGCTTCTGGAAAGAGAACTGGTTTTTTTACAAAATGGTAGATTCTTTTAAGATGATTGCTAGTTCATACGAAAAAAAATAGAATATAATTGTAAGAAATATAAAACAAAACAAATTAAAACATTTTATCATGTTATCAAATTAAATCTTATAGGAAATGAACTTTGAGTAAATCATGGTCGTTATGCATGGGCCACTTGATCGATGTCATCTGATAATTGCATTGTATTTTTGTTAATTTAACTTCAAATAAGACGGTATTCTTATATATTTACTGTATAAGTTTATGCGTAGTCTGACGTGAATGGACTGAGATGGCACCCCATCACATGAATTAAGCTACCTAAACCACCTAAACTGATTGAAATTGAAAATTACAACGTATTTTCACTTTAAATCCTTGAAAAAACGGGTATTACAAATAAAATAATCAAACTTCAGACGTTATGGTTTTCTCTAGTTTCTTTTGAATATCGTACTAAAACCTCCTATAATCTTGCATAGTTGTATACATTTATTACAAACAACACGCGGCCATGTTCATAGCTTTGAAATTCATAAATCTATCAAATTGTTAGGTAAATTATTGTCAAGTTGGCATGTTGAGAAACATGACCTAAAGAAAGAACGTGCATAAACATGCATTGCTCATTTATTCCATGCACCGTCCGTACCCGCTTAATCCGTACCAAATTCAATTACTCAAACCTTTTACTTTATTTTAATAATATAATAATAATAATAATAATAATATAATAATAATAATATAATAATAATAATAATAATAACAATAATAATAATAATAATAATAATAATAATAATAATAATAATAATAATATAATATAATAATAATAATAAAATAATAATAATAATAAGAATAATAAGAATAAGAATAATGTATAACAACCCATTAAAAGATTGGTATACGTTGCCTCTTAAAACAAGTATAATTTATTGTATAAGTTAAGCTTGATAAGACCGGTAAGTTATCATCAAAACAAAACAATGGGCGTATTCTTTGAATAAAACATCATATCTAAAATGGCAAAGTTCATGTTCAAACTAATGAAGTCTTTTAAGTGTTTATTTAAGGCTAATTAAAGTTTTTCAGTTTTAAAGAACTCATACAACTTTCATGAGGTGCTTCGATATTGAGAATGTTTCTAAAAAAGGTTAAAAAAATTTCTAAAATCAAAAGACTTAAATAAAACATATATAATTGTAGTTACTATTTCATGATTATCTTTTTCAAAATTAACTTAAAGTAGGACCTAGTGACGAAGACTAAATAATAACCAAGTTTTATTATTGTTATATTTAAGTCAAAATTAAAAAAGATAATCATATTAAAGTAAAAGAGATGCAAATGTGTTTCATTTTAGATCATTTTTTTATAAATGTTAAAATTTATAAAATAAGATAGAGAACACTTATAGATGATAGTTAAGTAATTTTACTAGAACAATTTTTTTTCAATGACTTCAAAAGAAGCGTCAGAATACTTGGTTACTATAATATGGCTTTTTTCAAATTAAAACTTAAATTATATTTATAAAATATATTTACTCAAAATATGTATTTGTTACAAAGTAAACAAACTACGTATTTTTTTAAATTTATCTTAAAAAAGAACACTGTCACCTTTTGACAATTTTAAATAAATAAACTATTTATATTCAAGTTGCAGTTTTATATTGTTGTTGAGTTTGAATATCGTTTAAGTTATCAATTTGTCAACCACTTTAGTTGTTATGATAAGGCCACAAGATCATGCTAAATTGCCGGAAACATGGCTGCTCGACGGCGGTTATGGGCGTTGAGGATGATAATCATATCGCCAACTAATCAAACAATATTAATAATATATATACTCATATCATATTATTCTAGCACTTGGCTTTTGGATGATCTTAATTAATTGTGACTTCGAGTCTTTCTAAAGACAGGCCTGGTACGAGAACAAAAATAGACCCCTGTAAAATGATGTATTAAGAACCTTAAACCGAATAACTTGTATATAAAAAATTTATAGTACGATGATTATTTTTATAACAATAAACAAAATAAAAGAATTGTATCAAAATACTCTGATTTACTTAAACAAATCAGAAAATTCTCTTAACATTTTTTGAAAACAAAGTTCTCAATCAAGTTTCATATTACATTGAGTTTAGATTGAATAAATAGTATTGAACTAAACTATTTAAAATGTTAATGAGCTTTAAGGTAATATATAATAGGTTAAAATAATTAAAATGTTATTGGAACTTTATAATGAGTTTATTAATAATTTGGAACTTGTTTTTAAAGAAAATACATGTATATATATATATATTAAAAATTTCGAACCCCTAAGTAGATCGGGTCCTGCACAATCGCCCACTCACCCCGGGCCGGCCCTATTCATTACGTGTGACACTTATTTATCAGCATTGTATATTTGTATGTCAGGGTAAAATATTGGCCCGTAACCTAACTTAAAACTTCAAGGCGGATGCATATTATGCGTTTTGTCCATTAATAATGGAAAACATTTTTTTAATAATAAAACCCAAAATTATATAATAACTTGATATTAAAAGGTAAGCAAACACATTTTAAAGTGTGTTACTATTCTTACACCGCTCCACAAAGTTAAATACGTCATCCCCACCTTCAAACGACTGATTAAACGACCTCAAACGATTATTTGTTAATGGCGTAGTATGTGATTAGATTAGAAGTGAGGAATAACATTGCGCTTTGTGAAGAACTTTGGTCTAATTATATAGTTTAGGGTTAAGAAATTAAAACATATAACTACAAAATTAAATTTAAAAGTTTCAAATAAACCAAATGTCTATTAAATATAAAATCAAAACATATAACCAACAAAATTAAATTTAAAAGTTTCAAATAAACCAAGTGTCTATTAAGTATAAAAAGTTCCACCGTTACATTACATTAAAATATAGCAGAATAAAATCTTAGTTAAATGTTAAATGTAACAGAATAAAAATCCTAGTTAAATATCAAGTTCAATTACTTTCAATCTTTTCTTTTGATGTAATGCAATAGAGTATGATTTCTGTCTTTAATGAATTCTATTTGTTTGCTTCACACTAAATGAGAAGCAAACATAGATAACCAAATGAACGATAGAAACACGAGAAGAAAACACACTAAACCAACGAACAACATACACACCCAAAATAACTCATAAATATATCGTGACTCTAGACTGGCATTGAACTGTCTTTTGCCTTTTTAGAATTTGAATCGTCTCTCTGGTGGCGAGAGAAATGACAAATCTAAACTTTGTGTTTGCTCAAATTATGATCAATCAAATTGATGAGTACCTATATTATCATCAAATCAAGCTTAGATCTGGCCTATTAAAACTTCAAACTAGATCGTACTTAGGGGGGTGTATTATTGCCGAGTCTTAACATGAGATGAAGCTTAAGGTACCCGTTTATAGTTTGTGAATTTAATTCGTTCATCAAGAGCCTTGTATGATAGAAAATCTCGAGTTAATAAAACCCCTCTTATAAGATATAACGAGTAGGAATTGAGCATATAGACTTAACTACGTCATAATCGAGCTTTTTGAATTCCACATTATAAACACGTACTAATATCATTTAAAGTAAAGTTATTGTCAGAAAACACATATCTAATTTATTCAACCTAAACTAAAATCAAATACACAAATCTAATTTATTCAACCTAAACTAAAATCAAATACACAGATCTAATTATTCAACCTAAACTAAAATCAAATACACTCAAGAGCTAACAAGAACAAGTTATAATCGAATAACGATTCATCTGAAAATCTAAACATGCACAAGACTGAATTGTGTAACCTCATCTCATGGATTAACATTGTGATGTAACCCCAAATTCAAGATGATGAGATCGATGAAAGAAACCTTACACAAGAGAAGAAACTAAAAAATAAATGAATTATGTATTCATTCTCTATCTTTTCCTCTCTTCTTAATGTTCTTTCAAAACTGATTGAGATGAGATCCAACAACATATATATTCTCCATGGATTGTTAGGCTACACTTAAATCTTTAAACCTATATCTACTAGCCCATCAATAAATTCACACAAAGCTCAATAGGTCCAAAGACATTCATGAATATATAGAAGATAAAACACAGAAGAAAAGTAATTAGAATCAATTAACAAGTGTTTGATATTAAATTGAAAAATTAATAATAAAATATAAACTATATATTTCAACAGTTATAAAATGAGTCAAGAGGAGTTCGAACTAGAATCAAGACTGTGCAAATAAAACTATATCGAGCTCATTAATGGTGCTTATTATGTGTGGGTTATAGTGAACTTCTTTTAAGTTTTTTATTAAACAACAAAAACGATTATTATTATCACCTAATCAAACCCACTTCCTAGCAAGGAGCTAGAAGGAGGGGATAACACCAGCACTATCACACGAATTCTATCTATGTTTCATCAAAATTATAATACACTAGCTTTAATAAATAATTTTATTACACGGGTTGAATAAATAAAATATTAATATAATAAATTTCATTAATTATAAAATGATTTTCTAATATACGAAATAACTGAAATTATATATGAGAAATGACTATAAGTAATAAAATAGTTATATTAATTTTTTTTAAATGTTTTTAATTTTTTTTCAAAAAATAGACATTTTGTTCTAAAACAAACCGTATAAAATGTCATTTTTAAAAGTTTTCTTATTATAACTCTCAAATTTAATTAATTTGGTTTTTAATATTGTCTTTTTAAATATACCAATTTTAAAATATTTTGTATTTTTTAAAAGTCTAAAAGTCTAGAACAAAATGATATAAAACAAACAAAATCAAACTTAAATAGCAAACCTAAATTACGATATAAAACAAACAAAATCAAACTCATGAAATTCTAAAAGTCTAGAACAAAATGATCAGTTTTGCCAAGCAAAATCCATAGATTGTAATTTTAGCTACAAAGCACTAAGCACAACTTTTGCATCTCAATGGTGTCATTAGGGTCCTCTAGCGTATAAGAACCAATTCTTCCGTTATGTAGGCATGTCATGTTTACTTGTGTGTCTAACTGCACCAACTGAAAAACACAATGCACGTGTTACACTTTAATGTGCTTCAAGTTGTATCATTTGGTTACCTTAAACAAGTCATCACAGAATTAGTTCGGTAATAATCTTGAAACCATAGCATACCCTACAACGCAAGACACAATTCCATAAAGGGGTAGGGATGCAAGTCAAGTAATGGCACCAAGAGCAGTAGTCGTTTCCATCAACCCCGCAATATAGCAGAATCAAACCGATTGTAAATCTGCAAATACATTAACTGATATGACTGCAAATCTTGATTTCTAGAAACTATACTGCATAATTGTGAACAAATGAGTTAGATAAGATGAAAAAGAAACTGACCCTACAAGTAAAGCTATTAAGGAGATAATCAAAAGTATGTATTGATAACTTTTGTATTTAGTTCGCGTCGTGGGAGCTATGTAACCAGGAGGAACATGTTTTTGGTTAATCCATTTGAACTGTGGACGAACTAAAATGACAAATCCTAAGAAAAAGCCGGTGAAAAATCCTCCGATGTGGGCATAGTTGTCTACGTGTGGAAGAACTCCAACAGCAATGTTAATGAGAATTATGATGATGAGAGTCGATAGTGCAGCACACTGACAACATTTAAAAATGAAAATATGATTATGAGTTCTAATCTAGGTTTTTATAAAAACATTCTAATGTAAAAGATGTGTGTTAAACTCACAACATTGGCATAAATAGTCCAATTTGTAATAAGTTCGGAGAGCATTCCTCCTAGGAGGCCAAATAGAGCTCCAGAAGCACAACTGAGACGGTTGTTCTCACAAACAATGATGATAGAATACTGCCACCAATGCCAGATAAAACGTAAAGCACCCCGATTCTCACTGCAAAAGCAATGTACCATAACTCAAGTAGCTAGAAGTCTCTTGGAACATGTCTCCTGAAAGATGAATTTTGTTTGACGAATGCTAGATTGAACGATAACAACAACAACAACATACATATTCAGTTTGTAATATCCCACCACAGTAGAGGCGTTCGTAGGTCTAGGGATGGTGGGAATGTGGGATATATGAGGGCAATTACAGTATACAAAAAAACACTTCCTATTAAGGTGTGCAATTACAGTATACAAAAATTAATCTTAATAAGTTAAATGTGGTTAATAGATTCAGAGCAAACAACCATACATGATTACTAATAATGATAGGAATAGACTACAGCTATCATAAATGGTGAGTAAACTATAGTGACAACATATAACATAGCAAAGAGACAGAAGATCCTATAAATACTAATATACTTACAAAATCCAAACTCGTGCTCGAGGCGAGACCCTATAAAGACCAGACCCAACATATTCGCAAACACATGGAACACGCCCGCGTGTAACCACATACAAGTCAAGACACGCCATTCTTCGCGTTCTTTGACCACCTTGTTATATTCTAAAGCTCCCATTTTTACCAACCTAAGAAAAAAGGGTGCAATTGAATAAGCATTATGGTGCACAACCAAACGCTAATCTTTCATGAAATTCAAAATTTCACTCTCCAGCAGGATTCTTCAAATGTTTATCAGCTAACAGAGTTTTAGCACAACATATCAAAACCCAATAAACAGATACAACTTTCATACACACAATCCAATAAAAAACACAAGATCATTTTAACACATACGTGGCTGCAGATGGACCAAGAAGAGGGTTTATCTTGAAACTCTCAAAAGCCAAACGTTTAAGGAGCCCTGGTGCGATGCATTTGTTTGAATGGGCTGGACAGTTGTTGACGAACAGGGAGACTAAGAACATAAAGACATTGATGGAAACAATTGTAGGAACCAACCAAGAACCCCAATCTTTAAAGGGTTTGAATTGATCATCCGAATTGGGTGGAGGGGAGTTACCACGGCGGGGGTGCACCTTGATCTCGAGCACCGGTGAGTCCTTGTGGATGACCGACCATGGCGGTGGTCGGCCGATCCTCAGGAAAGAAACGTGGAAGATGGATTGAAGATATCATAATTGTCGTTGAAACTTTTAAGGAATGATTAAGGGTGGATGTTGAAGATGAACGATGGTGGCCGGAGAACTCTGGTGCAATGATGTCGAGGATTGATGTGGCGATACGCAATCGGAAAATGTTTAGTTATTTGTTGATTATCATAAGGCGTTTGTAGTCCAACGGTTAGGATAATTGCCTTCCAAGCAATAGACCCGGGTTCGACTCCCGGCAAACGCATATTTTATTCGGATACTTTCCAATCAAATGATTATGTAGAAGTTTTTGTTTATTTCTCTTAGATGCTGAAGTACTGATGACGTTGTTAGATAAATGCGATAGACATCACAAGTCACAACATACCTGTTATCGGTGATTTCTTATCAGTTATCACTTATCACATATTATTATTGCCTTTGAAAGACAACGAACTATTTAGTATTTACCACCCGTAGTTTTCGACATTTCGTTTTCAAAACGTCTTCTCCATTCTCCGCCACAAACTCCACAAATTTTCTCATTCACACTTCCCCTTCGACACCACCACCAACAGCGCCACAACCACACGCACACGTTGTTACCACCGCCGGAGAAACCTCTCATCGGAACTTTGTTCCAACCAATGGCCGCCGGAGCTAGCGCCAACGTGCCCTGCACCCACCTCATCGGCTACACCGGCGTTGACCTTTCCAGAACCAGCCGCACCATGGCTCCGTCGCAGCTGGTTCGTATATCCTGTAAGAACAGCAACAACAACGGTCTATCGGTTCCAACCGTTAGAGACCGCAAACCTTCGTCATCTCAAGTGTTGGTAGAGGGACCTTCGTGCTTATTCGTCGGTCCGATCGAAAGTGCTAGCCAGGAAACCCTAGAAGCTCTCTATCGGCAAGTATGTACCTTGACTAACGTCAATTTAGTAGCTTTATTTGAATTTGGATTCGGGTTTTCAGTTTAATAGATGTTAGTGGAGGCTGTTGTCACTTGTGAGTTAATTTATTGGTTTTTGTTTTAGGGCTTGTTCTTGTTTAGTGAACAGTTTTGGTAGTGAATAGGAGGACTGTGGAGTTGGTGTGCACTTTCTGATGTTAGGGTCAGATGAAGCAAAGTGAAGGGGTGAACTTTGCTAAATTAAATGCTTTATCGAATTAATTCAGTTTGTGGTGTTTCTTTTGAATGATCAACTTGCCGGTGTTACTGTATTTGAGGTTACCTTTCGTTTTGTTCACATATGCATCATGTTTTGATTAGGAGGAGGTTTAATTTCTATAGACTGAATTACGTAAGGCACTATTTCAAGGACCGCACTTTGCCTAGTGTACATAGGAAGATGATTCAAGCCGTTTACTGTTTGATAAGTGGATGGAATATCGAACTAAGCAGCATCTTATCATCAATATACATGCTAATGTTTAAGCTCCTTAAATCTTAAATATAGAACCAGGAATTTTGTTTAAATCTCAAAGTTTACTGTTTCACATTGATCTTTACATGTCACATGGGCTTCAAATTACCATGATGTCTTTCTGGTTTGTAAAGTTGTTATCTTTCTATAGCCAACTCCTGCAAGTTTTTCTGCAACCGAAATCAACATTGTTTTCACCTCCTCAAGTTTTTCTTGAACATCTTTAAATAGGCACGGGACGCGTACTATAGTGGGAAACCTTTGATAGTTGATGACATGTTTGACAAAGTAGAGGTAAACCTCAATTCGCAAACCCTCTTCTGAATTGCAGCTATATGTTTTTATGTGATTTACTTATTTCAAAAGTCAATGGAAACAGCTAAAGTACGGTGGTATGGATCAAAATATGTTGTCAAGTATCCACGTTGTAGTTTAAGGCAGCAGTCAACTTATGCTGACGCAGAGGTAATACTGGTTTCCATTTCTTTTTACTTATTTCTTCTATGATATGTGAATTAGGTATTCATCCACTAAAACTTCATATGACATGGATGTAGGGCAGGAAGACCCTTCTATGGTTTTTGTATTAGCAAGTGTTTGGTTATTGTTTCTTGGAATTGGAAGCTCAGCCTGTCTTGTGCCTGTTATTTACACTTTTGGGCAAGCATTTAAAGATGCATTGGACTCTGGATTTTCCCCCACTAGCAGTCAAGCTCCTATTCTTGAATTCATTGCCATATTGAATGGCATGCTTGTAATGATGCTGGGATCTATGATTGGTTATCCAGTTGCCTCTGCTTCTGGTAATAAGTTAGTATAGTTTTATGTATATCATCTTATCTTATATAACTGTAAACTTTAGCATGACAGCATTGTTATACAAGGTATTTTTTTCAACTTTCAAACCATATTTTCCCAAGTTTATCATAATAGAACTTTCTTAATACCCAACAGTTGGAGCACTTCAAGGCTTATGGAAAAGTGACTTGGTGGCACTAAAAGGGGCATGCCCAAATTGTGGAGAGGAGGTACATTTACCTTATTAATCCATCCTATCTAGCCTTTAGCTCATATTTGTTTCAGTGGCTTGTGGTGCATTAATTTACAACTGGAAGTCTTTTTTCTTATATGCATCCAGGTGTTTGCATTTGTGAAATCGAATCGGTTCAGTTACTCGCCACATAAAGCTGAATGTCATGTATGTGAATGCTCATTAGAATTCCGCACCAAAGTTGAGGTAAGCTGCTGAATTTCTGCTCTCAATATATGTTCTTGATGATAATTGATTTTCTTCCTTCTTTATAGATAAGTTTATGTGGTTTTTTATTTTCTTGCATTTTACATATTATCGTGCAGAGATCAATTGCAAGCCCAGGAAAGAGATGGGTTTATGGTCGGATATATTTAATCCGAAGAAGACGAATGAACCGAGGGGAAAGATGGAGTTGAGATAAGTTAATTTTTTGCATAGTATGATTCTTTGGTTCGGTGTTGTCTTTAGAAAGGCTAATGATATGAACCAAGTAACTATACAACTAGCTACAAATTTGCAAAATATGCACTGTAGCTGTGATATATTGATATGAACTAGTCTTTCAGTCAATTCAAATTACAAGACTTGTTGATCCGTATCTCTCTTTGTAGAGTTGTTTTCAAAATCGAGTTTTCTTATGAGGAATTTTGTTTGAAAAAATCAGCAGGATTTTGATAATGTAAACTATGGATCATTAACTAATCGTAATCCATACTGCTAATTTGATTAATGCCTGATCATCGTAGATTTTACAATTGAATTATGCTTGATTACACTTGCAAGAAAAGCATGTTTCCCCATTTTGCTCATTATCATTTTTGTGAACGAAATTGAGTGGAAATCAATTGTACATATATGATGATTATGCGAGTGAAATTGTCATTGACAACAAAAGTGGATGTTGAAATGTTATTGTTTATATTTCAGTATGAATTATAGTCAGCCAGTGAGTTTTGGTTTGGATTACTAAAAGCTAATTTGTTTAAAAGACATTCATAATACTATTGTGACCGTTTCTTTCCTTTGCTTACGCAAAAAGTGTATGTGTATTTAACTTCTGTTGTGTAAATGATTTTGAAGTGTAATAATATTGTTTGGTCTACCTCAAAAAACGATATATATCTTAAAGGAGGTCATTATTCAAGTGTGAAGTGGAACTAGAATGTAACAAATTAATTTGAAAGTTAACCATTATTAAACAATTTTATGGGAAAAAGAATTTGCTAGGATTGAGTGCATTACCGAATTGGATGACTAATTTATTGTGAGTGGTTAATGTACCCATATGTATATTGAGCATACCCTTCTTGTGAGTGAGATTTTTTAATAGGGTAATTAGTCCATTAAATGTGTGAGATGAGGGTATTTCTTCAGTAACGCCCTCATTTTATTTCATTTAGTTAGGTTTTGATTGGATGTGAATTCCTTACTTCATGTTATGCATAACCAAATTTTATGACCACTTAACTACGTAGAATCAACACCTCAATTCTCACAACAAAAACAAAGAACACAACTCGAAATTAAGAGAAACTACTCAAGAATCTTATTGATTTTTATCTCCGATTGATACAATTGAACAAGAAGAAAAACCTTGACTATGAGAAAGTCAAACCAATATCTATGAGAAAGTCAAACGACACACAAGAATTACAATATACACAATTGGTCCTTGTACTAATATACTCAATTCTCCACCTTAGTACGAGACCAATAACTTAACCAATATCTAACAACTCCAAACACTTCACAAACTTTGTACCATTAGTCATAAAATCATATGCATTGTCTTCAACCTCCTTTGACCGAATAATCTCTCTAATAAAATGCAATATAAAATTAATGTGTTCTGTCCTCTCATGATGCACTTGATTCTTTGAAAGTTGTATAGCACCCTGATTATCACATAACACTATAGCACCATGATTATCACATAACACTATAGCAGCTGCTAACTTTATACCCAACTCAATTACAAAGCCTTTCAACCACAAAGCCTCTTTAACTGCTTCAATCAATGCAATATATTCGACTTATGTCTTTTGCAATGTCTGCATCCATATAACCCAAACTATCTTTTCTGAGTCATGACATTACCAAAAATCAATCCAACATTTCTGGTCCCATTTAAGTATCTCAATACCCATTTAACAGCATCCCGATGCAAGTTTACAGGATTAGAAACAAACCGACAAATCACACTTACAACATAACCTATATCTGGTCTGGTGTATACCATCAATACATAAGGCTGTCTATTGTACTTGCATAAGGCACTCTATCCATATAGCTATGCTCATCTGGCCCTTAGGGAGAGTCTTTAGAAGACAACTTAAAATGTAATGCTAAAGGTGTCTTGACAGCCTTGCTTTCACTCATGGAAAAACTTGATAGAACTTTGTTTAGATAAGACTTTGGGTCAGAAACAACTTATTATTTTTTCTATCTCTAGTTATTTCCATTCTTAAAATCTTTTTAGCTACACCCAGTTCCTTCGTATCAAATTCATCCTTCAACAACCGCTTTGTATTATCAATCTCATCTTGTTCGTGACAACATATCAACATGTCATCTACATACAACAACATATATACATAACATCCATTCTTATACTCCTTGAAATAGACACAGTTCTCATAACTGCTTCTACAAAACTTATGAGTTAGCATATACTCATCAATCCTCTTATACTAACACCTAGAAGACTGTTTCAACCTATATAGTGACCTTTTCAGAAGACATACCTTATTCTCACTACCAGTCTCCTCAAACCTAGATGGTTGTTTCATTATGCTTTCTT
The DNA here is from genome assembly GCA_025506515.1 of Flaveria trinervia. Taxonomy (NCBI): domain Eukaryota; kingdom Viridiplantae; phylum Streptophyta; class Magnoliopsida; order Asterales; family Asteraceae; genus Flaveria; species Flaveria trinervia. The sequence continues at coordinate 13,959,584 of CM046444.1, forward strand.
TCAAACTCCCATGCAAAAATGTTGTTTTCACATCAAGCTGTTCTAGTTCCATACCTTTTACAACAACTAATGAAAGTATAATTCAGATGGATGAATGCCTAACAACTGGTGAAAATGTTTAATTGTAATCCCACTCCGGCCCTTTGGGTGAATCCTCTAGCTACCAACCTAGCTTTGTACATGGGAGCATCTTCACTAGTCAACTATTTTTCACTTTATACAACAACTTGCAATCAACCACTCTTTGACCCTCTGGTTCATCCACCAAAATCCATGTCTTATTTTTATATAAAGATTCCATTTCAACTATAATAGTCTGCATTTATCTATCTCTCTCATAAGATGCCATTGCCTTAGTGTAAGACAAAGGATCTTTTATTCTTTCTATGTCAGCTATAGTAAACACAAAAGCTGACAAGTCACTCTCAGTTCTATACCGAGCAGAAACAATGGCTTGTCTTTAAGTTCTATCTCTTACAAGACTATAACTAGGTTGCCCATAAGGTATAGATCCATTATGACTACTACAAAAGGTGTCTGTTTGTTCACTTGTATTTTCAGCATTCGATTGTAACTCCACCTCAACATGAACATTATGATCTTCTACTAAATCATAAGGCTCTTTTCCCTTTCTCATTACATCTTTGTACATCACATTTTCTCTAAAAGTTACATCTCTACTTATAATCATTTTGGGGCACATCATCAAGCCTCCATTGTTTATAAGCCTTAACCCCTTTAGGATACCCTAACATGATGCACTTATGAGCTCTAGGTTCAAGTTTATCACCTTTCACATGTGCATAAGCTAGAGACCCAAACACTTTTAGATGATCACACTTGGGCTTAACCCCAGTTCACATTTCTGTAGTCATTTCTATAACTGAAGAGCGAGATATGTTTATCAAATAAGCAGATGTGGTCACAGCCTCTGCCCAAAACATCTTTGGTAACCCAAAATTTGACAACAAACATCTAACCTTATTTAACAATGTGCGATTCATTCTCTTAGCTAATCCATTTTGCTGAGGATACCTATCCCATGATCTTTGCAGATTTTATTGAATATGCCATTACAAAACTTCATACTATTATCAGTTCTCAACCATTTGACTTCCTTCCCGGTATGTGTTTCAACCAGCATACACCATTCTTTAAACTTCTAAAAAGTCTCATCTTTATGTCTCATAACTTATATCCAGACTCTTCTTGAGTGTTCATCTATTATGAAAAGAAAATACCAAGCTCCACCTAAAGAACTGGTTCGTGCATGTCCCCATAATTCTGTATGTATATATTCCAGCACATCTCGGATCACATGCTTCCTTCTGCCAAACTTCACCTTGGTTGACTTGCCTAATACACAATGTTCACAAAAACCAACACAACTATCATTGAGTTTAGTAATCACCTGTTGTTTCTTCAATTCACTCAAACCTTTATCACTTATATGACCCAATCTCATATGCCACATCATTGCCTTTGTCAAGCTATGATCATCTACAACTGCAACAATGTTGATGCTTTTCCATCTAACATGTAAATAATTTGCATTTTCTTGTTCCTGACAAGACTATTAAAGATCCTTTAATGATCTTGACTTTTTCATTTCTTATACTAACTACATACCCTACTCTCAAAAGTGCCAAGTGAAATGAGATTTCTCTTTAGGTCAGGGATATACCTTACTTGGTTAAGGTTGAAATCAACTTCATTTGCCAACTTTAATGTAATTGAACCAATGCTCTTGATCATGCAAGGCCTACCATTCACTAGTTGAACTGTGCCCATGTCGGTTATCTTTAGTTCTCAAAAGAATTCTTTATTGGCAGACATGTGGTATGAATAACCTGAGTCCATGATCCATTCTTAAGGTACAATCCTATCAAATACAATTAAGACGTCCACACTTTCATACCCATCCGAAGCTCCATCTGTGGACACACTTCCTTGACTTCTAAATTGGTTATTTTTTGATTGTTTCTTTCATTTCTCAGGACAATCTCTCTTCAAGTGTTTATCAGAGTTGTATGTGTAGCATCTCCTTTAAAACCTTGACTTGGATCTTGACGAATTCTTCTTCTTAGAGGTCTTCGTTTCAGAATTTCCTCTAACGAACAATCCATCACCATTCTCCTCCTTTACATCTGACCTTCTTTTCAACTCTTTTGAATTGATCGCAACCAGAACTTGTTCCATAGATAATGACTCCCTTCCATGCATTATGGTATCCACGAAGTGTTCATAGCTCTAAGGTAAAGAAGCTAGAAAGATAATTGTCTGATATTCATCTTCCAATTCCACTTCAATATTTTCTAAGCCAAGAATAAATTTATTGAACTCGTCTACATGGTCTTCAAGAGACTTACCAGGTGCCAATTGAAATGTGTATAGGCGTTTCTTCAAGTATAGACTTTGCCAACGATTTGGTCATGTACAGACCTTCCAACTTAGCCCACACCCCAACTGCAGTTGTTTCCTTCGACACATCTCTCAACACGCGATCACCTAAGCTAAGTATGATCGTGCTATGTGCCTTTTCAAGTATATCCTTCTTTTCTTTATCAGAGAGAGTTGCTGAGAGGCTAGTTTCACCTTTGAGCGCGTCCACCACTCCCTGATGTACAAACATCGCTCGCATCTTCAGTCTCCAGAGCCCAAAATCGTTTTTGCCATCAAACTTCTTGATATCAAACTTGGTTGACACCATCCTCTTTCTCGAATCGAATCACCCTCTCTGGCTTTGCGCTTCGAGCCGAATATGGCTCTGATACTAATTGTAGAATCAACACCTCAATTCTCACACCAAAAACAATGAACACAACTCGAAATTGAGCGAAACTACTCAAGAATCTTATTGATTTTTATCTCCGATTGATACAATTGAACAAGAAGAAAAACCTTGACTATAAGAAGTCAAAATTGAATTACTAACTAACTGATCTTAACAACCTCATTATACTAATCACAAGAAATGATTAATACACTAACAACACACAAGAATTACAATATACACAATTGGTCCTTTTACTAATATACTCACAGATTATATGGGTAAAAGCATATTAAAAAGTAAAATCAAATGAGGTACACATGACGATTACACTTGTGTTATTTTTCTATGTGAGCCGAAAATAATTAGGGTTTAAGTTATCTAATCCATTTTATAATTAGATCGTATAATTAACTTGTTTAATTCATTTGGTTAAATGAATTATGTTTGGATAATTGGATCAATATGCTTAATACATTTTATTAAAAAGGTCTACATGTGAAACTCATTTAGCTCGTTTATTAGTACTTGTTTATGATTTGTTTATCATGTTTACAACCTATCAAGCTATAAGACTTGTTTTGTTAAATGAGTTAAACAAATCATGTGTTAAACAAGTCATATTTGTGTTACATGATTTTAAAGTGTTTTGGTAAGATTCATATCTTTAGGGGTCGTTTGGTTCGCATAATATTTTGTAAAGAAATTGAAATTCAAAATTGAAATGAAATCTTGTCAAAATTGATAACATTTTTTGTTGGTTAATTTGGAGTAGAATTGGAATGTTAATTTTAAACACTTTATTGGATTGTTCAATAGTTTATGGGTAAGTAGAAGTCCTGTAAATTCTAATAAATTTTTGAGAAATTTTCAATTCTTATTTCATTAGTTGACTAGCTAAACAAGATTTTAGAATTCTTAAAAATTTTGTGAACTAAATAGAGCCTTGATATAAATAAATATACGAGTCATATCTAAGTTTAATGATTCAAGTAGCCAACTTGGTGTCTCCAACTTGACACGATTACAATCTGTGGTCTCAATACTTGGTCTAACATGCATACAAATATTCTCGTATTTAACATTCCTAAAAATAAAGATAAGACATGTTTATATAAATATAAATACATTTTCGTTTAATAAAAGATGTTTAACAACTTATGATTAGTAATCTGTAGTATGTGTTCTTCTTTCTCTTCTTATATATCTTCTCCTTATGTCAAGTGCCTCACTCTTTTTATACACATTTTTTGAACATGTAACGTAGACATTACAATTACTATTAGTATATATATATGTATATATATATATATATATTACAATATACAAATACAAGCGTATGTTGCTTTTACGTCAAGCAACTGGGGTCCGGTACATGCTCTCTTTTAATAAAGATGCCATTTTGCTACCCTCAAGTCAAATTACAAAAATGGTCCACCGACCATTGTTTATGTTGTATTGGTGTTTTTACTAAAAACCATTTGCTAATAACTACCTTGCATATACTTTTTGTAGCAATTAATAAACCAAACAACTCATATGCATTAAACATAATAGATATTGTACAACATAACATATCCAAAATAGTCAAACCTATTCATTGGAGAGATCTAGCATCACATGGAAATGGTTTATGGAGGTGAAGAAAATATATAGTAATTGTAATGGCTCAAGATGTTAGGTTTTCGATTTGATTCTTGGTATTCAATTCTGAGCTGTAATTCGTTTTTGGAATTACTTGTTTAAATTCTTGCTTATGTTATTCCGAATCGTTCTTCATGATACAAAGAGATCACCATAGGTTATTCGTCTTCACCGTTGAAATACCCTTTTCTTTTCTTTCATAAGAAACATATTATGTTATGATGATGATGATTCATTTACAATTGAACCATGTCATTATTTAGATGTTGTGTTTAGCTATTGTGAAAGAAATTAGAAGAACGAATACTCTTAAAATTCAGCTTATTAGCAACTGGTGTTTCATGCTCATCTGAGGTATTTGCTTCTAGCTCTGGGATCTCACTGCAATGAACTAGAAACATTTATAAATGTTTTTTTAAGTTATTGTTGGAAAGAATTGAAGCAGAGTTTTGTTGACAAATTTGCAAGAACATTATGAATTAGTACGAACTTTATGTTTTTAAAGTTTGCTGCTTTGCTTTGTGTTTGTATGTGATTCTCAATATATTTATGTACTTTGCATAGATTTTATTAAGTAGAATATAACTAGAAAAACAAAACTACTTTATCTAATAAAATTTAAAGAACTTTAATTTAGCGTGAATTTCTGACGAAAATATGTCGCTAAAAACTTATTGGTTAATATTTTAAAACCTGTTGGTAATTTCTTTGGTAAGAAATAATAACTTTTTCTTATATTTTTATAAATACCGCTGTGATTTCGCGTAACTTCTTCTCCTGGTACAATAAAAAATTTGCAAAAATGACGCAAATATTATAGACATACATCCAAAACGGAAGTTTAACTTTACATGGTTAGTAAACTATTACTGAATTTTACAATTTGTATATGCATTGTTGATTAAAGTTAGAAAACTAGCATCAGTGTTGGTTTCAAGTATTTGCTCCTACTTATGCAGGGAGATGAAAAATGAAGTTTGGCTTAAAAAACTTTTAAAATAGTCAAACATTTTCTTTTAATCTTTTTTTAAATATCAATGTAAAACATGTCTAGACATTTTTGAGCATGTCACGGCTTTTCATTTACACAAGCCACGTTTTCATGATCGTTGCAACGCTCGAAGCAAAACACTAGTTAAACATAACAAACAAAGCCTAATAAAAATGATACATACCATTTAATAAATATAAAAAACATAAGCTACCCTACTTCTAATAAGAAATTTTTTATCTCTATGTGGTGAATTCTCTTAGAATACATCCATTCAATTAAATTATGAATCTACGTTGATTTTGAATATATGAATTGTCCTAACGATTCGAAACCTATTTCGGCCCTTTTATAAAAAAAGATGAAAAACTCCAATGGATTTAAAACCTATTTTTCGGTAAATGAATTACAATTTTTTTTCTAGAATCCTTAAATTTTGTTTGACATTTTCTATACGAAAATATTCCATTTTCATAAGATATTTTTTATTATTATTCGTAAGGTCCAATTCCAAATGAATTTTTTATACAAGGAGAAAAATTACGGTCAAACACTACATGCTTTCATTTATTTTAATTCTCGCTCTTTTAACCTCATATAATAACACAATTGAACTCATCTTTTCAATGTTTATTATTTTTTAAAAAACTAAAAGGTCTTTTGGTCTTAGATAATGAAGTAAGCATTACGTACTTTCATATAATTTAGTTCTCACTCTTTTAACCTCCTATATTAACGCACTGTAGGAATTCATGATCTCTCCACGTGTCTCCTTTTATATCTTAAAATGTTAAAGTAGAATAATCATATCGAAGTGGATACCTTTATCTTTTCTTTGTTTCTCTCTTGCCCCTTGAAACCTATTTTGCGACCATTTCCTATTAACTACTACCACAATGCTCTCTCTTGCCCCTTGATACCGATCTTGTAGACGCGAGTTAAGTGTCACGGAGTTATTTCTTCAACTCTCGTGCGGCACTTAGACTTGCTCTAAGTTCAGCCTTTGTGACCCAAAAGATGTGACAATTCAAGTAACAATGCGGAAGCGTTTGCAAGCGAGTAATACAAACAACTTTGTATTGCTTACAAGGATGTTTACAAGAGAGGGTTACAAGTATTATACAAGACTTGTATGAGTTTTGGGTGTTTTTGGGTGATTACAAATGTGAACTATATCATCTATTTATACTAGTTCATGAATCTAGATCTTTCATGATCTAGATTGTTCTAAATGTATAATATTTACAAGATCTTATCATGGATTTTTGAAGGCTTTTCTAGAGCCTTCTTGGCAGCCTATCTCCTAGACATTTCTAGGGTGATATCTTGATCACTCTTGATGGTTCAAGGCTGATCTAGATGCTTCATTGTGTCCTTTCCAGATCCAGAACATTTTAGGCTGTTCTGGAGACTGGATATGCCTCTGTATGTTTCCGGAAACTTCCGGAACTCTTGATACCCGACTTGTTTTTAGGCGGGTCGTGACATTCTCCCCCACCTAAACCCACGACGCCCTCGTCGTGCTTGAGTGACCCTCGGCTTGTTCTTACAAGTTGCAAGACGGACAATATTTTGCCTTGATGACTTGATTCCATCCTGGCTGTGTGTACTTGATCGCCTTTGACGATGTACAAGGTGTTCAGAAAAGTTGCTGGAACGGCTTTTGCCTTCCGGAAAAAGTCCATCCCGAGCACGATCTTGTAGTTGTCCAATGGTGCTATTGAGAAGTCAAGTTTACCTTGCCATGTCCCGATCTTAGTCTTGACAGCCCATGACATTCCCTCGATTGATTTAGTGTTTCCATTGGCATCTCTGAGAAATCCATCTCGTGTGGATATCCTTAGGCCGAGTCTCCTAGCCTCTTCTCGTGTCATGAAGTTGTGACTTGCTCCGGTATCGATCAGTGCCTTTGCAAGTCGTCCATTTATTTCTAAGTTCACAAACCGAAGTCCTTTTGCCTCCGTGTTCGTGATGTTGCCCTTGTGCTCCGTTGGGCAGGACTTAATCATTTTCAACGGCTTCCCTTCATGTGCTGTTAAAGCATTTAGTACTTGTAGTTGCATTGCCCCGAGACAAACCTTCTTGTCTTTGTGGGATTCATCGTCATTTCTAGCCACCATGGCTTGAAGACTTTGTTTCTTCGGGCAATCCCGAGCATTATGCGGTCCATCGCATATAAAACAGAACTTTGGAGGACGTTTTTTCGTTGTCGTATCGTGGTGGTCTCCTTGTTTCCACTTTCCGATCATGATTGGGCTTTACTCCCCCACTTTTCTTATCGTCACTTTCCTCATTCATGGGCCTATATGTTCGTTTTTCTTTGTGATCGATCAAGCTTTCAGCTATTGCAATGGCTGAGGCAAGATCTTGAACACTTCGTCGCTCCAGCTCTATCTTAGCCCATGATTGTAGACCATCGAGAAAGTAGAAGAGGGAGTCTTTGTCCGATAGATCTGGGATCTCAAGGACAAGTGTTGTGAACTCTTTAACATAGTCCTTGATGGTCCCGGTTTGTTTGAGCTTTCGAAGTCGACTTCTGGCTTCGTGCTCAGCATTTACCGGATAAAACTATCTTTTGAGTTCTTGGATGAACTCAGTCCAAGTTTTGATCGAGCACGTACCTCGTTCGATGTCCACGCTTCGACGTCTCCACCACAGCGCTGCTGTATCCTTAAGATACATTGTGGCAGTCTTGATTTTGGTGGTGTCATCCAAGATTTGTACCCCTCCTAGGTACTGCTCCATTTCCCAAATAAAATCATCAACCGCCCGTGCTTCTCGTTTCCCCAAGAACGGTGATGGTTTGGGAATTTCAACTCTTGGTGTAAGGTTTACAACATTACCTCCAGTCGTGATCAAGGCTTTGTTGTAATCGACAACTTTAGCTTCCAAGCCCATTAGACTTCGATGCATGTCGCTTGACAGCTCATCCATGTCTTTTTGTAGCTTGGTAGTAACATCTTTGATTGCATCTTTGATCATCAGCTTTACTTCATCTTGAAATAGCTCCATAGCAGCCTTGAGTCCTTCCCGGAGCTCACTGAAATCTTCCTCCAAAGCATCCAATCGTTGGAAACACAAGTCTACTTGAGTTCCTATCTCAACAAGACCTGTTTCCATGTCAACATCTCGTTTTTCCAAGGTACGATCCTTGGAAGTACCTCGATCCTTCTTTGATCCCTTTTGGTATTCATCTCGTCCTCGTTTCTCTTCCATGGTTACGAGTTTGCTTGTTTCGGTTGTCATTCCCGAATGAACCGACCTTGCTCTGATACCACTTGTCACGGAGTTATTTCTTCAACTCTCGTGCGGCACTTAGACTTGCTCTAAGTTCAGCCTTTGTGACCCAAAAGATGTGATAATTCAAGTAACAATGCGGAAGCGTTTGCAAGCGAGTAATACAAACAACTTTGTATTGCTTACAAGGATGTTTACAAGAGAGGGTTACAAGTATTATACAAGACTTGTATGAGTTTTGGGTGTTTTTGGGTGATTACAAATGTGAACTACATCATCTATTTATACTAGTTCATGAATCTAGATCTTTCATGATCTAGATTGTTCTAAATGTATAATATTTACAAGATCTTATCATGGATCTTTGAAGGCTTTTCTAGAGCCTTCTTGGCAGCCTATCTCCTAGACATTTCTAGGGTGATATCTTGATCACTCTTGATGGTTCAAGGCTGATCTAGATGCTTCATTGTGTCCTTTCCAGATCCAGAACATTTTAGGCTGTTCTGGAGACTGGATATGCCTCTGTATGTTTCCGGAAACTTCCGGAACTCTTGATACCCGACTTGTTTTTAGGCGGGTCGTGACATAAGGCACCTTATTGCATAAATAATCTTCTTAGAAAAAATTGACCGCCGCAAGCGCTTCATATGTTGTGAAGCGATTTGTCTGCTAGTCGACCACCTGGTGACTCAAACATACTCTTACTAAACCAAGGTTTGTGGGGATTAGATAGTCGGAGATAATTTGGTTAGATGACTAGCAAATAATGTGACATTGGTAGCAAAACATGAGTTGTGTGTATTGCATGTTTTACCAAAAGAAAAAGACTTTGGAAGGAGAAGATGCGAGATAGACATTTTACTAGGAGTTTGTATAAGAATATAAGGTATAAACCGCTATTAAATAGCATATAAGGTATATATCGCTATAAATAGCATGTAAGGTGTAACATTCGTCTATTTTCAAAATCATAAACCCAAATCCGTACCCATTTGAACTTCCATTATTAAATTATTTTAATGGATCAAATGCATTAAATGTGCAATTTATATTGTAAATTATTCATTAATCATCTAAACATCTTGTTATAGTTTATGGATTTATAAATAATTTTTTTCATAAAGTTATAAAGTTTTATTAATCATTTTACAACAAATAACTAAATGAAAAAGACTTATTAAAACTTATAAAGTTATAAAATGAACTTTAATAAACTTATATAGTTTTATTAGTAATTTTAGTTTTAAATATTGAAAATAAATAATCAAATTATAAAGTTTACAAATTTTATAAAAGTTATAAATATTTAATAAAAGAGAAGTTGTTCAATTAAATTTAGAGTTTAAATTGTAATTATTATTTTATTTATTTAAATTATTTAATATTTATTTTAAATTCTAATCATAACCTCATTTTAAAAAACTTGTAACTTATTATTAACACCATTCATAATTCCCTTCTAACCTCAACTATAAAAACAAGCTTTAGATCTTACTTTTCACTTGCTTATTCTTCAAAACTCTCACTCACATCTCTTTTTTCATTCATTGTTTTTTTATCAATATCAAAATTTTTTTACAAGTAATTTCAAGAAGTTTTTAATACTAAGGTAACCTTATATTGCTTTTATATTATGCATTTTTATATTGTTTAATCATTCTAACATCCAATTGTTCTCATGACTTTATATTCTTACTTTTATTTTTTATTTTACTAAATATCTTTTAATTTTAATCATTATCATTTGATCATTAACCTTCTAAATTTTACTAACCTTATAATAATCACTAACATTTCTAAATCAAGCTAAAAACACACTAACATAAACAAAGAATCCCGTTTACATATGGACGGCTATGCCGGTCATTCCACAAGATTATTTCTTTAAATGATGGTTATGCCAAAGTCTTGGAATATTTTTTTATAACTCAAATGAAGTCTAATATACCATATATTAACATAATAAATTTGTTATAAACGGTTTCATGCTTTAACAATTTTAAAAATACACATAAGTGTCTTACTATAATTTTGGCAGAATATAGTTTGATTTCAACTTACCATATCTTGGTCATAACTAACTAAATTTGAGTAAAATCAAACAAAAATATTAAATTCATTGAATAAAATTTCCAATGACAGTTAATACGTTTTTAAACTCAATCGGAAGACTCAACAATAGCCTTCGCAAGATAAGTGCGCATTTTAACACCTTCTGTCTTGTGCTACTCTTTTGACTTAATTATGGGTCTTTTCATAAAAATGTTTCCAAAAGAAAGTTGTTAGGAGACTCTGAACTAGTCAACTATAAATTTTTATAATTTTATCAACCGTTTTTTATTTATAAAACCTATTCAAACACGTATCAAACATTCTGTCCAGAATCTAAAATTGGTGCAATAATCATTTTTCAATCTATCTTTCACTTTTTGGCATTCTCTAAATGGTCTAACTTCTTGTAATAAATTCTGACCTCAAGTTATTATTTTTTTATCATTTAAGATATCACCTTTGACTATTGAATATCCAAGCTTTCCTATGTACTCTACAACCATCATTATACAATATGAGTTCTCCATGCTCCTTTTTACTTTATTTCACATCTTTTTGGGGTGAAACATGTTAACATATAAACTTACACTTGTAAACATCTTGATACTTGTAAATACATATGTAATTCATCTTTACTTTTTGTCATGGTTATTTGTAATATTGTGAGACTTATATGATAGACATTATATGTTGACAATTATTAACTATTGCTAGCTTGACGACGTCATAGATCTATGGACCTGACAAGCCTATTTGGTGCTAAAGCCGAGGTTATTGCCGGCTACTGATGACGTATGCTTGTTCATTATGGAAACCAAGTACACTAGTTAATCGTTATATACTTGTAAACTTATTCTTGGTCAAAGTTTGATTGTAGCTATATGTTATCTATAAACGTGCATAATTCGTAACCATTGACATGAATTGCTAGTTGTAAACTTATATATATATATATATATATATATATATATATATATGTGTGTGTGTGTGTGTGTGTGTGTGTGTGTGTGTGTGTGTGTGTGTGTGTGTTAAACCCATGGAAACTCACCAACTTTCAAAGTTGACTCCTTATTTTTAACATGTTTCAGGATTGCTACTTAAGGAATTCTTCTTGCTCATATACGACTTGTATTTAGTTTAATTAAATATCTTATATTGTTGTTTGAATCTTTGTTGTATTGTAATAACTTAATTGTCTAGTATTATTCAATGAAATATGACTTTTAATATTATTTTAACTTATTTAATTCCATGATCTATGAACAATCATTTCAAATTTATCTGTCTCGATGATTCCGCCGTCGATCGGAGTGTGACATAAGGTATAAACCCTTACTAAAATAAGTCTTCTCCTCTAAAGCCTGTCTATTAGAAAATACGTATTGCACCTAGACACTATAGCTACCAGTGTTGCATTATGTCGTTAACAAATATTGGTTACATTTTTAAGATGAGTATCAAGTCTAGACATTCTCAACTTTGCAAGAAACAAGAACGTATGTACACTAACATCATGTTCAACATAATGTTGGAAAGATAAAAGTTGTGAAAAAATGTATGGTGATCCAATTATAGTTATGTCATCATTATGGCGATTAAGTGTAAATTTAGGGTGCCATTTGACCAATGATCATTATCATCTCTTGTATCTTTGTATTATGCCATTATTGTAGAGAATACCATGATAAATTGAGAGTTGTGAAACACTATCAAATTGAAACTATTTGGGTTCATACTAAAATTTTTAATTGGATAAAACTTAATTACAAGAAAGTATGATATTTGTGCGAGAAGTCCATGAACTAGTGCTTAGAAAGAAGAAAAAGAAAGTCCAAACAAAAAATACGTTCAACTTTGATTTTTTTCAGGGATTTGGGGAACTGCCAAAGATAGTTTTTGTCTTCATATTTAACCATTTTTGCATCCGAGTTTCACATGTGAACGTTTGGGAAAACAAATTTCTGATGTGTCGGTGTTTTTCATTGCATTAACATATTTAATTGTGTGTTTTTACTTGTTTACTGATATGAAACACAATTACTTTAAGAGCTTATTGAATTTCAAGTTTGCGGAGCTTAACAGACATAATTCGGGTGCTTTTTGGGAGTTAGAATGGAAGCTGAAAGCTCATGAAGAAGGCAACACTTGAGAAATTGAAAAAGTGAAGGAGGATATGTGATCAGCCAAATTAAAGCACGCAGACAAGGACGCAAAATAGAAGGAAAAAGTGTTGATTTAAGGGGGTTAGTAAATTACGTCCCTAAGGACATAAATTACGTCCATATGGACGTAAATTACGTCCCCGATGACATGGAAAGAAGGCCTATAGCTACGAACTTTTAAGGTTTTGTAACCTAATTAAAGATTAAAAATGAGGCTGTGAATTTACTATTCACGAAGTTGTGCCCATTTAAGGAGCAATTTTGAGAACAAAGAACACCTACGGATCCATGTTTTCATGCAATCACTTTCTACCACAACCGACTTTGATTCCATGAAGACCATGAGCGGCTAAACCACCTGTGATTTTCTCCGGGTGTAGGGTTTGTATTTATGACAACTGTTTTACTTTAGTTGTTTTTAGATTGTGTTGTTAAGCCATATTATTTCATTTATTGGTTGATTACTTTAAACGGTTTTATCTATTTTGAATCTTAATGTAATTCTCATTAGTTTTTGGTTTTCCTAAATCATAAATAATATGAGTGTTAAGTTTTGATTAGCAAATTGAAATTTGTAGTTTGTGGATAGGTTCGTTTACAATTCGTTCTAAAATACACCTAGTTTTGAACCTTGTTAGCTAAAATAAATTTGTTGATGCGTGAAAAGCTAACACGTGAATCAATTAGCAATATATTTTTCCTATTCTCATCAATTTTGTTAGACTTGGGTTTGATTAGGATTTGGTTGGGCCACCGGTTCGATCCACCCCAACTCTATTTGTTCTCCAAAAACCGACCGGTTCGAATCAGTTCGACTGTTGGACCAGGAATCCGGTCGGACTGGATTTTCAGTCTTTTAACTTTTTTTAGATTTTAATAGGTTTAATAGTTAGGTAGGATGATAAATTAGAGTGTTGGATATATAATTATCGTTGAATTTTATATATAACTATAAAATATACATATAAAATACTTATATTAACTATACATAATATACATATACATATAATTATGATGTTATTCGGTTGTCAAATCAGATCTGACCGATCTAACCAATGAGATAAACGATTCGCTGTACAATCCGGTTCCGATAACATTGATTCAGATTCTTATCTCTTAACGGCGTTAACACTTAACATCGTCTTTGCCTATCCTATAGACACGCGTTACTATTTCTCCTCCGTTAAACACTTATCGCCTGTCCTATTCAACCCGTTGTATGAAAAAGGGATAATTCTAAAGCATCAAGCATCCAATAGTGGATCGTTTCCATGCCACGTAGGATACTACACTTTTGTCATACATGGCATTTTGCCAATTTGTGGCGATAAATCCAACTTCTCTTACCAATATTCGCATTATTGAAACATTTATCTTCTTTATTACTATTTAGTTATTCTTATTAGAGTATCTTTGTTGCAACTTTTATAATATAAAAATCTATAAGGTTTAGACATATACCTTTAGCTATAACTTAAAATTAATGACGTATATATTGAATTATATTCTAAACATACCAATTTTGTGCCCCTATGTATTTATGCTTTATCATTTTTTTGTCTCAACCTTTTTTTGCTATAATTTAAAGTGGGGCATCGGGAAACGAACCACATAATTACAAACGGGTAGAATATTTATAGTGAAATCTCTAAAAATATGTAAGTGTATTTGATATATTATATAAAATGATTTTAAATGGTTATGAGTCATGAAAGAGAGATAAAAAGTTATTACTGATTGATATATTTAAAAAATCAATGTTTAATCTATATAAATTTTTTAATATTTTTGAAAGTAATTATGAGTGGAGGAAAGAGAAAAAAGTAATAATAAGGGTATAAAAATATTATTTAATTGAAAAATAAAGAGAAAAATATAGTAATTTTTAGTGTAATTATATGGATAAAAATAATAATCAACTGTGAATACTTTAAGATCAATAATTGTTAATAAACTAACATACACACCTGATAGCTGAAGGTCAATATGTACTCACATAACGAACAAGAGACATGATTTTACAATCAGATTTTAAAATTAGTTGCCAACACCCGTCATACTACCATCCATACAGTTGACCATCATCACATTTCAACTTTTTAATAAAGTTACTAAATTAAACATATTATTTTGTCAACTAGTATGAGATTAAAAAGATTTGTGGGTACGGTTATGGATAGAATATTAGGTGACACCTGAAATTTACGTATTTATTTACTTAAATCATACGTGAAAATTTTCTTTTTACTTTTGTTATCCTTTTATCTGTAGGTAATAAAATAGTCTATTAGTGTACTAGCTCTTTAGTTTTTATATTTTTAACTTGCTTGGGGGATGAAAATTAGATGTGAGAAATGTAATAGGAAATCACAAGGGGTGATTGCTAAGAAACTAACATATACACCAGATAGTCAAATGTCAATATGTAATTAAGTACGTGACAAGTGAAATGATTTTACAATCGAGTACGAAAATAAGTTGCCACTACCTGTCATATCATCCCTACGGTTAACATTATCATATTTCAACTTTTTAAGAAATTTACGAATTAAACATGATTATTGATCACATCAAAATCAATTTTTTTCACCCTTTCTAAGTTAATTAAAATCTTTTAATAAACTTTTGTTATAGCTTTCCAATTTATATATATAATTTTTTTATTGAAGAAGTGTTAATTTTTTTTTGATAAATTAAATATAGAACATGATCTTGAGTACCAAATATGTTTAGCCAACACCCGTAGTAGTGATTCCGTAGTTTTTCGGTGAGAAAGTGTATGGCTTTGCCACCTCAGTAGCTACGGGATCACCACACACCGTCCCCATGGGGTGTTAAATATGGTGTGAGAGTAGGCTGGGTTGTGGTTGGAGTCACGATAGTTGGTCACCAACTTGCTTAGAATGTTTATTTGAAGCCCAATGAAGATTATTCTATGTCAAACATTTCATTTTCAAGATTTTATGTTCATACTTACTTACCCATTACACACCTTCAGTGAATGTGAGTGTGATCACACACACAAATTGTTTAGATGGCTACTAAATGATCTCACTTTTTAATCACTCGCTAGACCGCTAGGGATGCCCCAAAACTATTTAGTCGGGTCATCTTAAGTTCTCTTTCTCTCTTAAATGATTAGACTTACGAAAAAGAAGGCTAGTTTTGTAACATCAATTTTAGTAGTAGAGGATCCATGGGCGTTGCCCTGCTCTCATGATCGATTTTAGATCTGTTTTTATTAAGCACAACAAAATTAAAATATCATCACTGGATTACGTGGCAATTGATAGGATGACTGACATATGTATTATTTTTGAAGGAACAAGAACTAAGGATAAGATTTATTATTTTCTATCAAAGGAAAATGTCAAAAAACTACTAGGTTGTTATGTTTGTGCGTAGTAGGATCCACCAATCCACTTGTTGTCGCTTACGACCTCATTTATGTGTTTTGGATACGATAAACTGATAATTTTCATTATCAAACAATTTATTATAGTCACCATATATTACAGCATTACAACAGAAATTATTTGAAGTTTATATGTTTAGAACACAAATAAGTTTTTGTTATAAAGGCAAAGATCGTGTCTGTTGATAAATTTCAAGTTAACGGATGAATTGCTAAACCCAAACATAAGTTATATACATTACCTGTGTAAGAAAGATTAACTATAAGTTGGACATATTTAAAAGCACATAACCCGTTTATATAGATGATAAAACAGCGTATAATTTGTATAAAATGTTGAGTGGTTGTAAAAGGTTTCCATGCTAAAAATATGTTGAAAACTAGGTAGCGAGTATTAAAAAATGAGTTCAACTAATCATAAATGGTAATTACAAAAGTTATATACATTATTCTTTTGTTATAATCTTAACGTGCTAATTAACCTACTTAAATTAACAAATTAAACAATTTAACCCATTATCTTAACGAGTTAATAAGTTCAACCAAATATATTATGTTTATTAATGAGCAAAATATAACAGACATCACGATGTTTATGTCGTATTTTAGGTGCGAGTACTTTAAAATAAACAAGAGGGAGACTATTATAACACACTTTTAACCATAGAAGAACAAGTTCAAATGAATGTCCAAACTCACCAAAAGTATGTCGTGGTAGCAAGTCGTAATAAACGAGTTTAACGGGTTAATGTTATGTAATTATATACGTTATTTTTTAGTTACAATCTAAACAGATCAACCTATTAAATTAAACAAGTTAAACAATTTAACGTTAAAACGGTCCGCTTAACTAACTAAATGGGTTGATTTAATCAAAGGAAAACAATGATAAATTTACTAAGAGCATTCACAACCCATTCTTTATTTTTATCCTTATAATTATATTAAATATCACTACTTTTTCTCTCACTTTTTAATTAAATAATATATTTTTATATCTTTTTTATTATTTTTTCTTTCTCCTCCACTCACAACCATTTTCAAAAATATTAAAATAATTATAAAGGTTGAATAGTAAAATCTTAAATTTACAGGTGAACAGTAATATTTTCTCTTTCTTTCACTCACAACCACTTAATATCATTTCTTATAATTTAAAGACTCACACTTACATATTTGTAAGGCATGGGCTGTGAATGCTCTAAACGAGTTAAATATGATGGTATAAATCGTAACAAATTTGGTGTCATGTTTCAAGCACGAAAACTTGAGATAAAGAAGAGGGAGACTATTATTACGTTCTTGTCTAATTTTAGAATAAAAAGTTTCAAATGAATGTCCAAACTCACCAGAAAAACCGCATTTATTACACTTATACCCTTGCTCTCTTGATGACCCAACGTTTTCCTCGATCTGGCTAATGGTGCTACCACCACAGGATTTCATGCCCTTTCCACGTGGCAACATCTGGGAGCACGATGGGAGAGTCTGTGGGTCATCTTGTTGCGTAGAACCGGTCTTACAGGATACCGATGTGTGTGTAACTTGCTGTAACCGGTAATACTCGAGTCTCTTACCGATACATCCGGTAACAAGCGTCAATGAGTATAAACAGTTGGGGGTTTAAGGCCAATCGTTGGGTGGTTTTCACAGGGTTTTTGTCTTTCATCCTCATCTCTCAACCCTCATTCTTCATCTTTTCAAACTCAACATAGAGAGAGAATTTCGACAGACGGTTGCGTATTAAACAAATCAAACAAACACTAATTTTGTGTTTAATTGACGAGTGTGATTGATTGATCAGATGGGAAAACTCGTGGGTTTTGCTTGATCGGTCAGAATTTTGTGATTTGGGTTCGTGGGGTTTCGGTTATTCAATCCAATCCTACATTTTGAAGAATCGGTGACGTGAATTGCCTCGGGAAATCTTGATCTTGAAGAAATTGTTTCGTGAATTCTTGAGCAAATCGCGGGTTTATCAGAGGTGAGATGGGATTTACGAAATTGAATTCTGGGATTGCTTTCGTTTACAGTTTCGATTTGGTGAATTCTTGAATTTTCGTGAGTAAATTACAACTTTTTGGTGCGAATTTCTCCGAATTCATCACAACCAAACGAGCATTATCGTATAATTTAATCTTCCATGTGTTACTTTTGCTCGCAATTTCCATTTCGATGGATCGATCTGATCTTTTGATGTCTAAATTTGGGTTTTCTGACAGCAGTTTTCAGTTATCTTGTAAGATCGTTCAAAAATCAAAACTTTCTATTTTGGTGGGTAGGTTTGACGATCATGGGGTTTGTTTCAGAATTGATCTACTTTCGGATTTTAGATTATTATAAGTGTATATAGTATAGATTGAAGATTGATGATAAATTCAACAAATTGTTGTTTTTGTGTTTGCATACATATATATTTTTTCAGGGTTTTATTCAGGGTTTGAATTCTTTACCTTTTTCATTTCGTCAATCCCCATTTCAGAATTTAATTCTTTTTCTAAAGTTTAAATTAAAATCTTTTTTCCATATCATTTTTGCTTTTCAAGCTTCTGATGGATATAAAGTTGAATCGATCAAATCATGAAGTGCTTGTTTCAACCTTTTAAGAATCGTGTGTCAGATTCACACTTTCCTTTTTAATTAATTCATATATTCTGTTTATAACTGTTATTATGACCTGCATATGATCTATGGTTCTGTTAATGATCTGAATTTGAGTGCTCTTTTAGAAATTTAGATGCTTTTAGTGCGTCTTAAATCTCTGCGGGTTTAAGATTTTAAAAGTAAATATCACTGCTTTCTGTGTGTATGATCTATTGCTTCTGAGAGAATTTCCTAAGCAAAATACATGAAATCTTATAAATTTATGATCAGATTGAGCGAAAAGCCGAAAATGGTGTGAAGTGTTTGTTAAAGTTTCTTGAAACCGAGATATGGTGTTGCAAAGGAGATTAGAATATGGATTCAACGGTTACCAGGTCCCTCCAATGCCTCGGGCTCCTAGATCAGCGAGGGTAAACTTTACATATATTTAATCTTCTGTTATTATCTGTAAGTTAATGCCATCTCCAATGTAACGTAATTATGCAAATTGTTTCAGAAGAGGGTTTCATCTTGGAAGAAAAAGGAAGGTCATAATCAAATGTGTGCGTTCGACTTACTAGCAACTGTTGCAGGCAAGTTATTGTTGGAGGTTGATGATTCTGTTAGTAAGTTAAATCATGAGGAGGTCAAAACTGTTAATGAGTCAATGATCAAGACCGAAAACGACTCTTCAAAACCAAATGTTTGTGATCAAGGTAGCTGCAATAAGACCTTTTTTGTGTCTGAGATTATAAAAGCTCCTGTTACCGACACGTGTTCTAGGCCTGCTTCTGGTATTACAGTTTCTGATTGTAAAATAGAGGATATAAACCATAAACAGATGAAAATCGAGCAACCGAAGTATGGGAAGCTGCCTGTTGTCAATAGTATAGATTGTAATTTGAATTTAGTTATTAAAGATGATGATGAAAACTCTTGTGTGGCCACTCAACCGGGTACCCAAAATAACGAAACTGTTAGGGCCCCACCCTGTGCAAGTGACCGAAGATTTAGGAGGTTATCCGCATCCAAACAGTGGAAAGTCTCCCATAACACCGGTGAGCTTTTATGATACAAAATTATTATATCTAATTATGTGTATATGTATAGTTCGTTGAATTGAAATGTTCAAGTGTGTTTTCAGATGTGTACCGTAACAAGATAAATTGTTATAAGCATCAGAGACCGTTAAGGGATTATCCGTTCAAAAAGCGAAGACTTTATCAGTTGGATAATCCTTCCAATTCAGACCACAAATCTGGTTTTGTTGAAGATGGTTCCAGTTTGGATGCAACTTCTCAAGATTCACATGGTAACTAAATAATGTTCTAATCATTATATTTGTATAATCGTATCTACTCTAGTAAATCAAATAGTTTAGACCAAAACTTATTTTTGTGTTTAAACGTTAATCAGTGAAGTTGAAGATCAAGTCTTTCAGGGTACCAGAGTTTTTCATTGAAATACCAGAAACAGCAACCATTAGTTCGCTAAAGGTATATATACTTTTTGGCAAAACCGATTGTTTATACTTATTATGCTCGATATTTGACTTATATTGAATCTTTTCATAGAGGGCCGTTATGGAGGCTGTGACGGCTATATTTAGTGGTGAGCTACATGTGGGTGTGATGCTTCAGGGGAAAAGAATTAGAGATGACGATAAAACTTTGTCACAAACTGGTATCTGCCATGATAATAAGCTAGACGCTCTTGGTTTCACGCTGGAGCCTAATGAATTACAAGTTTCGTCATTTGTATACCCTGAAGATCAGTCATTAACTAGGTAAAACCACTAGATCCTTAAATACGTAATCGTAATTATTACTGACTATTATGATTTGAAAATCTGTTATCAGGGATTCGCCACATCAGACTGTAGCTAATGAAGTAGTAATCCAGCAGCAGGCGGATCTTCCATTGGTAAACTCTAGGAACATAAATGCAAGTGATCATGAGATGCCGGTGGATGATAAAAGTGGTCTGGATTCAAGGGCGTTAGTGACGGTTCCAGCCAATGGCATGGATGAGCTGGCGGTGGTCCCTATGAGGAAGTCAAAGGGAGCTGAGGTGGCGCAGCGCAGGATTCGTCGTCCGTTTTCTGTTTCTGAAGTGGAAGCTTTAGTTGAAGCTGTTGAGAAGCTTGGAACAGGAAGGTATAAATGTATAATATCATCTGATGAAAAATAAACTTTATAATTGTTGTTAAGTTTTCAAGTGTTGTGATTTTCGAACATTTCAGATGGCGCGATGTTAAATTACGTGCTTTTGATGACGCAAAGCACCGAACTTACGTGGATTTAAAGGTACGTACGATTCATTTCAAACACTGTTAATGTACATAAAATCAATCTTGCTGACGTTGCTCGTTGGGATGACGTAGGACAAATGGAAAACACTGGTGCACACGGCTAGAATATCACCACAGCAAAGGAGAGGTGAGCCGGTGCCTCAAGAACTGCTAGACCGCGTCTTAATCGCCCACGGCTACTGGTCCCATCACCAAGCCAAGAACCAGTTCAAGTTGAATCATCATCAACTCAAAACACAAACTTGCCGACTTCTCTAAGAAGAATATCACAACATGTACAGGATCTTCTGATCATAAAAGTAAGATTTGTTTCTTTTCTTAACCATCTAGAGTTCAAGCGCGTTCGTTACTAACCACTTTCAGTTCACATGCGTACCAGGACCAGATGGACATGGGTTTGAGCCGTGGAACCGCTGAGGTGCACCTGGGTCGAACCCTTTTCTGCATTTGGTAGTTGTGCTAGTGGTTGGGTTCTTTCTAACTCACTTTTTTGTTGTTGTTGTTACTCTTGTATAAATTGACAAAAGCAAAGAAGTTGGTTAGGGAGTTGTGTAGTTTTGTTTTTGTTTTTAGAGATACTGGTGCGACAATTGTAAACATGGGTAATCGTTGGAATAAAGATGTTGATTTAAGATATCTTATTCTTTATGGATATGTCGATTATTGTATTGACATTTTCTTGTTAATCGATGGTTGGTTTTGTCATTTTTGTAAATTACATGTTGCATCAATTAATAACAGTAAAGTGTGCAGCTGTGTCGTGCCAGATTTGTTTGGAATAATATTCCACATTACTCATCTGAATTGAATGTAATCAAATCAGATCTGGCTCCATTTGTATAACATTTATTCTAAATCGATAAAAACCGTATGATATATTTCTATCTATTACTTTGAACGTGTTATGTAAAATTTTGTAGTCATGTAACCATTTATGTTCTCCTTTTCACTATTTATGATCATCTTTTCTACGTGATGCTCCCTTTCACGATTTATGTTTATCTTTTCTAGTTTTCTACCTCATGTTAAGCTCAGTCAATAATCAGTAAATAATTAGAACAACTAAAGTATTTTCTAATATGTTGTCACGGAAAGATTGAAATAAATTCTATTAAAAGGTGGTGGTCACGGGATGAAAATAAGTAAACCGTTTTAATGTATAATTATTTTAATAACTTTTATATGAATTTCCTCAATACCTATAAATGTCTAATTCATTTGTTGCTTGATACATGATTCAAACATATTTAGTTTTTCATATTAATATAACATGTGTTTTATAACCTTGTTTATGTTTATTTTCAAACATCTTATACTTTTCACATAGTTGTTTCACTTGTTTAGATCTGAAGACACTTTTTTTTGGTGGTTTGTTACGTCTAAATACATAATTAATTTATGAAAAGTTGTATTTGTGGAAGAGTTGCCGAATTCTAGGACAAGGATAATGATCCGAACCTAATATTAAATTTGGATGGATCTTATTTTTATATAATGACATATCTGTTTGTTTGTTGTTTATCAATAGAAAAACAAGACAAAAATCTTGGCATATTTCAGCTAGTTCTTTAAGTTCATAATGTCATGGTTTCTTTATTCATTTATTACTTTACTAGGGTAGTGACCCGTGTTACACGGGTGGACCGATAGTTAAAATAATACTTGAGTAAATAAATTACAGTTATATGTATATATGATAAATATACACATGATGTTGAAAAGATAAATTTGAGTAAGAATTTTTTTTATATAATGATATCAAAAAAATTATGATGTTCCACGATAAAAACAAATAAAGGTAGAACAATTGAATATAAAAATGAAAGAAAAAATATTAATTTGATAAGATCTACAAAAGTATGTAACAATGATACGTAAATAAGACAAGAAATAATTAGAATTAAAAGCTAATTGTTTATAAAGATGTAAATACTTATTTATGTAATGATATTTAAAGTTATAAATGATGAGTAAAAGCCATAGCAATAAAATGTAATTAAAAAAACAATATCAAAAATATAAATAATGTCATGTACTTTAAAATTAACTAAATCGAAAAATATTATTTTAAAAGAAAATATGACAGAAACGACTTTAAAACAGGATGGGGAATCCCAGACGCTGGTGGAAAGACCACCCGCGACGTGATCCCGACTTTAA
The DNA here is from genome assembly GCA_025506515.1 of Flaveria trinervia. NCBI lineage: Eukaryota > Viridiplantae > Streptophyta > Magnoliopsida > Asterales > Asteraceae > Flaveria > Flaveria trinervia. Next base: position 13,982,912 of record CM046444.1, read on the forward strand.
TTTTAAGTCCTGACCCGATGAGTATTCACCGGGATTCATCACTTGAATTGGTTTGGATGCAAGTTAGTCTTTACCACACACAATGCACATAAGGAAAATATAGAGAAAATTGGAATGACTCCCACCAAAATGGGAAAGACGGGAAATATGAAAATAAATCTTGTTGTGACACTAATGGGACAATCTAAGGAACCTGAGATGACGCCCACTCCCTCTAATCATATGATTCATAGATTCACCTTCATAACTAGACAAACCTAGAAAAGATGGTGTTGGCCTTATTGCACCTAGATAGTCATGTGAGATGATATTTTCGACGAGAAAGCATCGAGGGGGACCAAAGGTCCCATTACGGTTAAAAAACGAGATATCAAACTTGAAGTAAACATTATCACATATAAAACGCATGCATATATATGATAATGTTTACTTCAAGTTTGATATCTAAACATCATGTACTGAGGGTCCTGTGAAGTCATATTTTTCTATCCTAAAACACATATAAGATTCATTTTAATTTTCACAACGTCAGCAATGAGGTAAAGTACAAAACTTTAAACGTAATTGGTAGAGATCTCAATATTGACAAAACCTCTAGCAATGAGCACAACATCCCAAGTAAAAGTACCACAACACACGACTGAAACTATTAAGCGGTCGTTATCTTGATTATGTAAACAAAACAACAAAGAAATCTAGAGCGGAATGCCAACAGAATCTAGGCCCTAAAGGCGAGGGACCAAACAACTTTATTGAAGCCCATTAAAGCCTAAACAAATTAATGGATGGTACAGTGGTAGCAAGACGGTGAAACGCATCAACCCTACCTATCATTACAGATAGGGTGTGTTTCAATAGTATAATTTCAACACGGATTGTTATGCATTTAAGCATATCATCATAAGCCATGTGAGACGAAATGCATGTAACATGAAAACAATAATAAAGCACTTGGGATGTTCAGACATGTTCTGCGATATTTAGGCATGTCAAATGATGTTTGGTCACGCTCAATGAGATTAGGGAACACATAGAGAGACATCTGAGACGATATTTTGATATTAGGCCCTTTTAAATATGTTTATATAGTTTAAAATTTCACCTTCGTAACTATAAAAACTTGAAAGATATGATGTTGACCTTATCTTCTTACTCTAATAAAAGAGTAAATGTGAGCGCCACATGTCATCATCATAATTCTTTTTATCAAAATTTTCCCGCCTCTCTCTCCTATTAAATAATTACTTTAATTACGAATAATATTATTTTAATAATTTTTATTTTTAATACTTAATAAATTAAGAAATAAGTCATTTTTAAAAACAAAATTAAGCAAATTTGGGAGTTGTAATAAGAAATTTTTTTAAAAATGTATTTTTATACGGTTTGTTTTAAAACAAAATGTTTATTTAAAAAAATTAAAAACAATATTTTAAAAAGTCGATATCACTGTTTTATTAATTATAGTTATTTCTCATACGTAATTTAAATTATATCATATCTTAGAATATCATTTTATATTTAATAAATTTATTATATTAATATTTTATTTATTTAATCCGTCTAATACATGGGTTTACTAAAGCTAGTTACACATAAAAAGACATCTGAGATGAGATGAGAGAGCTTTGATGGAGACTTAAGGTCCCATAAAGGTTACAAAATGAGCAATCGAACTCGTAGAAAACATTAACACATATAAAAGGCATCATATTGGCAAATCCCAACGGGCTTCTTGATAAATTATGAACACGACTTGCTGACAAACAAGCCCCAACTAAACACACCCACAAGTATTAGAAGAGAGAGCAAACACATCCGAAAGAAACTTAGTCCCTAAACAATGATTGAAAATCATCTACTAAGGGTCCGAGAGGCGGGGTTATACTTTTCTAGCCTAAAATACACATATAAGCTACATTAAAATTTTCCTAGCATTAGCAATGAGAAAGAACATGAAACTTTAAACTTTATTGGTAGAGATCTCAATATGGACAAAACCTCTTGCAACAATCACAAGATCCAAAGTAAAAATTCCACAACACACGAGTGAAAACTCTTAAGCTTTTATTACCTAGATTATGTAAACAAAAGCAACAAAAAAAAGTTAGAGTGGAATGACAGGGGACTAGACAACTTTGTTGAAGCCCACTAAAGCCTCGTATAAGTTAAAACAAATTAATGGATGGTATTGTGGTAGCAAGACAATGAAACACATAAACCCTACCTGATGTTATATATAGGGTATGTTTTACTATTGTAATTTCAAACACAAATTGTTATGTACTTAGATATATCATCATAAGCCACGTGAAACGAAATGCATGTAATATGAAAACAATAATAAAGCAATTGGGATGTCTAGACATGCTCTGCAATCTTTAGGCACGTCCTATGAGGCTAGTCACACTCCATGAGATTAGGGTACGTCCCACAAACATTCGACCATGAGTGACAAAACTTATGTACATCCTACAAGCATTTTAAACACTATTAATTAGTTGAGATCTCCATTTAATTGAGATCTCCCTTTAATTGAGATCTTCATTTAATTTCTATACAAATGTGTAACATGTAACATAAAAAAATATTGTCCAAAACTAATTTTAAACACTATTAATTAGTTGAGATCTCCTTTTAATTGCTGAACATAAACATGCGTACAAAATACTAGACAAAAGTTTATTTGCTGCTGCTATTCGACCATCCCTAATCACAAAAGATATATGAGAAAAGATAGTGGTTTTGTCACTTTGTGTGAGAATAATAAAAAAAAGAAAGAACATTAATTCAATTAGCCGTTTAAAAGAAAACAAAAAAAAACAAAAACTCACTATTTTATAGGCTTATCGTATTTTTAACACAGCAGAATTCAATGAACTCTACGTTAATAAAGACACTTACTTTTCACACAAAGGCAACGTAGTTCATATTTATATGGTTTAAAGTACAATAGTAATAATAAAATATTAATAAAAATAATAATAACAAGTGTTCTAAAGAGAAAAAAAAAGTGAATGGACGGCGTGAGTAGAAGTTGTGTTCCAGAAGTATTGGGACGTTACAGTTATGTTTGTTTTAAAATCTCCAACCCCCGCTCTTGCTTTTTCTTTACCCTATAAGTCCAATCCCAAACCCACATTTTACTTTCACATTTCACTTGTTATTTCCCCTTCTGTAAGTCTTCATAATTTGTGTTTATCATACTATGATTGTTTTGTTTACCATCTTGGTTTTAGTTTTGTTTTCTTCATTAGATTTGAACTTGAAGAAGTTTGTGAATGTGGGGGTTTACAGTGTTGTGATTTTGGGGGCATTTGTTCCATCAAATAGACTATAATTGAGATAAATGAGTTTTGGTGTATTTTTCTCATTCAATCTCCTTAGATTTCTGTGTATACTATCTGTGTTAAACATGAAATGAGATGTGTGTGATTATTTACCAGTGAAAGAAGTAAATGTATGTTTTGGATCTGGTCTTGCAGGTTTGTACAAAATGGACCAGAAACAGACCCCTGAATCTATATATGAATGTCTCCTTTTTGGTAAGACTTCAATTATTTCTACACGTGTCGGTTAAACACACCCCTATTGCTAAATGTAACCTTATTGATTTGATTGATTTTGACCCTATATGTCGGTGTTGGACCTAATATTCATCCGTATTTGTCCTTGTAAAAATGCCATGTATATGCCTGCATACGACGACTCTGTATAAATATGCATGACAAGGGGTACTTTGACTGTATATTTAGCATAACCCTTTTTAAATTTGTTTGTTTAAATTTTTCTGTCGACTGCCATCGTTGTGGCATATTTTGGAATTTGCACTAAACAGCCTTTAGTGGCCTTTTGAAATCTCTTTTCCTTGGACTTTTTAGATGTTGATGATACTCTTTATCCTCTAAGTTCTGGGTTGTCAGAAGAGTGCACCAAGAACATCAAAGGTGTTGCATAAGTTCATGATTATATTTAAATCCTCTTTGGATTTGTTATCCTGTTTATGTGATTAACTTTTGGTCTCTGTCACACTAATGCATTTTCTAGAGTTTATGGTGAATAAGCTTCAAATAGAAGAAACCAAAGTACCAGAAATGTGTGCTCAACTCTATAGAGATTACGGAACAACAATGGCTGGTCTTCGCGTATGATCTCAAATCTTGATTTTATTATATATGATATTAATCAATTTATGAAATTTATTAACAGTTCATAATCATTGCATAATCTTTTCTGTTTGTAGGCTCTTGGCTATGATTTTGACCATGATGACTACCATAGGTATCAAATATTTTCATACCCTTTTTGTCTCTAAAGAATTCTAAAAGTTTAATGTAATGAAATCGTCAAATCGGTGATTAACAGATTTGTCCATGGGCGATTGCCGTATGAATATCTGAAACCTGACCCTGTTCTTAAAAGTCTTTTAAACAGCCTGCCCATAAGGAAAGTGGTAAGATCTCAAGTCTTTTTCAACTTATTACAAACCCCATGATTTCTTTACACTCTTTTGTATCAAAACATAATACGTTTCAGTTTCACAGATTTTCTCAAATGCAAACGAGGCACACGTGGCTGAAGTTCTTGGCCGACTTGCATTAGAGGACTGCTTTGATGACGTCATATGTTTCGAGACTTTAAACACTAATAACCACTCAGTGATACTCCTGAGACTTCTGTTGTTGGAGATAACAATCAAGAAAACGTTGGTTTACTACCAAATAGTCCCATTATCTGCAAACCCTCAGAAGATGCTTTCCTACAGGCTTGTAAGATGGCAACAATTAACCCTCATAAAACTGTAAGTTATCTCAGATGAACTTGTGGAATAACAGTGTCACTATCATGTTGAAACTCATAGTACTTTTTTTGGTATTTCAGTTGTTCTTTGATGACAGTATACGCAATGTGCAGACTGCAAAACTCACAGGCCTTAGCACTGTGTTGGTAAGTTAATTTTGCTACTAGCATTAAGAAATATTGCGAAGTGTTCTAATTTTTAGTGGTGGGTACAAACAGGTTGGGTCATCACAGCGTATGAGCGGGGTGGACTATGCTTTAGAGAGCATACACAACATGAAGGAAGCAGTGCCAGAGCTGTGGGAATCGATCAACAAGTCAAATGATGCTCGTCTTTCGCGAAAGATTGCATCTGAAACTTCTGTGGAAGCATAGGCATCCATAACTGTGTTGTTTGTCTAACCTCATGATTCTAATCTTGATGTGTAATCTTCTCTATTAAAGATCCAGATCTAGTTTTTACTATCGTAGTACTAGTATACGTGTGGTGTAAATGATAGCTTCAACTTTATTAAATGTAGTTGTACTTGCTAATAGTTGTTTCAGTTGGATGCTTATTTTGATCTGATGTCACAAACCAGATATAAATATGCTCTAAATTTTGTTAAATCTTCAGATTAAAAAATGAAGCGGCAAGTCTGTCAGAATGGGTGGGCTTAGATGTCAGGTCACACGAGTTGAGTGTGAAAGACTTTGGGTCAAAACAATCCTTCTTATAAAAGTATCACTTTGGTTCGAGTTTAAATGGGTTCTTGTTAAAATGAGATCAATTTGATGATTCGTTTTAGAGTATAAAAGTATATCAAAATGGAAAACAAAACTAAAAAATTATTCAAAAGTAGAATACTAATATGTAAACTTTATTAATCCACAAGTAATCAAGTACACAATTTACACATGAAGAAAAACACAGTTGTGGATCTAAGCTTCCACAGGAGTCTCAACTGTAATCTTTTGTGAAAGACCGACATCTAATGATTTATCCACCGATTCCCATAGCTCTGGCAGTGCTTCCCTCATGTTGTGAATGCTCTCTAAAGCAAAATCCACCCCCGTTGTACGTTGTGATGACCCAACCTGTTATGTACCCACAATCAAGAAAACACACAATGTTCAACAACAATATCAAGTGTCAACATGTAAACGGAACAAGAAATTGACATACCAACACGGTGCTTAGGCCTGTGAGCTTTGAAGTTTGTATATTGCGTATACTGTCATCAAAGAACAACTGAAAAACCAAAATCAACATTTTGTGAGAAGTTTGTTATGACTATATGATGGTATATCTTGTGGGTCTCAGGTAAGATTGATGACTTACGGTTTTATGAGGGATAATCTTTGCCATCTTGAAAGCCTGTTGGAATGCGTATTCAAAGGGTTTACAGACGATAGGACTCTCGGGTAGTACACCACCACGTTCACTGTAATTATCATATCTAATTACAGAACTCGTGGGAGTATAAACATTGGTGGTTTGGCTTTTAGGATTCAAAGACTCGAAACATATGACATCATCAAAGCAATCCTCTAGTCCCAGTCGTTGAAGAACTTCAGCCACATGCGCCTCATTCGCGTTTGAGAAAATCTACAATATCAATTCAAATGATGCTTTGATACTAAATGTGTTTACGAAAGTCATGAAGTTAGTAATCAGTCGAAAAGGACGCCACAGAAAAAACTTACCACTTTCCTTATCGGCAAGCTATGTAAAAGACTTCTCAAAAGAGGGTCAGGTTTCAATATTCATAAGGCAATCTCCCATGTACAATACTGTTAATCACCAAATCATAACATCAGATTTTAAGCTTTTGTTTAGGGACAAAAAGTAAGGGGAAGATTCGATACCTATGGTAGTCATCATAGTCAAAATCATATCCAAAAGCCTGCACAATAAAATCATTATTAGTTTTTATTCTAGATAAAACAATGATATATGATTTCATAAAGATAAAGTTTTTTGCAGTTGAGATCATATCATACACAAAGACCAGCCATAGTTGTCCCATAATCCCTGTAGAGTTGAGCACACATTTCAGGAGCTTTACTTTCATCTATATCAAGCTCATTCACCATGTACTCTACAAACGAATTCGTGTTAACAACGATATTAAGATTATTTTTTGCTTAATATTATACAAAATAATTTGAAAAGGGTCGCGTGTATATGCAATACCTCTTATGTTTTTGGCGCACTGTGCCGACAAACCAGAACTTAGAGGATAAAGGGTATCATCAACATCTGAAAGTAAAGTTTTCAAAATGCCAATTAAGTTAAGTCCAAATATGAAATTTTGATATATGAAAAGATGAAGCATATGAAACTAACAGTTCGAGACACTACAGGCTTACCGAATAGAAGACATTCATATTTTGACTGTGGGAACTGATTTTGGTATCCGTTTTCGTACTCCATTTTTGCACGAGCTTGTTGAACCTACATGACGATATGATTATCAAAAACTTATAGGGGCATACTTCAAAAATCCAAAAAAAAGCCAAAAATTTTCTTCCTTTGGCAACAAAAACATAATAGTAAAGATGAAAACTTACTTAAAGAATTTTGATTGTGGATGAAGAGGGGAATGAATGGTATAGGAAATTGATTTGAAGATCTAATTTATAGGGTTTAGAAAAGAAAACTCCCGCGAATAAAGATTTTAAAATTAGCCACGTGGCAAACAAGTTAATTAGACTTTCAAACTTAATCATTATACATTTGTAGTTTCTTTTTCATTTTATAGTTTTTTATGCCTTTTATAATTATTTGTGTTGTTTTATTTGGACAGCTTATAATTAATTATGTATAGTTATAACCCCGTCAAACAAGTTAACCCTAACAACCATTATTAATTAATTATTCTATAATGAGAACGCGGTTGTTGATGAGGTTATTGGTTAATGTTTTCAACTACTTGACCACATATAAAATGACCTGGATTAAAGAAATGCTTTAGAGACTACTAACATCAATCACATGGGTTTGAATATCTTTTTCTATTAGAAAAGGTAGGTAGAAAAGTAATTAGGTAATCCAGTTATTATTAGATTTGAGTTTAGTGTTAATGTAATTATGCTCCATGCTCGTCGTATGTAGTCGTAACTGCTTATATGTAGATGTAAATTATTAATCTAACTTTTTTTCTTTGCACACATTTAATTTACTTCTTAAAATGCCTCATCACACATTGCGCCCGAACATGGTACGCAGAGTCATTCATGATATTACGGGTAATATGTACGACTTGTAAAAAAACGCTCCTAAAATATAATCTTATATACATAAAAGTTCTCATTAGTAGACGAAAAATCAATCTAACTAATGAAGGAATTGAATTTACAAATAAGCTCTAAGTAATAAAATCAATTGATGTAAAGAAACCAACTGATAAAGTCAAGTGATGAAATTAAAGCAACTGAAAGATCGTCAACATGTTAACCCACAGAGAAATTAGAAGAGGTTAGATAACATTTAATCATTAAAAACGAAATCGATTGATGGCGATCGCATTCTAAAGCAACAACATATTTTTTTTAGATTTATAACCCTAGAATAGATCATGAACCGGTTTATCATGAAGTGAGATAGACAAAAACACTGGGAAGAAAGGAGGCGTGTTGACATGAATGAAAGGAAAGAAGAGGCCCAACACCAAGGAAAACATCAGGAAGACGAAAAGGTACGATGGCGTCAGTGGAAATGTAAGGCCTCATTTCCGGAGGCCTCACAGTTGGTCATTCACAGCATTAAATACATTAAACGTTATAAATTTACAAACTTAAGCAGCGGAATCATTTTAACAAAACCATTCATTTCATTTCATTAAACACTGTTGTTGAGCAATACACTATTGTTTAATCGAATACAAAAGAACTGTTTAATTGCATTACAAAACAACAACAATAATAGATATGAATGAATGTCAGTCTTTTCCTGCCGAGTAGCTTCACCCCCGTGCCATCCTCGGCAATATTTACCTGCCAACTGAAAATGTATAAAAGTCAGCGTTGCTGAGTGAGTTCTAGTTTTAAAAGTAATAAAATACTTTCTGTAGGTGTATATATAAAAATACTCTTTTTATGAAAACTTCATCTTTTTATGCATGAACACGCATTAACTATACTATCAGGTAATGCTTTTATCTCTTTATTGTATGCCTTGTTTACTTTGTACTCTTTTATCTTTATCTTGCACTGTCTATGTGGACCAATGAGCAATACCCTAAACTACGTGCGCGAGGGAAATGGTGCCGGACCCTCTTTTTCCCACAAGGGGCTTTACATACTGTATACAAGGCTGACCCAGACACCTAGGGTATGCTGCAAAGGTCCGCCAGTCTCAATTGACTGGCCCCGTGAGCATCTGAAGGTAGCTAACCCGCATCACAGTTAAGCTAACAACCTCATGGTCGTGTTCCTCCTATAAGCTTGCAAGACTTGTTAACATTTTATTTAGGTTCCACTTCTCTTCTTTATTGCTCTTTCATTTTATTATTATTATCAATACTTTACGTTATGATACTAAACACACCACGTAAAGTCACATACTAATAGTACTAATAATAGTAATAATAATAATAAAGAACAATCATAAAGCAATCATAATAATGCATGAAACTCATCATTAATAAGCCCTAATCAAATCTCGGTCAAAACCCTAAAAGCACCGACTCCCAAAAATTCTGCAATAAATTCTAAGGGTTTGGGCGCATGGACACTATTCAGGCGCATGAGCCCTATTTGGGTGCTTCATCACTATACAGGCGCATCAGGCCAACACTTAGCTGCTTTAACACTTAGGCGCATGGACATTTAGACGCATGGGTTTATTCAGGCGTATGGAAACTTAGGCGCATGGCAATATTCAGACGCATGGGTACTATTAGGGCGCATGGCCTTACACTTAGGCGTCTGACTAATTTTAGGCGCATGGACCTTCTGTTCAACCTATTTGTAGTATAACTTCGAATCCAAACATCAAACCTATCTGTTCTAAGCTTACCAAAGCTATTCTAAGCATGAACAACCTATAAGCATCTAAGAACCATCATCAAACATGCATAATACATACGGGTAAACATACATAAATATTGTAACAACCGTTTTAATATATTTTCAGCCCCAAAGAGTTTATGACAAGTAAAACCGGGGTCTAGAAACTCACCTGGTGCAACTTTGGGTGTCCCGTCCTTCTAACCCGCTTGCAAATGAGTTTAAACACCTAAAAACACACACACACATGGACACACACACAAGCACATAAGCACATAAGCATACAACCAAGACAAAAACCCAACATGAACACTTAAAACTTCGAATTCTTACCTTGAATTCACCTCTCTTCTTCTTCTTTTCTTCAACCGTGAGCTTCTCTGCTCTTTTCTTTTCTCTCTCTCTAAAAACCCGATGAACAAGTGATGGGAAGTGAGGGTGGGCGGCCATGCCCACCTTTACACCAACTTTTTGTACTTTTGTCCTTTTTACACATTTAACCCCTCCACTTGGGTTTATTGATATTTCCTTTCATTATTCTTCAACTCTTATTCTTCTTTTTTTTAAGAAATAACTGGGTGTTACAAGTCCACCCCCTTAAATAGGTTTCGTCCCCGAAACCTGTTATTCCTCAAACAGATGAGGGTAATGCTGCCTCATCTCCTCCTTAGTCTCCCATGTAGATTCGGATCCTTTTCTGTTTTTCCACTGTACACGCACAAGCGGAACCACTTTATTCCTCAACCTCTTCTCTTTACGATCGATGATTGCCACTGGTTGCTCCATATAATTGAGCCTTTCGTCTACCTCGATATCTTCCAGTGGAACAATCATGTCTTCATCGGCTATGCACTTTCTCAGATGAGATACATGGAATGTCGGGTGAATTCCTCTTAACTCATCTGGTAACTCCAATCTATAGGCCACCTCTCCTACTCGAGCAATAATTCGAAAGGGTCCTATGTATCTCGGGCTTAGCTTACCTCGTTTCCTGAATCGGATGATACCCTTCCAAGGTGAGACCTTCAACATAACCCGGTCACCCACCTGGAACTCGATCGGTCTGCATCGTTTATCGGCATACGACTTCTGTCTATCATTGGCTGCCTTCATGAAGGCTTTAATCTTCTCAATCTTTTCAGTCGTAGCTTCGATTACTTCAACGCTCCCCAATTTCTTCTGACCAATATCACCCCAACAAACAGGTATTCTGCATCTCCTACCGTATAGCATCTCATATGGTGGCATGCCAATACTAGCATGATAGTTGTTGTTGTATGAGAATTCAGTTAACGGTAAGTGGTCATCCCAAATTCCCCCAAAATCAATCACACATGCCCGAAGCATGTCTTCCAATGTTTGAATGGTCCTTTCTGACTGACCATCAGTTTGAGGATGATAAGTCGTGCTAATATGTAACCTCGTCCCTATGGCAGCGTGGAATTCTTCTAGAATTTGGATGTAAATAGGGTGTCACGGTCGGATACAATAGACACCAGCACACCATGACGAGTTACAATTTCCTTGATGAATAGATCCGCCAACCTCTTAGATGAATATGTCTCGCGGATCGGTAGGAAGTGAGCACTCTTCGTCAGACGGTCGACAATCACCCATATGGCATCGTACCCTTTTGGAGTACGCGGCAACTTCGTTATGAAATCCATGGTGATGTGCTCCCACTTCCATTCCGGTATATCCAAATGTTGGATCTTCCCATACGGCTTCTGATGCTCGGCCTTCACCTGTAAGCAAGTAAGGCACTTACTCACATACTCCATCACATCACGCTTCATACCCGGCCACCGATAATCTTCTTTCATATTTTGATAGATTTTTGTGGCACGAGGATGAATAGAGTATCGAGTCTTGTAAGCTTCATCCATAATCCTCACACGTAGATTCCCAAAACGAGGAATCCACATCCGTCCAAATCAAGTTTTAACACCAAGTGTGTTTTCACCTAATTCCCCAACCAGACCTCCATCGTTTCAGAGTTAAGATGATCTTCTTTCTGTGCCTCATCTTGAAACTCTTTGACTTGCTTCATCACATTGGAGGTCATGATCAGTTGATATGCTTTCACCCGAATTGGCTCGAGCCTCTCCTTTCGGCTAAGAGCATCAGCCACCACGTTGGCTTTACCCGGATGATAGTGGATCTCGTAATCATAATCTTTTATGAGCTCCAACCATCATCTTTGTCTCATGTTCAGATATTTTTGCTCGAAGAAGTACTTCAAGCTCTTGTGGTCAGTGAAAATGGTGCACTTCGTCCCGTAAAGGTAGTGCCTCCAAATCTTTAGCGCAAAGACCACGACTGCTAGCTCCAAGTCATGAGTAGGGTAATTGAACTCATGAACCTTTAACTGTCGGGATGCATAGGCTATAACCTTCCCTCTCTGCATTAACACACACCCCAACCCTGAGTAGGAAGCATTTGAATAAACCACCAAATCCTCGCTTCCATAAGGTAATGACAGAACAGAAGCTTGAGTCAACCTTGCCTTCAACTCCTCAAAAGCCCTTTCTTGCTCTTGACCCCACACGAACTTCACATCCTTGCGGGTCAATTTGGTTAGTGGAGAAGCGATCTTGGAAAAGTCCTGAATTGTCACACCCCCGCTAAGAGCGGAAACACGGGGATGTAACGAGACGGGAATCGTCATAACACATGGTAAGCGATAGAGATGCAATAATAATAATGATGACAAGCGTGTCATGAAAACACCCGACAACAAGGGGACTTGTGTCGTATTTAGTCAGTATTCACGACAACATAGCCATAAGCATAAACATGATATAAGATAATCATAGATAATAACATTGTATGCAATTCCCACAACCCGGGAGCAAGTTACAAAGTGTAATGTTGTTTAAAACAGATACAACAATTGTTTTCAAAATGATAAGTTTAGCCCGGGAATGCATCCTGGGGTCTCCACTAAGGCAGCACACCTAGAACCTCAGCTAGCATGATCACCTGAAAAGATATGCTCAAAATGGTCAACAAAATTGTTAGTGAGCTCGTAAGTTTAAATGTAAATAAGTAATTGATGCTGTATAAAGTTGTTGCAGAATACCGTGCATACAGTTATAAGTAAGTAAAATCACATGATAAGAGCTTTACAACCAAACCTAACGACGTACACAAAGAATCTTGTCGGAATATATTCACCCAAGGCCCGTTCCTAGCTTTTGTTGGTACTAACTAGTATACCAACATGAGGGTGGGGGTGTCAACCCAAGTAGTACTACCAATACCTATCCGTCGGTTCCCACACTGGAATTAAATGGTTGTAAGAAAGAACCACAAAGCAGACTCAAGCATGTATCAGATAAGTACCCACAAAACAGTAGCACGTTGATTCCAAGTATGTAAATTGTATGTATGTTGTACAGCATAGAAAACGAGCGAGCATACTTTTCCCCCATGTTGTAAATGTTTGTAAAGTAGTATAAGCATAAAAAGGGGCCACGAGACTCACATGTTAAGTGGTAAGTATGAATGATCAAGATTCCCAACAGTTGAATGCAATGAACAGTCAAACACCTATTGACAGATATTGTTAAGCATTAATGACGTGTATAAAGCGTATAGTAATGTTTGGCCGGTTCGGGTTGTATCAGTTCGGTCGTGGGTAGCACACACACATGCGGACACAAGTATCAGATCTTATGTAGATCCAAGTTCTAAGAGTAGTCGTCATTGCTTATGACATCCATATAAAGATCCCATTGTTATGAAAGATAGCACTTGTTAAGTATTTGTAGTTCCAAATGGGTTGTCGATAATTGTAAAATGTTAGGTTGATTTCAATTGAAATAGTATGTGCATGTTGATAGCGTTGACTTTAATCTTTGTGGTCAAGCAATGACACTTTTACTGATGTTACCTTATCATCATCAGACGTTCAAGAAAGGAATGCACACACACAACATCATCAGTCACACAACAGGACCAGACGCTCGACTTAACACTCCATTCGTACGAATCAACCTTCAATCGTACAAATCAGCTTCATTGGCACGATTGGACCTTCATTCGTACGACTGGCATTCAGTCGTACCACACAACACCCAATCGCACGACTTAACCTCCATACGCACGAATCAACCTTCATTCATACGAATCAGCTTCATTCGTACGACTGAACCTTCATTCGTACGATTGGCCTTCAGTCGTGCGATACACGCACAGTCGTATGCATTCATTCATCCGCATTGACTCAATCGCACACACATTCATCCGCATTGACTCAATCGCACACACACTCATCCGCATTGACTCAAACACACACATATTCATTCGATCACACAACTCAATCGCATGACATCCCTAGTCGCATGATTCAGTCGCCCGAAAGACATAGTCGCATGACTCAGTCGCACGACTCACCCAGTCGCACGGCTTCGTCGCATGACAGACCCAGTCGCCTGAACTGCAGGTTCACGACTGCTGAAGTGCAGAGCAGCCTTCGGCTGCCCCGAGCATGGGTTTTACACAACCAGGACTTCCAGAATCACACAACAAACACACGCGAACAAGAAGCACACGTAGAAGGTCATCACACGCACCCACACGACAGCTTGTGTTTGAGTTGAACCGAACACCCGAAACCCTAGAAATGGACAGCCATAAAACAAGCAAGAAATGGACAACCAAGGTCGTCTACCTGCAAGGATGGAGTAGACTAAGTTGTAGGTGAAGTCTAGACGACGAAAACGTGACCAAACGAGGCGTTTTTGGTGTTAAGATGAAGATGTGAAGTGGAGAAGAAGATGATGAAGAAGAAATGGAGAGGATGAAGAAATGGCTGGGAATGGGGTTTTTATACCTATCCCAAGTTTGCAAAATGTCAATTTTAGTCCCTGCACTTAGCCCCCGAGTTTCCAAAGCTTGCTTCAGTTGAAAACGACTTTAAAATGTTCGTTATATTAAGGTTAAAAGGTGTTTAATGGTAATTGATAGCTTAAAATAGTTTATTAATAACAATGGTTATAATTAAAAATGATATATTTGGTGATAATGGCGATGAAATTTATAAAAGGTTTAGGAGTAGCACAAGTTCACGAAGGAAGTACAGGCACAAGGGTAATAAAGCAAACATGATTCCTTAAAGCAGGAGTTCATGAAGAAGAGAAAGAATAACTAAAATAAGACTATGGTTAATTATGTCGTTCGACGGACCTTAAGGTGACGGATGTCACAGTATCTCCCAGTTGAGAGAATTTCGTCCCGAAATTCAGCTGGAGTTAGGTCCAAGAGCGTCATCCACGAATAGGTGTGGATATTTAAGTTTCAACTGATCTTCCCGTTCCCATGTAAACTCTGGCCCTCGCTTTGAATTCCACCTTACGCGAACAGTTGGTATTCTACCGCGCTTCAACTGTTTGACCTTACGATCCATGATCTCAATGGGTTCCTCAATAAAATGAAGCTTTTCGTCGATTTTGATATCCTCAATTGGTACGTGAAGTGATTCATCAGCCAAACACTTTTTGAGGTTCGACACATGGAGGTATCATGCACACCGTTGAGTTCTTGTGGTAATTTTAATCGGTAAGCCATTGGACCAATTCTTTCTGTAATCTCGAATGGTCCAACGTATCTTGGGGCTAACTTCCCTTTCTTTCCAAACCGAACAACTCCTTTCCAAGGAGAGACTTTGAGTAACACTTGGTCCCCAACGTTGAATTCTAGAGGCTTCCGACGATTGTCGGCATAGCTCTTTTGGCAATCTCTAGCGGCTTTCAGTCTATCTTTGATATGGAAGATCTTGTCGGTTGTTTCCTGAATGATCTCTGGGCCTGTTTACTGACTTTCACCAATCTCGGCCCAACAAACAGGTGATCTACACTTCCTTCCGTACAACGCTTCGAACGGAGCACACCCAATGCTGGTATGGTAGGTGTTATTGTAAGAGAACTCAATCAATGGCAAATGAGTATCCTAACTACCACCAAAGTCGATTACACACGCTCTCAGCATGTCTTCCAGCGTTTGTATGGTTCGTTCACTTTGGCCATCTGTTTGAGGGTGATAGGCGGTACTCATGTCTAATCGAGGGCCCATCGCTTTCTGTAGTGTCTGCCAAAATCGTGAAGTGAATCGGCCGTCACGGTCGGATATGATTGACACCGGCACTCCGTGTCTTGTCACGACCTCTTTTATGTACAATCTCGCCAACTTGTCCATTTTGTAGTCTTCTCGGATTGGCAAGAAATATGCTGATTTCGTCATTCGATCCACTACAACCCATATCGAGTCATGCCCGTTGCTCGCTCGAGGGAGTTTGGTAATGAAATCCATGGCTATGTTCTCCCATTTCCATTCGGGAATCTCAGGTTGCTGTAACAGTCCCGATGGTTTCTGATGTTCAGCTTTAACTTTCGAGCATGTCAAGCATCCGCTGACGTACGTGGCAATGTCTTTCTTCATGCCTGGCCACCAGTACAGATCTTTGAGATCGTGGTACATCTTGTCTGCGCCAGGATGAATAGAGTATCGCGTCTTGTGTGCTTCATCCATGACCAAGATACGTACACCTCCCACTTGGGTACCCATATACGGTCCACGAAGTACTGTACACCGTCATCCTTGCACATCAGTTGTTTATCCAACCCTCGGAATTCTTCTCCCGCAAGGTTTTCTTCTTTCAACGCCTCACATTGTGCAATTTGGATCTGAGCTTTCAAATTTGTTTGAATGGTCAATCCCAAAGCTCGAGCATGTAGTGGTTTAACGTGTTCTTTGCGGCTTAGAGCATCAGCCACCACATTAGCTTTCCCCGGATGATACCGGATTTCACAATCGTAGTCGCTAAGTAGCTCTACCCAGCGTCGCTATCGCATATTGAGTTCCTTCTGATCCAGGATATGTTGAAGGCTTTTATGATCTGTGTAGATGATGCATTTGGTTCCATACAGGTAATGCCTCCATATTTTGAGTGCGAATACTACAGCGCCCAACTCAAGATTGTGAGTTGTGTAGTTCTTTTCGTGCACCTTAAGTTGTCGTGAAGCGTAGGCAATCACCTTATCTTTCTACATTTGTACACATCCCAACCCTTGATGCGAAGCATCACAGTATACCACAAAATCGTCAGTTCCGTCTGGGAGGGACAATATCGGTGCATTACACAGCTTATCTTTCAGTGTTTGGAACGCTCGTTCTTGTGCATGTCCCCAATCAAACTTCTTGTCTTTTCTGAGTCAACAATGTCAACGGTTGAGCGATCTTTGAAAAGTTCGCAATGAAACGACGATAGTATCCGGCTAATCCTAAGAATTGTCGTATCCTAAAGGTGTCTGGGGTGTATCCCATTCTTTACCGCTTCGATCTTGCCGGGATCTACATGAATCCCGTCCTTGTTAACCACATGACCCAAAAACTTCACCTCGCACAGCCAAAATTCACACTTGAGAACTTGGCGAAAAGTTTCTCTTCCCTTAACAGTTCCAGTATTGCCCGAAGGTGTTCTTCATGATCCTCTTTCGATCGAGAGTAGATAAGTATGTCGTCTATAAATATGATCACAAACTTATCCAAGTAAGGTTTGCACACCCGATTCATCAGGTCCATGAACACAGCTGGTGCGTTAGTCAATCGAACGGCATGACCAAGAACTCATAGTGCCCATAACGAGTTCTAAACGTTGTCTTCGGTGTCCTCCTCGAAAACCCTTAGTTGATGATATCCAGATCGAAGGTCGATCTTGGAAAAATACGAAGCTCCTTGTAACTGATCAAACAGGTCGTCGATCCTGGGGAGAGGATACCGATTCTTCACGGTTAATTTGTTCAACTCACGGTAGTCGATGCACATACGGAACGACCCATCTTCTTCTTGACAAAAACACGGTGCTCCCCAAGGCGAGTGACTCGGCCGAATAAAACCCTTCTAGTAGTTCCTGTAACTGGCTAGATAACTCTTGCATTTCAGATGGTGCCAACCGATACGGTGTCTTGCTACCGGTGTAGCTCCAGGAACCAACTCAATACGAAATTCCACCTGCCGTGGAGGAGGCAAACCAGACAAGTCATCAGGAAATACATCTGGGTAATCCCGCACTACAGGGATATCTGCCAATTTCTGCTCCTCTTCTTTCTTTTCCACCACATGAGCCAGAAAAGAGTAGCACTGTTTTCGTAAACTCCAGCGTGCTTTCATGCAGGAAATAAGCTTTAAGTTTCTCCCCGGTCTTTCTCCTTGAATTCTGAGTACTCCTCCGTCTGACATAGGGATTCGCACTACCTTGTCCCGACAGACAATCTCGGCTCCGTGTTTCGACAACCAATCCATTCCCACAATCACGTCGAAACTTCCTAACTCAAAGGGTATCAAGTCTATATCGAAGGTGTGGTTCTCCAATATCATCGAGCACTTTCTAATAATCTCGTCGGCCTGAACAACCCTACCATTGGCCATTTCTACAAAGTAGCTAGTTTCTAGCCTACTAGGACTCAAATCAAGCAATTGCACAAACTAAAGATATAAAGCTATTGTCTGCTCCAAGTGTCAAATAGTATAGATGCAAAGTGATTATTGAGTAAGTGCGTACCGTGACAACATTTGGGTCCTGATGGGCATCATTGGCTCCAATGACAAAAACGCGTCCCCGAGCCGCATTCCTTGGTTTGCGGGCCTTGATTTCCAGCTATAGCCATCGTCTGATGTTGGTTGTTCCCTGTTGGCCCGGTGCCCGATTCAGTTTTGGGCACATGTTCCTGTAGTGATCAGGGCTTCCACACTCGTAACAGCCCCTAGCATTCCCGGCGGGTTAACCGCGTTGACTGGTGCGACTATATTCGGCGCTGTTCTGCAGTCTCTTGCTAAATGCCCCGGGCGTCTACAGTTCGTGCACACCCGGCACGACATAGCTGGGGGATGATGAAAGTTGCACCTATCGCATCTGGGGTGCGGACCCACATACTCTCTCGCCTGCCCTGGGTCCGGCCACAAAATTTCTGGTTGTCTGGCCCTTTTCTCGAATTCCCGGCACTCACCGGCTCGTTTCCCCAACATCTTTCCTTTTCTCTGCTCCCCTGCCCAATACCCCTGTTCTCACCATCTCATCAGTTAGAGCGCCAGCCTTCAGAATTGTGCTCTGAATAGTAGGTGGAACAGTTGCGGTTACCATTGCCCGGATTGGAGGCGCAAGTCCCCAAATATACCTCTCTATCCTTTTTGATTCCGGGGTGACCAGATGCGGAACCAACCTTGCTAGCTCGTGAAAACGATCGGTGTAAGCTGCGTGCCCAGCCCCCACCATAGCATGATTCCAGAACTCATGCTCAAGTTTTTGCATCTCGTTGAGAGGACAGTACTCCTCGTGATTAGGGTTTTGAACTCATCCTATGACATTTGCATCGCCGATTCTCTTCCCCTAGCCTGAATCTGAGTGTTCCACCACGTTAGTGCCTTGCCCTGTAGTGAGCACGTGGCATACTTAATCCTTTGACTCTCGAGGCATTCGCTGATGTCGATCACGACCTCCATCTTTTCAAGCCATCTGGTCAGGGCTATGGCTCCACCTTTGCCATCAAACGCTCTTGGTTTACAAGCCACAATTTTTTTGTATGAACATCCCCGTCTAGCATTCACAACCCCGGTCTCATTACGATTCCAGTTTCATTACCGGCTGTACCAAAATTCCCGGTCTCCTGATTGCTTTCGTTCCCAGTCGGGTTCCCGTTATCCTCATTATCATTGCCACCATCCCCGTGGGGGTGAGAATTCTGAAGAGCATCGCTTACTGGGCCACAATAGTCGGAATCAGTGCGGCCAGCTGTTGAGCAATTAAGACTGCCATATCAGCGTTTCCTGTTCCCGGAGTGACATTGGTAGGACCATCACTTGTTCTCGGTGCTCTACCTCTGCCTTTGCCTCTGCTCTCGGGGCTTCACTTCCGCCACTGTTGCTGCGGGTAACTCTCCGAGGCGCATGTTCTAATCATAAGAATAAACACGCATAAGTTTTAACCATTGCAGGCACATTATCCAGTCACGTTAAGGTCTAACTTTCTGGGTTAAGACCATACTTATGGTTGCCACACAACACATACAAATCGTGAATTCTCACGCCATGTATAGGTAATGTCCCAACACTAGTCCATCATATAATGACATATCGATGCATGAAATCAAGTTTAGTCTAGCGGAGGTTGCCTATTTCCTCCTCTCTCGAGGTCTCAGACATAACCTCCTTGGGGTAATCCCAGTGTCTAAGGTCAAACGCAATAGCATGATCTGTGAAGATCTCTTCGGTTCAATACCCGATTGATAAACAACTCGGTGTGTAGGGGAAACGGAAGATCCAATAGAAACATCCCGTAAAGAGCGAGCACAAGGGCTCCCTCACAGGGTGAAATGATCACGAAACAGATAGATAACCGAACAAGTAGTGAGGAACACGTATGAGATATAAAATGCACACAACCCTGGCATGCAAATCTACATGAGGTCCTAGGTTATAGTCTAGGTCAAGTGTATTGCCTAATTCTCTATAACCAATGGCTTTGATACCAGTCTGTGACACCCCCGCTAAGAGCAGAGAGAAACACGGGATGTAACGAGACGGGAATCGTCATAACACATGTAAGCGATAGAGATGCAATAATAATAATGATGACAAGCGTGTCATGACAACACCCGACAACAAGGGGACTTGTGTCGTGTTTAGTCAGTATTCACGACAACATAGCCATTAAGCATAAACATGATATAAGATAATTCATAGATAATACATTATATGCAATTCCCACAACCGGGAGCAAGTTACAAAGTGTAATGTTATTTGAAACAGATACAACAATTGTTTTCAAAATGACAAGTTTAGCCCGGGAATGCATCCTAGGGTCTCCACTAAGGCAGCACATCTAGAACCTCAGCTAGCATGATCACCTGAAAAGATATGCTCAAAATGGTCAACAAAATTGCTAGTGACTGGCAAGTTTAAATGTAAATAAGTAATTGATGCTATATAAAGTTGTTGCAGAATACCGTGCATATAGTTATAAGTAAGTAAAATCACATGATAAGAGCTTTACAACCAAACCTAACGACATACACAAAGAATCTTGTCGGAATATATTCACCCAAGGCCCGTTCCTAGCTTTTGTTGGTACTAACTAGTATACCAACATGAGGGTGGGGGTGTCAACCCAAGTAGTACTACCAATACCTATCCGTCGGTTCCCACACTGGAATTAAATGGTTGTAAGAAAGAACCACAAAGCAGACCCAAGCATGTATTAGATAAGTACCCACAAAACAGCAGCACGTTGATTCCAAGTATGTAAATTGTATGTATATTGTACAGCATAGAAAACGGGCGAGCATACTTTTCCCCCATGTTTGTAAATGTTTGTAAAGTAGTATAAGCATAAAAAGGGGCCACGAGACTCACATGTTAAGTGGTAACTATGAATGATCAAAATTCCCAACAGTTGAATGCAATGAACAATCAAACACCTATTGACAGTTATTGTTAAGCATTAGTGACGTGTATAAAGCGTATAGTAATGTTGACGACACCCCACGGTCATACACCTTCATCTTCTTGTTGTTTGGAGTGAAACCACCATGTCCGAACCTCTTCCCGTTCCAGTTCTTATCGTTCCCACTCGTCTTCTTCACCTCCACCACAGTCTCCTCTCGCTCATCATACAATCTACCGGCTAAATCCACCACCGATCGAAAGGTACCTGGCTGAGCATCAATCAAGTGCTTGCGAATGTCAGCCGGCGGTCCCCGGATGTACCTCTTGATCTTTCTTAACACCGGCGTCACCTGATCCGCACCAACCTTGCCATCTCATTGAATTTAGTGGTGTACTGCTGGTGAGTCATGGTTCCCGCTTCAATTTGCAAAAACTCCCTCTCGATTTTATTGAGTTCCCTGTGAGGACATAATTCCTCGACCACCAACTTCTTTAGTTCACTCCACCTCATCCTTCCGATTGCCCTGGTACCCTCAGCTTGGAAAATATTGTCCCACCAACATAGCGCTGAATCAACGAAAGAGTGAGTCACGAACTTCACCTTCTAGTCCTCGCGGCACTCACTGATTTCCAAAACTACCTCCATCTCCCTCACCCAGCGGTGAGCGGCAGCAGAATTGCCATTGCCATCAAAAGTCGGGGGCTTACACCTTTGGAACGCCCCATAATTGCACCCTCTAGTCACTACCCCCACTACATCATCCTCCTCCTCCTTGGACAGCACAGTCTCAGGCTCTAGTTGTTCCTCCTCCATTCTGCTTCCCTTGTCCGTTGACCCCTTTCTATTCTCCTTCTCTTTCCTTTCATCGCTTCTCACAGCCCTGATGACTTCAGTCACTACAGACGGTAAGACTTTCTGCATGACCTGGTGTCTTCATCAGTAATCGCCTCCCTAGCTGAGGCATTCAAGCTAGCATTCTCGTTCTCTTCGCTCCGGCCATGGACCTTAGGGTTCTCATGTGTCGTCTTAGGAGCCTTAGCACTACTCCTAGTCACACGTGGACGGCCTCTGCCTCTAGGGGTCTTGGAAGATTTTTGTCCAGCCATCCTCTAACATACTATAAGATTCAAACACTAACACGGTCATTCAAGGTATCAACTCAGTTTATGTCAAGTATAGTAGGTCCCTAATTACAGTGGCCAGTTGTGATTAGCCACTTACTTTACTCTTCATACCCCAAGCATTCCCTATCTTGACTTAATCAGTATCTAAATCTACTAAGAGCACATAAATCACATAGCATGCGCACATAACACCGGTTAACATTAAGAAAAGACATACATGATGGCACGTAGCTACTCAGGCTGACATCCCTCCAATTGTCCTATTTTCAGTTTAAGTTTAGGTTTTAAAATTTATTTAACCAAATTCTCTTAAACCTGGCTCTGATACCAACTTGTAAGGCCCCGTTTCCAGAGGCCTCACAGTTGGTCATTCACCAGCATTAAATACATTAAACGTTATAAATTTACAAACTTAAGCAGCGGAATCATTTTAACAAAACCATTCATTTCATTTCATTAAACACTGTTGTTGAGCAATACACTATTGTTTAATCGAATACAAAAGAACTGTTTAATTACATTACAAAACAACAACAATAATAGATATGAATGAATGTCAGTCTTTTCCTGCCGAGTAGCTTCAACCCCGTGCCATCCTCAGCAATATTTACCTGCCAACTGAAAATGTATAAAAGTTGGCGTTGTTGAGTGAGTTCTAGTTTTAAAAGTAATAAAATACTTTCTGTAGGTATATATATATAAATACTCTTTTTATGAAAACTTCATCTCTTTATGCATGAACACACATTAACTATACAATCAGGTAATGCTTTTATCTCTTTACCGTATGGCTTGTTTACTCTGTACTCTTTTATCTTTATCTTTCACTGTCTATGTGGACTAATGAGCAATACCCTAAACTATATGCGCGAGGAAATGGTGTTGGGCCCTCTTTTTCCCATAAGGGGCTTTACATACTGTATACAAGGCTGACCCAGACACCTAGGGTATGCTGCAAAGGTCCGCCAGTCTCAATTGACTGGCCCCGTGAGCATCTGAAGGTAGCTAACCCGCATCACAGTTAAGCTAACGACCTCATGGTCGTGTCCCTCCTATAAGCTTGCAAGACTTGTTAACATTTTATTTAGGTTCCACTTCTCTTCTTTATTGCCCTTTCGCTTTATATTATTATTATTAATACTTTACGTTATGATACTAAATACACTACGTAAGTCACATACTAATAGTAATAATAATAATAAAGAACAATCATAAAGCAATCATAATAATGCATGAAACTCATCATTAATAAGCACTAGTCAAACCTCGGTTAAACCCTAAAAGCACAAACTCCCAAAAATTTTGCAATAAATTCTAAGGGTTTGGGCGCATGGACACTATTCAGGCGCATGAGCTCTGTTTGGGCGCTTCATCACTATACAGGCGCATCAGGCCAACACTTAGTTGCTTTAACACTTAGGCGCATGGACACTTAGACGCATGTGTTTATTCGGGCATATGGAAACTTAGGCGCATGGAATATTCAGACGCATGGGTACTATTAGGGTGCATGGCCCTACACTTAGGCGTCTGACTAATTTTCTAGGCGCATGAGATATACTTATCATTTCTAAGGCAAGTTCCAGGCGCATGGACCTCATTTAGGCGCATAGACCTTCTGTTCAACCTGTTCTAGTATAATTTAGAATCTAAACATCAAACCTATCTATTCTAAGCTTACCAAGGCTATTCTAAGCATGAACAACCTATAAGCATCTAAGAACCATCATCAAACATGCATAATACATACAGGTAAACATACATAAATATTGTAACAGTCGTTTTAATACATTTTCAGCCCCAAAGAGTTTAAAACAAGTAAAACCGGGGTCTAGAAACTCACCTGGTGCAACTTTGAGTGTTCCTTCCTTCTAACCCGCTTGCAAATGAGTTCAAACACCTAAAAACACACCAAAACACACACACACGGACACACACACAAGCACATAAGGACATAAGCATACAACCGAGATAAAAACCCATATGAACACTTAAAACTTTGAATTCTTACCTTGAATTCACCTCTCTTCTTCTTCTTTTCTTCAACCGTGAGCTTCTCTGCTCTTTTCTTTTCTCTCTCTTTCTAAAATCCGATGAACAAGTGAGGGGAAGTGAGGGTGGGCGGCCATGCCCACCTTTACACCAATTTTTTGTACTTTTGTTCTTTTTACACATTTAACCCCTCCACTAGGGTTTATTGACATTTCCTTTCTTTATTCTTCAACTCTTATTCTTTCTTTTCTTTTTAAGAAATAACCAGGTGTTACAGGAAAGGAGGCAACCTTTAAAGCAAAGGGTTGCACATATTGGTCCAAAACTTTTACGTAGATGTTGATGAATCTATACTTATTAATAAAACAATATTTTTAGTGTCACGTGTCGTTTTCTTAAGCCTTCATTATTTTAGTTTCCCGCCTAAAAATATATCTATTCTTATTATTAGTCATAATTCATTTGAATACAATTAATTACTACTATAATTACCAAGTGAGTTTTTTCCCTTAAATAGTATATATAGAATATTTATTTATAATAATAGGTGTTTAAGGAGGTGTTAGTTTCTCAATATAATGTTATTGATTAACCTTATTTCACTTTAAAATTATATTACTTAAAAATATTCAAGTACAAAGGTTAATAAAATTATAAACCATTTGGCTTATATGTTGTAGTTAAGAACAAAAAGTTTTTCTAAAATATTTTGGTTTATTTTAATCCACTTATACTTAATCTTAAATTGTATGTTTACATAGAAAAACTAATTTTTTTAATATAAATTTATTTCAGTTTCACACAAAAGTAGGCACATTTGTTTTCTATTCTTTTAAAAATATGTATTTTTTGAAAATGTTTTAAGTAGCTTAAACGATATAATAAGAAAAACTATTTTTAACAAAAAATACATTCATTAAAAGTATTTTATATAAATATCATGACGAAACAAAAAAAGTTGATGGATTATTTTTATTTTATTTTACGAATTATAAATGAAATCCTCACTCACCAATGACATGTATGTTGCTAATAAACTTCCAGCAACAATTAGGGGAGAAACGCGTTACACCGTCTCGTGAGACACTTGAGACCGACTCGCTAAAAACTCTACCTAAACTTAGTTTAAACAAGCTCGAACTCATTTTACGACTCATTTTAATATATGGTTTTAAGCTCGAACTTCATATGTCGAGATCGAGCCGGCTTGCAAGGCGAAACTAACTTTGTATGTATATGATGTTTATTTTTATCTTTTATGTATATACTTTTATAAATGATTGTTATTATATATAAATATATGTTTAAAACAATTATATAATACCTATTTTTATTTTTGAAAAAGATTACATAAACAATTTAGTTTCATAAAAATATGTTTCTATATAAGAACAGGTATTCTATAAATAGACGTTAAAAAATACTAATGAAAGAGTATTAATTTTTTATGAGAAAACATTACTGAAAAAATATTCATAAAAACAACTATAAAATATTTTTCAAAATCATGAGAGATGGTAATTGTTTTTATTTTATTGAAACTTTATCCTTTTAATTTTATTTAAATAACATTAGTAAAAACAAAAATAATTTTATCCAATTATATTATGAATAAGAAAATATATTTTTTAGTAAAAAACCATTTTGGTAAATATATTTTTAAAACATTCATCTTGTTAAACTTATTTTCAATCAATTCTACTTTGAAAAAAACTCATTACAAAAGATATTGTGATGGTTTAAAAAAACTGAAAAAGATTGCAAGTTATACTTGACTGTTTTTTCCCACCCAAAAACAATTGACTTTATACGAACAAACATATAATATAATGAGTTTTTACATGTTGTATTACACTAAAATTATGAATTGAAATGTGTCCTCTTGCTTATTCAAACAAGTAAATAAAAGGTGAAATAATTCACTCGTCCTATGCAAAGGAGATAAACTCCATACGCGTCGTCTATTCCGAAATGATGTTATATATATTATCAAATCAAGGGTCTCAAATAATCAATTCAGGGTTTTAATTTTCCCAAATCATAATATCTACTTTCAAAAAATGATAAACTATTTCATATTGTTTTCAATTTACAAGCATATCATGGTTTCGAATTACCTCAAATTATGTTATGTTGTAAGTTCAACTCACCGATTCTTTTATGCCTTCATTGATCTATTTAATATATTCACATCCTAAGTTTTAAATCACAAAAACCCTTCTGCAAATTCTCAATTCAATGCTCATATATACAAATCTCGATTGCAACAGTAGTAGTGGTCCGTACGATTTAAAGATTTAATTTTGATTTTCATATAAACTTTACTATTTTGGTTTTTTAACATCAATATGACTAATTTATGTTATTGTTTATGAAAGCATAAAAACTTTGATTTAGTTTTCATTGATGTAAGTATGAAATGGATTAATGTTTTTGGTCAACAAAAAACGAAAATTACATAAATGGTCTATGTGGTTTAAACAAATTAAATGTTTGGCCCCCAAACTTAAAAATCACAAAGATAGTCCAAACTTTTGTGTAATCATTGCATGGTTGGTTCCTGACACTGATTCAGTCTCTATGTTGCATTATCTCGAGTTACAAGTAGACATGAATTAAAATTATTAATATCAGACAATGATGATAAAATTACAAATAGAACATCAAATATTGTACACAAAGAAGTTTTCGGATGTTTATAGATGTTCTAATGTTCAATATAATTTGATTATTACCTAAAGTTCTTATTTTTAAGTTAATTTAATTTCATATTATACATTATTTAGACTTATAAGCAATGATAAAAAAATCTTGCTAGTATTATACATAATTGATTTTAAAAAATTAAACATAAAAATCATAGACAAAGTATTAACAATATATTATGACTTATGAACTTTTTTAATTAAAAACAATTTTTAATGATCTAACCGTATATTACACGGTCTTTAGTCTAGTGTAATAATATAGAACTAGATTCCAAGTTTTTTTATGGCTCTAGACAATCAAAACCAAGGTTTCATCATAATCAACACCTTAATATGACCGCAATGTCATTTCCTATCATTTAAACATTATACGAAAAACCAAACATACAACAATCACGTGTGTTTATAATTACTATGTTAGCACCCATGCATTACATGGCTGATAAAAATAATATGTTGCAAGATTTTAAATTTGAATTTAGATTGACTTTTTATGTTTACATGGTAAGATGTAAATATTTACCGACTCTATAAATTACATATTATTAGTGTAAGAAATTTAAAAATATAATATAACTACTGTAATTAAACTGAGATTAGAAAACAAACTAATTCTAGATTTTGAGAAATGGAACGATCTAAAATAGATTGAAAGGTATTAAAGTCAAAACCATATTTGAAACCTAGAAAGTTGATATGTTTTGTAATACTTATTTCAAAATTTAAGCATAATATATGTTCATTATCAAAATATTTAAGTTTTAAATATTTTTACTAAGCAATGACTTATGAATAAACAAATGTTTATTTTCATATAGATCATTTTTTAAACGTTATAACTTTTGTGTTCCATACGCTGGGTTTTATTTTGATATCTTGGAATTACAATAAATCTATTTTAGTAACAAAGTTAAGTATTAAAATTTGTAAGAATAGTTATAATATATAATTAAATTAAATTAAAATATATGCGTTCATCAATAAATATATTTTACATTGCTTGTGAACATTAATTATTTTATAGTCTAATTATTTTACTATAATTGTGCATTCATTTTTTTTTTCATGTCAAGGTAATTTAGAAAAGTAAATGTTTTTAGTTTTATTTTT
The DNA here is from genome assembly GCA_025506515.1 of Flaveria trinervia. Taxonomy (NCBI): domain Eukaryota; kingdom Viridiplantae; phylum Streptophyta; class Magnoliopsida; order Asterales; family Asteraceae; genus Flaveria; species Flaveria trinervia. The sequence continues at coordinate 14,011,081 of CM046444.1, forward strand.
TGTAAAATAATTTCATAAAACAATATAAGTAAAGAAAAAACAGTTTTTCTAACTCACCTATTTAAATTATTCATTGAAAAATACAAATATGATTTTGATCATATTTATATCAATTCTTTTAAATAATGTCTAAATTCGAAGAATACCGTAGTATCAACTTTTTCATATATTTTGTTCATAGATCATTGAATTTGTTTCTAAGACAATTTTCCATTTTATAACATAAATTTTTATAATGAATGATAATTTTTTATATAATTTTGATTAAAATTGTTTTTAACTTAAATGTTAATATTAATCATTTTTAGTTTTAATTTAAATGAATGACAATTCATTGTATTTTTATTGTGCTAAGTGTATTTTCGAAACAGTTCATTCTTTAATATATATGAAATTTTTTAAGACAATTTAAAAATAAAAAGTTCACTTATAATCAGTAGTATAATACAAGTTATTTGATATCAAATTTTATATGAAAATAATTTAAAACTTAAAATTATATTAATTTCTTACATGAAACTATTTAAAATGTTAATTATGATAAGTGTTGATTGTTTTCTAAAATGATTAATAAACTATTAATTTCTTGCTTGAAAACTATTTAAAATGAATAAACATTTACTCTTTGTACATTCAACGGTGAGAACTTGTGACCATATTAATAGTTGACGAAGGAATAGAACGCTCACCCAATCAAATCAGGTCAACATTCGAAACTATCTTAGTAATAATTTTATAATTATAATTATATGTTTGATTAATCGAAAAATATACCTAATGGTTCTAACGAACCTAGAAATTGATTAACCGTTGCGTTTAATAATAATAATAATAACAACAACAATAATATAATTAATAATAATAATAATAATAATAATAATATAATATAATAATAATAATAATAATATAATAATATAATAATAATAATAATAATAATAATATATAATAATAATAATAATAATAATAATAATAATGTTTTGGTTGAAGACTTGCATGGATGACAACTAGTCATCCAATCTCCTACAAAATCCACATTTTACACACACACACTTCACATAACCTTTAACCTCTTCACCACCCCCGCCACTCCCACTCCATCATCACCAATCGCTCACACCACCCCCATCATCGAAACCATCACCTGCCGCCATCACCGCCGAGACCACCATCTGCCATCTTCACCGCAGCCGTCAACTGCCACATTCATTGCGCCCCCCTAGCCGTGACCATCAACCACCACCGACCGTCACACCACCATCAACCCGTCACCACCACCCTTGGCCGCCCTACCCTCGAATTCACGAAGCATCACCCCCCTCCATCAAACATCAAAGCTTACACCATCACTACCACTAGAAACCATCATCCACCTGCTTTTCCAAGTATCAAGAGGGTTTCTAGTTGAGACTTTATTAGAACTCGAAAGGGGTGACCGTGAGTTGGAATCTAAGTGTCATCAATAGAGAGTGTTGGTTTAGTCTAATGGTATACTCATTTCTAAATTAGATCATCTTCATTCATTTATGCATGGGTATACCATCAAGACTAAGATCTTGATGAACCCTAGTTTCACCCGCTTTGATGTTTATAAAAGTTGATGTTTTGATGATTTTGAGCTTTGAAATTTGTTTTGAAATGGTTTAATAATCTGAAATGTATGTGGGATTGGTTTTAGTTTAATGAGTAATGTTAATGATGTCATTTTGAGATTGTATGAAGGCATGTATGTGTAGGTATATGTGTGTATACGTCGCGTGGAATTGATGGATTATGGTCTCATAAGGAATGATAAAGTAAGAATCTAGGATGGATGAAATGATGTTGGGCACAATGCTATAGGAAGATAATCAAGCGAGATAATGGATAATATTTTTTGTTATAAAAAAACGATCAAGTTAAAATGTTAATATAAATATAGATAGTTGGACACATTTTAAGGTTGCACTTAAATGAAAAGTTTGATTGACAAATAATTTGATGACTAGAAACCGTGATTTAGACCATACATAAGACTAAAGGGATGTTATGACAAAAGGACTCGACTAGGATAATAAGTGAGACATCAAGTCTTTATAAATTATAACCATACAAAACTGTAAAATGATATATATATATATATATATATATATATATCTCGGAACGACGAATACAAATAATATATATTTTAAATAAACAACTCAAGTTAACGGGTTTTAAACTGATATGTTTCATAAAAATAATATCGACTTTACAAAAAGAATGTATGTTTTATTAATTAAACAATCACAATAACTCTACAGACTTGTTTTATAAAAGAAATATAAGAGATTTTTTATAAAATTCACTATTTACAAAAAAGTTGGTAAAGCTTTAAATAAACTACATCAAACTACAAGAATTAATGCAAGTTTGAAATTATGGTTTTACAACATAAAACATTTAGTTAAGAAATATAATAGTTACGTAAGAAATAAACGTAAGGTTATTGGATGGACAAGTAATATTATTAGATGCCTAGTTAATTAAATAGTATACGTTAAAGTTAAACATTCGTTTATAAGACGGATGTGTTGCAATTCATATATTCTTAAGAAAAGTAATAAACTTTTACAAAAATATCGATGAATTTCTTTACAAATAATAAAAATGTTTTACCTTTAAAAATAACTAAATAAGTTGGGTGAAAAGCATTCTCATAAGCATGATTTATTGATTATTGATCGAGTCATACACGTTTAGGGTCTTGATTAATTGGAACTTAGCGCATAAACCTTTTCTTTGATCGCGTTTAAAAGTGAGTTCTTCGGCCCCAATTTTAAATATTGTTTTCTTTGTACTGTTTTGGGGAAAAGCATGATAAATTATATATATATATATATATATGTGTGTGTGTGTGATGGGTAAAATATGATTAATATATGTTATGAAGGTATAATTTAGGATAATAGTATAAGTATAACTGTTGAGCCCCTAAATCCCGCCATATCATTAACCTCAGGGAGGCTGCAAACTATATTGGTAAATTTATCGGGTTAGAAGGTCTCATCTCGCGACCAATCACATTGGTCAGGTTGTAACGAGGGAATTTATATGTTTGGACTGTTATGGGGCAACGACATGTTTATTGGCTTGATTATGGACTTATGACCTAAATTAATCATAGTACCTACTAGTCTATGTTGAGTATATTATATCTCGCGTACATCATATCGTTTTTGAAAAACCAAATGTTTGTAAGCTTAAAAACCCCGAATGCTCACCAACTTTATATTGACCGTTATTTTCTTTCATGCTTTCAAGGTTATATGTAAGCTCTGTTGGAATTAACGGAATGTGTCTTTAGAGGGTCAAACGTATCAATTGTTTGCAAGTATTGAAATTCTGATAAATGAATGTCATTGTTTTGACTAAATAATGTGGTTGTAAATAAAACTGTTTTTCATTATGTTTTGCTTGAAAAGCGTGTAAGAACGGTTCTTACGCAATCAACTGATAAATCGTTTACGTTTGACTACAATCGTTGGAATAACTCCAACTTCTGTTATCACTACGTTACGTGACTTTCTGCTACGATTTTCGGAATGTGACACTACAATCTCACCACACTATAATCTGATATACGACTAGTGTCACATTGTCAAATGTAAATCTATCCATGTGTTTTTATTGATACATTATCTGAAAATGTTAAAGGTTAATCCATTTTCTATTATCAGCAAAATGCTACAACACTTTCAGAATCAACTAATTGTGTGTTTAGATGTAGTCCCATTTAAAATGTTTAAAAGCTAGCGTGGTTTATATTTGAAACTGATGTAACTAAATTAAATGTTAATATATATTAATGTTTTCACATTTTCACCCACTGAAACATGCAGGTCACATTATTATTTTAAAATAAACTTATATAAAAATTGAAAATAAAAAACTTACTCAAATAAAACCATTTATGAATGAATGACATGTAACTAAATTCATTCTACCTATTTTACATTAAAAAACATAAAGAAAAACTATTCAAGAGTGAAACACTAACATGTAAACTTTATCACTCTACATGACTTAGAGACGACCATGAATATAACTTAATAGTATTGTCTTACAATACGAACCTTATTGGATTATTTAAAATGGACAACAACACCTGAAGAAAAAAACATAGTTGTAGATCTAAGCTTCCATAGGAGTCTCAACTACCATTTTGTTGAAATATCAACGCTTAACGATTAACTGATTGATTACCATAGCTCTGGTAGTGTTTCACGTATATTGTGAATGCTCTCTAAAGCATAATCCACCCCTGTTGTACGTTGCGATGATCCAACCTGTTTGGACACAAAATCGAAAACATGCACAATGTTCAACAACAATATCAAGTATCATTGTTTAAACTAAACAAAAGAATTGACATACCAACACAGTGCTCAGCCCCATGAGTTTTGAAGCTTGTATATTGTGTATATTGTCATCAAAGAACAACTAAAAAACCAAAATTGCAATTTTTTGTTACCTTATAATGGTTTTACCTTGTGGGTTGTAGCTAAGATCGATTACTTACGGTTTTATGAGGGTTAATCTTTGCCATCTTGAAAGCCTGTTGGAATGCGCTTTTTGAAGGTTTACACACAATAGGAATCTTGGGTTGTTTAACACCACAACTCGCGGGAGCATTAGGATTAGTGGTTTGGTTTTTTGGATTCAAAGACTCAAAACATATGACTTCATCAAAACAGTCCTCGAGTCTCAGTCGATGAAGAACTTCAGCCACATGTGCCTCATTTGCATTTGTGAAAATCTACAATATCATTATAAGTGACGCTTTGATACTAAACAAGGTTACAGAAATAAGGAAGTCTGTAATAAGTTGAAAATGACATAACAAAAGAACAACTTACTACTTTCCTTATGGGCAAGCTTTGTAAAAGACTTCTCAAATCTGTATCGGGTTTTAAGTTTTCATATGGCAATCTTCCATGGACAAAACTGTTAATCACCTATATGATAACATCAGATTTTGAGGGTTTTTTAGGAACAAAAAGAAAGCAAAATGAGCACCTATGGTAGTCGTCATGGTCGAAATCATAGCCAAAAGCCTAGAAAATGAAACCATTATCGGTTTTATATTAGATAATACATTGATAAAAAAAGATTTCATAAAGATTAAAGTTTAGCTTGTGATAATGATATACATGAAGACCAGCTATTGTTGTCCCATAATCCCTGTGGAGTTGATCACACATGTCTGGAACTTTGCTTTCATCTATATCAAGCTTATTCACCATATACTCTAAAAAATAAATTTGTGTTAGCAGAAATAACAAGGTTATCTTGTTTTATAGTTAATACAAAATAGTTAAAAAAAAGGGCTGCCTATATATGCAATACCTATGATGTTTCTTGCCCACTGTGCTGACAAACCAGAGCTTAAAGGATAAAGGGTATCATCAACATCTGAAAAAGAAGATTTCCAAATGCCCATTAGGTTAAGTTTCAAAATGAATTTTTTATTGAATGAAAGGATGAAGCATCTAAAACTAAATTTGAGAAATTAGAGCTTACCAAAGAGTAGGCATTCATATTTTGACTGTGGGAAATGATTTTCAGATATGTTTTCATATTCCATTTTGGACCAGCTTGTAGAACCTGCACGATCATAAAGAATACTCCAATATTATACCGTATTGAAAGATATGATTTGTTGATCATGAAACAAAGAGAGCAATTTTTTAATAGTTAACCATCAAAAAGGGAATATATTTAGACAAATGAACCTCTTAAACTGTGTTTGATGTTGTAAAACAAATTGAACAAACAAAAAGTTTGAAAAATAGGTGAAAAAATGTTTTTTAGCAACTTTAGGCACAAAATTATATGTAATAATTATTATTATATTTTTATTTACGGGTCATATATTCTACTATGAATAATAACTTTTACCAATTTAGACACAAATAATTATATGATGTCATTAGCAGTAGGAAGTTTTTGACTAATGCAGTCACCATTAGTAGGTTGTTACAACTAAGCTGGTTGGTGTCCCTAATCGGGTCCTTGTTACTAGTGGTGGAGGTCGGGTCGTTTGGTTGCAGTTGATGATGTTTTTAGCAGTAGGAAGTCCCATCGTCTGTGTTTGTTGCGATTGAGCGGCATTACCTTGATCGTCGTAGTTGCAACTACTTGTACGCTCAAACTACTGTTGATCAGTTGCTACTGATGCACAAATGTTTTTATTGCCCGTTAACAAGAGTTTCCACTTAGTTCAAATTAAGAAATCTCCACCGATACAAGTTGAAACCCAAACTTTAAAGTTTTAGTGAAGACTTAAACAACCAAAATAAATTATATTAAAATGTGTAATGCAATTTATTTTTTAGTTTATATCTTGATTGAGTTGTTTATTAAGGTGCTCCTTAGTTGTAAACATACTGGTATTCACAAACAAGTCTCCTACAAACACACAGCTAGCAAAAAGTTTTCTGCAATCGCGTAATCATCCTATTGTTGTTGCTACAAAAGTAATTTCGGGTCCTAGTGTCCTCCTCGATTGTTGATAGTGCTTTGACTGTTACAATCGGGAAAATAAAAGAGTTTTCTTGAAAGACTTGAAATTTGTTTTTAGTGCTCCCATGTTGAACACGAATTCTCAATAGCCACCATCCATTTTCATTATTGTTTTTCATCCAAAAATAGTTAAAATTTTGTATGAACCACCATCCTATATAAACAAACAATAAACTCATGTATCATTAATCATGTATGCTCAAATGAAAATCTTTAACGGGTCCGATTGATGGAAAATCGATTTGATGATGTATCATACAATAATTTTGAACACATACAAAAGCTATTCGTATTGATTGAAGCCGCAATAACATTTATGATTTGAACCGGTGAAAGAAACATCTGAATAACATTTAGAAGAATACAAGCAAATATGAAATCATGAAAGTATACAAAGTTAAAAATGAATACTTACAGGATTTGGGTTTTGTAAGAAATGGAAACGATTGAGATTGTAAGTGGAACTGAAGATTTAATTTATAGGGTTTGGAAAATGCAAACATTTTAAAATTAATCACGTTGCAAACAAGTTATATAGTGTTTTATAATTACTTATTATGCAAATTTATTTTTTTTCATTTTATACTTACGTTAATTTAAATAAACCTTTGAACGTAATCTTATAGACTACTCCGTAGGTAACTTCAAAAATTTGATTTTCGGATTATAATTTTTTTAAATGAGTGTGCTTGCCATAGGTTATGTAATAGTAGATTCAATATCTATAAAAAAATGTTTATTTCTTTGTCATATATTTGTAATATATTTCTCTCTTTGAAATTAGAATTTAGCAAGGTTCGGATTAGGACATAATACTTAATTATTTCAATTATAGAATAGCTTACAATAAAAATAAAATTTTAATTAGACAATTAGAGTAACCACAATTATTTAATGTTTATAGACCAATCAATAATTCTAACAAAATAAAAAGAAAATGAAATTTATTACTTATTTCATTATACAATAAGTGTTTATTATGCAAAAGACACAAGCAACCTATTTTCTAATACTAAAATTACAACTTTATATAATTGTATAAATGCATACGCTACTATACAACTTCATATATTTTGTTTAGAGCGGCACACAATTGTATTAAACCGTTTTCCTTATTAATCATTAATCAATAATGTTTATCGGTAACTAGTATTAAGTCTCCGTGTTGCGGTGAGAGGTATAAAACACACCAAATAGCATTAAATAAATAATAACTAAAAATGTATAATTAAATGAAAAATAGACGTAAAATGTTAAACAACACATGTAAAACGTAAAAATTAAAAACAATAATCAAACTGATCTATGATCAGTGCGCTGTGACTAAACCTTGAACGGGAAAACATAAGTGCAAAAATATTGAATCACACACGCATGTTGTAGCGTGTTAACTTGTAAATTTAGACCAAAACGTAAATGAAAACTTTTGTAAAAGATAAAAAGTTTAGGAGTCCAAAGTTGGATATAAAAATTTATAGGGTTTAAATTGTAAAAGATATAAAAATATTTGGTTAAATGTAAAAAATTAAAAATAAAAAAGCCAAAAATGAGTACTACCCACTAAAGGTAATGTACAAACCTTAATACACGCAAAAGTTAGTAATTAGTAATATATATAATATCTGTCAGTTTGAAACAGTGGTTAGTGATCCTTTGATATTATCGGACGTTAATCTAAAGACTATGTACGGTAAAAGAAAGTTGGACATTCACTAATGACGTATTCCCAGACGGATGATGCCGTTAGAAGGTTTCTAAAAGATTTTCAATAGATGTTGTCTCAAACCAACTTTTATCAAATAATATGAATTATAATAATTCAAATTATGATATATTGGCCGGTAATAATTTATACTATTAGTTTGATCAATAATAATCTTAAAATTCATTTTTTGTTTTCTAGGAAAATCTTAATAGCATAAACACTAATTTTTTAAATCTTGATTTTTATTAAGTTTTGCTCATGATGATGATTGTGAATGAAATAAGAAAATACATAATAAAATGGAGTGAAAATCAACTATAAATAAAAGATAAATATACAACTAAATTTAGCCTCGACAACAAAAATATATTTTGGATTATCACTTATCAAATTGATTATATGAATTATTATCGACTAATAAGTCATAGCTTAAATTATTAAAATTCAAGTTGTATATTTAGGGAAAGGTTAAAATACAAAGTTTTTTAAAACTAAAAAAATATAAGAAGAATTAAGATGTTAACATGTGTCATTTTGATCAAAAGTAGGTTGGTGCAAAATTAGTAATGTTCCCATTCTCAAATTCCATATTTTTTTAAAAACATTAATAACTTTAACATACGACATTATTTTTCTAAAAAAACTACATCATAAAAATGAGCATTTTCTAATTTGGTTGTTAACACAGTATTGTTGGTCACCTCATAGTTGGTTATTCATAGCAATTAAAACATTAATCATTACAAATAAACGAGCTTATGCAGCGGAATACGTTTATCAAAAGCCATTAATTTCATTTAAACCCCTGTTGTTGAGCAATACATCATCGTTTAACTAATTGCAAAAGAATTTTTATATGCATTACAAAACAACAGCAACATATAATACGAATGGATGTCAGTCTTTCCCTTGCCGAGTAGCTTCACTCTCGTGCCATCCTCAGCAATGATTACCTGTCAACTGAAAATGTATAAAAGTCAGCGTTGCTGAGTGAGCTCTAGTTTTAAAAGTAATAAAATACTTTCTATATGTTGTATAAGAAAATACTCTTTTCTGTAAAATACAACTTTGTACTGTATATGCGAGCACGCATCAACTATATGAACAAATATTGTTCATTCTCTGTACTGTATGCCTTGTCTGTAAACTTTTAACTTTATGTTTCACTTTCTGTATGGACCAGTGAGCAGTACCCCAACTATATGCGCTATGGAAAACGGGTGATGGGCCATCAATATCCCTCGAAAGGGTCAATTGTATCCCTCAAAAGGGTCAACTATATCCCCCGAAAGGGTAACTGTATCCCCCGAAAGGGTAATTGTATCCCCCGAAAGGGTCTGTGTACTATGTACAAGGCCTACCCAATCACCCAGGGCATGCTACAAAGGTCTTGCCAATCTCAATTGATTGGCCCTGTGTGCATAAAAGGGTAGCTAACCCACAGCACAGTTGAGCTAACGACAACACGGTCGTGTCCCTCCTGTAAGCTTGCAAGACTTGTTAACATTTTATTAATGTTCCTCTTCTTTCTTTATTGCTCTTTCGCTTTATTATTACGAAATACTTTACGTTCTGATAATAACATACCACGTAAAGTCACATACTATGGGTAATAATAAGCCCTTAGCCACGTAAAGTCACGTTACGATAATAACCATAATAAGGAACAATCATAATCAATCATATCATGCATGAAACAACATCATTAATAAGCCCTTAGTCAACCTCGGTCAAATCCCTAAAGTACAGACTCCCAGAAAATTCTGTAAAAATTCTAAGTCTTAGGCGCATGGGAACTATTTGGGCGCATGAGCCCTATTTGGGTGTTTCATCACTATTTAGGCGCATCAGCCTAACACTTAAACATTTTCACTTTAGGCGCATGAACTCATTCAGGCGCACGGGCACTATTGGTGCGTATGAACACTTAGGCGCATGGGCCACTTGGGCGCATGGGCACTATTGGGGCGCATGGCCCTACACTTAGTCGTCTGACTATTATTTTCTAGGCGCATGGATAACTGTTCAGGCGCATGGGTTGTACTTTATCATTTCTAAGATAATCTTAGGCGCATGGAATACTGTTTGGGCGCATGGATCACACTTAGTTCTTACTATGGCATTTTCAGGCGCATGAACCTTATTTAGGCGCATGGACCTTCTGTACTATATGTTTCCAGTATGTTTTCAACCCAAATCATCGAATCTGTCTGTTCTAAGCTTAATGTGGCTATTCTAACATGAATAACCTATAAGCATACAAGAATCACATTCATTCATGCACAATGCACACGGGTAAACATACATGAACTTTATAAAACCATTTTAATACATTTTCAACCCCAAAGATTCATTTAAAACAAGTAAAACCGGGGTCTAGAACTCACCTGATGCAACTTGGGTGTTTCTTCCTTTATACCCCGCTTGCAATGAGTTCAAACACCTAAAAACAACACCACACACGCACACCCGAGCACAAACACAACACATAAGCACATAAGCATGAAACCGAGATAAAACCCGTCATAAACATGTAAAAACCACGAATTCTTACCTTGAATTCGACTTCTCTTCTTCTTCTTATCTTCAACCGAGAGTTTTTCTCTGCTCCCTCTCTCTCTAAAACTGAAGAAGATGGTGATGTGAAAAGAGGGTGGGCAGCCATGCCCACCTTTACACCAACTTTACAAGATTTTTTTCCTTTTTACACTTTTAGTCCCTCCACTTGGACTTAATTGCCCTTTCTTTCTTTTATTCTTTATTTCTTGTCTTTTAAAATAACCGGGTGTTACAGCCGGCCGGTCCAACCGGGAATCGGAGGTGTGGCCGAACCAGTGTGCATCAATTCGTTTTGGAGGGGTTCGACCAACCGGTTCGTCGCGAATCAGTGGTCGGATCGAGAACCAAACGGGGGGTCGAAGCGGATTTTAAATTTTTTTTGGATTCTAATGGGTAAAAATGAGATGTTGAACCATAAATTTGTGTGTTCGACATAAAAATATAGTTAAGTTTGATATATAACTATAATATACACACATAAATTATTTATATCGAATTATATGTATAACTATATATATAATACACTATATATATTTATAGCGTCATCTGGTTTTTAAATCTGGTCCGGCCGATCCGACCACCAAACCAGTATGGCGTCCGGTTCGACATGCAATCCGGTTCTAAAAATATTGCGTTAACGCTCCTATCTTTTACTTAATACCAAAAACTGTTCTAGTGATATAATTTTTATATTTTTACGCTCGATTTGTATTTATTTTAGGCTCAATTCGACTTGTATGTTTTTTTATTTCGTTTATAATCATTATTGCGAACATGAGCGAGTCAAATCAAACGTAAAAAATTGAAAATTATATCACTGGGACTGTTGTTGGTAATAAAAATGAAAATTGGATGTATTAACAACCAAATTAATAGTATGAATTATTATCAGCCAATGAGTAATTATTTGAATTATTAAAATCTAATTGGTCATTTATGCAATGTTTTCATGCTCGGATCGGATAGGGCGGTCCGACCGGGATTCAGTGTTACAGACGGTCTGATCTACCCTAGTTCGTTATGTATATATAGAGAACCAGTCAGTTAGAAGCTATTTGGCGGGCAAACGGGGATTCGGTGAACCGGTTTGCTCGGATCTAAACATGAAAAGTTAAAGACTAACATCGAAGATCTAAACGAAGTAGGTCAGATTTGTTGCAGCAATAGACATTGGAATTTCTACATCAATGACAGACATTGGAGCTACTACCTCATTGGCAAACATGAGGGTTGCTATAAACTTCAATGAAGACTTTTATGTGGAGATCTCAAATGGGGGTTGTTGGTATTTTTCTTGATCGGAGAATGTCACACCCGGAAAAACGCAGCGGAAGGTCGCATGACGTGGTGGTAACGGAAGTTGGAGTTATTCCAACGGTCGTAGTCAAACGTTAAAATTTAATGAGTTGACTATCTTCACATGACAAAGTATTTAAACATATTACATTATTAAGTTTAGATTTCAAAACAACAAGTTCATCATTAAAGATATAAAATAGTCAAACGTTTGGTCTTTCCAAAGACACAATTCCATCATTCTCAAATCAAGTATGATATATATTAATTTATTAAATCAATCATTAATCCCTTAAATAACAACTACAACACACACAAAATAAACACGTGAAAGTATATAAAATGTAACGTAAAATTTAATAAGTTACGTATTATACAAACAAACAATAAATAAACAAATTAATAATTAATAAAATAAAGATTTACATAAATGAGTATTTACTAATTCATAATTGTATTTTATTTAAAATTAATAATAAGATACATTCATATTCTTGTTCTAGTAAAGTAAACCATCTCTTATATTATTACTTTATAAATATTACTTTATTTAACACAACTCAATTTTTTAAATATTTTTAGTAATAATTAAGTTTTCAGTAGTAAACATGTATAAAACTATTTTGGACAAGTTTTATTATAAAAATATGACCTATTATGTTTCACTCAAATTTCACCCATATACGATGATTTTTTACTTGAAACCGCATGATTTTACACACATAACCGTACATTAAGCCCACATATATCTTATGACCATTTTATATGTTTAAATATAAATCTTTTATATCAAAAACCTTCTGAAATATCTTGTTAAAAATCAGTTCCAAAACAATCCATTATTTTGACCCGAAATTTTCAGTTTTCGGCTTTTTTCACGCGTATAAAGTTATCACCGAATACCTTGCTTGTTATGGGTTTGTTATATACTTAAAAACATAAGTTTTTAACTTAAAACACTTTATCATTTTCTATCCAAAACCGGACATGAGCAAAATTATTTGTTTTAGACCTGAAAACACCGTTTATAATGCGTTTTTAATCGTTAAACGTTTACAAAGTTAACCCAATCATCAAAATTTTTATTTTCAGTAAATTTAATAAATTTTAACTATATTTTAATGGTTTTAAACTTCTTATTCTCCAGATCTTATAAAGATACTTGACTTGTCAATTATATTTTATGGAAGATTTTCTAGTGTTCATGTCTAATCACACTTAAGTATTTTTATCCTAATTTATTTTTATCTTTTTTTAAAGTAAGATTTGAATAAGAATATCAAAATCTCCAGATCATGATCATCGTGTACATGGATAATTTTAATCATCTTTAAGCTTATAAGTGAAGAACAAATCAAGAACAAAAGTGTAAACTATATATACATACATATACACGATTTCATACATACATACATACATACATACATAGTCTAAATTATAGCTTTTACTTTATGTTCTTAGTTTTCATTTTAACAAACCATACTTAAAAATCAAAATATTTCAAATCATGATTGTACACCCGGGTATTTATCATTTTGAAGCCGGTGGCGAAAGAAAAGAAAATAAAGTCCAAAAGTCGAGGGACCAAACTCGCCAACGAAGAAAAGTTGGGAATGTGGTGATATATGTCGGGAGAGGGCAGCCCACTCTCCCCACATCCACATTTCAGCTTCCTAAAGGGAGAAGAGAGAAAGAAGAGGAGAAAAAGAGGAAAAGTGTTGGTTCGGGTCGATTCGGGTCGCCAAAATCGTCGTGAAGCAAGCCGAATCGAAGCTCTTGTTGTTGTGCTCGTTTAGGTGAGTTCTAGGACCCCTCTTTTACTTGTTTTCAAACGATTTGGGGCTGGAAAACATCTAAAATCGAGTTTTTCGTATGTGTGTAAGTTGACCCGTTGTGTATGTGTATGTATGTATGACGTGATTGTGACTTGATTTCTTGCTTGGTGTGCTTGAATGATGTTATGGTATGCATCCCTAAGGTTTAGGATGGTCGATTTAGGCTTAAAATGGGTTTAGATGAGTTTGGAGGCCGAAAACCCTCGGCTTAGTCGGGTTGAACTGCACTCTGCACCAGTTAGGGCTAGGCGACCGACTGGAGGCCGAATGGAGGCCATACGGCCGATTAGGGTGCGATTGGGGTTCATTCGCACGATTGGGGTTCATTCGTACGACTGGAGGGCCCATGCGACTGAAGGACCATTCGCACGACTGAAGGTCCAGTCGCATAGGTGCTCATCCGCATTGTCCATTCGCACGACTGGATGTTCATTCGCATAGGTGTTCATCCGTATTAGTTCAATCGCATGATGTGTTCAGTCGCATGGAGGCCATGCGACTGAAGGGTGTCCATACGCCCGAATAGGGCTGTTGAACCCGAGGAAGGTGTAGATTGACTTCTGACTTTCGGGGGAAAGTGCAAATGTAAGTTTTGATGTAAAGGTTCCATAAGAGTTTTTAAGATGACGATCGAGGTTTCTAAAGCATGTGGGCATGATGAGGGTGATGATGTTGTACGTTATGTATGTATGATGTTGCCATGTATGATGTGATGTTGATGCATGTTTATGTTCCTTAATGTGATGTATAATATCTTTCCTGTGGCTTTACTTGTTATGATGAATGAACGAAGTATTATGTAACGTAAAGTGAAAGATAAAGAAAGAGGAAAAGAGGAACATGATAAACGAATGAAACGTCTTGCACACATCGGATACGGGGTCCTTCTTGGTGACTGACCCCAAATGTAGAACCTCTACCGCTCACCCCTAGTACTGTGGCATACGTTTAGCCGTCATTCGTTGACTTCGGCCCAGTAGCTAAGACGGATGGTTACTCCTAGTACCGTGGCATACGTTTAGCTGTCATTTGTTGACTTCGGCCCGGTAGCTACGACTAACCGGGGTGTAGCACATGGTATTGGTTTGGGATGATGTCCGATGCGCAAGTAAGTAATGAAAGAAGGAATGAACGAATGAAGAAGAAGAATAATGATATTATCTATGTGTACGTACGATGTGTGCATCATGTAAAGTACGAACGGTTTTATATGAAAGTAAAGTATGTTTTATTTATAAAACTAGAACTCACTCAGCAACGCTGACTTTGATGTGTTTCCAGTGGCAGGTAATGATTGCTGAGGATGGCAGGGGACTACTCAGCTCTTGGGAGGGATGGCATTCTTTTGATTAATGTTTTTGCATTGTAATGCGAACAAACAGTTTTTGTAATGAATGTTGTATTAGTTTGCAAAAGCATTTACATGGAAATGAAAGTTTGTTTTAGTTTTCCGCTGCGATTTATTAAATACAAATGTAAATATATGTTTTATTGCGATGAGAACCCAGCTGTAAGCGTCCCGGGACGGGGCCTTACAAGTTGGTATAAGAGCCAAAGTTTAAGTGAATGGGTAAATTTTCAAAATAACCTGATCTTAAACTGAGAATGGGACGGAAGGGAATGGGATGCCAAACTGAGTAGCTGCGTGCCAAAGGTAACCGGTTTTATGTGCGCATGGTATGTGTTATGTGTTATATGTAGGTTTAAATACTGATGTAGTCAGGACAGGTAATACTTGGGGTATGAAGAGGTAAAGTAAGTGGCTAATCACAACTGGCCACTGTAATTAGGGACTTACTATACTTGACATAAACCGAGTTTTTCCTTGAATGACTGTGTTGGTGTTTGAATCTTTCAGTGTGCGTGTGATGGCCGGAGGTAGATCTTCGAAAGCTTCTAGGGGTGGAGGTCACGGTGCTGAACCGCGACCTAAGAGAGGGAGACCCAGAGTTGAGGGGTGGTTCATGAAGAACCAGAGACTCTCATCCGGAGGGTGGCGACGAAAGCGCCAATCTGAGAGCCTCAGTAAAAGAGGCTGTTGTAGAAGAAGTCCATCAGGTCATGCAGACAATCTTACCGTCTGTGGTGACTGAAGTTATTAAGGCTGTACGAGAAGGGGAAAGAAAAGAAAGAAACAGATCCTCTGGAGAACGGGAACAACCAGGCGGAACGGTTCTATCTGATGATGAAGGGAAGAAGAAGAGCCTGTGCAGAGGCAGTGCGAGGATGTAACTACGGGGCATTTATGAGATGCAAGCCCCCTACTTTTGATGGAAACGGCACCGCTGCAGCCGCTCACCGGTGGGCGAGGGAAATGGAAGCTGTTCTCGCTATCAGCGAGTGCCGAGAGGACCAAAAGGTGAAGTTTGCTACCCACTCTTTTGTGGATTCAGCTCTGTGTTGGTGGGATAACATTGTCCAAGCAGAGGGTAATCGGGCGATCGGGAGAATGAAATGGCCCGAGTTGAAGAAGATGGTGATTGAGGAGTTCTGTCCTCACAGAGAAATGGATAAGTTGGAAAGGGAGTTTTTACAGTTGGAGGCTGGAACCATGACACACCAGCAGTATACCACCAAGTTTAATGAAATGGCACGGCTTGTGCCTGATCAGGTGACGCCTCTGTCTGGAAAATCAAGAGGCGTATTCAGGGTTTACGGTGGATGTTCGTGGCATATGATCGCCGCCCGGCCAAGCACGTTTAGGTCGGCGGTTGATTTGGCAGGAAGACTGTATGATGAGGGGTGGTGGTGGGACTGAAGCAAGTAAGAAGGGTGGTGGTGATCGGAACTGGAACGGGAAACGGTTTGGTCGGGGTGATGCCCCGATGGGTAACAAAAGGCACGGGTGGATGAAGCCGTGTGGTCACATCAAGTGCGGGGTCGAAAAGGTGTGGCAAGTGTGGAGGGAGCACGCGGGGAATGTAGGTTTGGGTCAAACTTGTGCTTCAAGTGTGGGAAGACAGGGCATATGGCGAAGGATTGCATGTCGAGCAAATGTTTTAACTGTGGGGAAACTGGTCATATGAGCAGAGATAAGAAGTCGAGGACTGAGGGTTCAGGGGTGAAGAAGACGGGAAGTGAGGGACCGAGGGCGAGCGCCAGGAGAGTTCACCATGACACAGGAGGAGGCTAGGACGGACCCTGACGTTGTGTCCGGTACGTTTCTAGTGAACCAGACTTTAGCTTCTGTGTTATTTGATTCGGGTGCTAGTAAGAGTTTTATTTCTGCTGCTTTCTGTGCTAAGCTGCCTGTTAGTAGTAGACGTGTTGATGCGCCCTTTGATGTAGAAACTGCCATAGGTAAGTCTACCAGGATTTCTGAGGCGATAGAGAATTGTGATGTGGAACTCGAGGGTCATAAGTTTCCTGTTAGACCGTTTGTGATGACCTTGGGTGGTTTCGATTTGGTTCTTGGGATGGATTGGTTGGCAGATTTCGAGGCGAACATTGTGTGTCGCAAGAAGATGGTTCGGTTGACAGCGCCTGACGGAAGTTTGGTAACGGTTTATGGTGATCGGGTTACTACGATTCCGAAGGTGATCTCAATGGCGGTGGCGGGAAAGTGTATGAGGCGTGGATGTAGTGCTTACTTGGCCTATGTAAAAGATGTGGATACACCAACACCACAACTAGCTGATGTACCAGTTGTGTGTGACTTTCCGGACGTGTTCCCAGAAGACTTATCAGGAGTGCCACCTGACAGAGAGATTGAATTTCAGATTGATCTGATACCGGGTGCCCAACCTGTTGCCAAGGCACCATATCGGTTGGCTCCAACCGAGATGAAAGAGTTGATGGAGCAGTTGCGAGAGCTGCTTGATAAGGGGTTCATTAGACCGAGTATCTCTCCTTGGGGTGCTCCGGTCCTATTGTAAAGAAGAAGGATGGTAGTATGAGGATGTGCATTGACTACCGCGAACTAAACAAGTTGACAGTGAAGAACCGCTACCCCTTACCGAGGATAGATGATTGTTCGACCAGCTTCAGGGTGCTAGTTGGTTTTCAAGAATAGATCTTCGGTCTGGCTATCATCAGTTGAAGGTGAAGGAACAAGACATCCCTAAAACAGCTTTCCGCACGCGCTATGGTCATTACGAGTTTCTGTCATGTCTTTGGTTTGACCAATGCGCCAGCTGCTTTTATGGATCTGATGAACCGGTGTGTTGGCCTATGTTGGATAAATCAGTGATTGTGTTTATTGATGATATCTTGATTTATTCGAAGAGCGAGATTGAGCATGCCGGTCACATTCGAGAGGTTCTAGAGACGTTGAGAAGGGAGAAATTGTATGCTAAATTCTCCAAGTGTGCATTTTGTTGCGCGAAGTTCAGTTTTTGGGTCATGTGGTGAATCCTGACGGGATTATGGTTGACCCGGCGAAGGTGGAGGCGGTTATGCAATGGAAGTCACCAAAGACGCCATCCGAGATCCGTAGTTTCTTGGGCTTGGCGGGCTACTATAGAAGATTCATCCAAGACTTCTCTAAGATTGCTTCTCCACTAACTAAGTTGACCCGAAAGGATGTGAAGTTTGTATGGGGTCAAGCTCAAGAGAAGGCGTTCGAAGAACTGAAAGCAAGACTGACTCAAGCTCCTGTTCTGTCATTACCCGATGGAAGTGAAGATCTAGTGGTTTATTCTGATGCTTCCTACTCGGGGTTGGGGTGTGTGTTAATGCAGAGAGGGAAGGTTATAGCCTATGCATCTCGACAGTTAAAGGTTCATGAGGTCAATTATCCTACTCATGACTTGGAGCTAGCAGCCGTGGTCTTTGCATTGAAGATCTGGAGGCACTATCTTTACGGGACGAAGTGCATCATATTCACCGATCATAAAAGCTTGAAGTATTCTTCGAGCAAAAGGATCTGAACATGAGGCAGAGGAGATGGTTGGAACTTATAAAGGATTATGATTGCGAGATCCATTACCATCCAGGCAAAGCTAATGTGGTGGCGGATGCCCTTAGTCGAAAGGAAAGGCCCGAACCGATTGGGTGAAAGCTTATCACTAATCATGACCTCTGATGTGATGAAGCAAATCAAGGAGTTTCAATATGAGGCATTGAAAGAAGATCATCTTAACTCGGAAGAATGAAAGGTCTGGTTGGGGAATTGGGTGAAAACACACTCGATGTTAGAACTCGATTCGGTCGTGTGTGGATTCCTCGTTTTGGGGATCTACGGGCGAAGATAATGGATGAAGCCCACAAGACTCGATACTCCATTCATCCTGGTGCCACGAAAATGTACCATGACATGAAGAAAGATTATTGGTGGCCGGGTATGAAGCGCGACGTGGTGGAATATGTGAGTAAGTGCCTTACTTGCTTACAGGTGAAGGCAGAGCATCAAAAGCCGTATGGGAAGATACAACCTTTGGATATACCAGAATGGAAATGGGAGCACATCACCATGGACTTCATTACGAAACCGCCACGTACCCCGAAAGGGTATGATGCCATATGGGTGATAGTTGATCGTCTGACGAAGAGCGCTCATTTTCTACGATCCGCGAGACGTTCATCTGAGAGGTTGGCTGATCTGTTCATCAAGGAAATTGTAGCTCGTCATGGTGTGCCGGTGTCCATTGTGTCTGATCGTGACACTCGGTTTACATCTAAATTTTGGAAGAAATTCCACGACGCTATGGGGACGAGGTTGCATATTAGCACGGCTTATCATCCCCAGACTGATGGTCAGTCAGAAAGGACCATTCAGACACTGGAAGACATGCTCCGGGCATGTGTGATCGATTTTGGTGGAAGTTGGGATGACCACCTGCCGTTAGCTGAATTCTCATACAACAACAGCTATCATGCCAGTATTGGTATGCCACCATATGAGATGCTATACGGTAGGAGATGCAAAACACCCGTTTGTTGGGGTGACATTGGTCAGAAGGAATTGGGGAGCGTCGAGGTAATCGAGGCTACGACAGAGAAGCTTGAAAAGATTAAAGCCTTCATGAAGGCAGCCAAGGATAGACAGAAGTCGTATGCCAATAAGCGACGTAGGCCAATTGAGTTCCAGGTGGGTGACCGGGTTATGCTGAAGGTCTCACCTTGGAAGGGTATTATCAGATTCAGAAAGCGGGGCAAGTTGAGCCCAAGATATATAGGCCATTTTCGAATCATTGCTCGAGTAGGGGAGGTGGCCTATAGATTGGAGTTGCCAGATGAGTTAAGTGGGATTCACTCGACATTCCATGTATCTCATCTGAGAAAGTGTATAGCTGATGAAGACATGATTGTTCCACTGGAGGACATTGAAATAGATGAAATGCTCAATTATGTGGAGCAACCGGTGGCAATCATCGATCTTAAAGAAAAGAGGCTAAGGAATAAAGTGGTTCCTCTTGTGCGTGTACAGTGGAAGCACAGGAAGGGATCCGAGTCAACGTGGGAGACTGAGGAAGAAATGAGACAGCATTATCCACGTTTGTTCGACGAATAACAGGTTTCGGGGACGAAACCTATTTAAGGGGGGTGGACTTGTAACACCCGGGTATTTATCATTTTGAAGCGGTGGCGAAAGAAAAGAAAATAAAGTCCAAAAGTCGAGGGACCAAACTCGCCAACAAAGAAAAGTTGGGAAATGTGGTGATATATGTAGGGAGAGGGCAGCCCACTCTCCCCACATCCACATTTTAGCTTCCTAAAGGGAGAAGAGATAAAGAAGAGGAGAAAAAGAGGAAAAGTGTTGGTTCGGGTCGATTCGGGTCGCCAAAATCGTCGTGAAGCAAGCCGAATCGAAGCTCGTGTTGTTGTGCTCGTTTAGGTGAGTTCTAGGACCCCTCTTTTACTTGTTTTCAAACAATTTGGGGCTGGAAAACATCTAAAATCGAGTTTTTCGTATGTGTGTAAGTTGATCCGTTTGTGTATGTGTATGTATATGTATGACGCGATTGTGACTTGATTTCTTGCTTGGGTGTGCTTGAATGATGTTATGGTATGCATCCCTAAGGTTTAGGATGGTCGATTTAGGCTTAAAATGGGTTTAGATGAGTTTGGAGGCCGAAAACCCTCGGCCGCAGTCGGGTTGAACTGCACTCTGCACCAGTTAGGGCTAGGCGACCGACTGGAGGCCGAATGGAGGCCATACGGCCGATTAGGGTGCGATTGGGGTTCATTCGCACGATTGGGGTTCATTCGTACGACTGGAGGGCCAGTCGCATGGGAGTCATGCGACTGAAGGACCATTCGCACGACTGAAGGTCCAGTCGCATAGGTGCTCATCCGCATTGTCCATTCGCACGACTGGATGTTCATTCACATAGGTGTTCATCCGTATTAGTTCAATCGCATGATGTTCAGTCGCATGGAGGCCATGCGACTGAAGGGTGTCCATACGCCCGAATAGGGCTGTTGAACCCGAGGAAGGTGTAGATTGACTTCTGACTTTCGGGGGAAAGTGCAGATGTAAGTTTTGATGTAAAGGTTCCCATAAGAGTTTTTAAGATGACGATCGAGGTCTTCTTAAAGCATGTTGGGCATGATGAGGGTGATGATGTTGTACGTTATGTATGTATGATGTTGCCATGTATGATGTGATGTTGATGCATGTTTATGTTCCTTAATGTGATGTATAATATCTTTCCTGTGGCTTTACTTGTTATGATGAATGAACGAAGTATTATGTAACGTAAAGTGAAAGATAAAGAAAGAGGAACATGATGAACGAATGAAAGTCTTGCACACATCAGATACAGGGACCTTCTTGGTGACTGACCCCAAATGTAGAACCTCTACCGCTCACCCCTAGTACTGTGGCATACGTTTAGCTGTCATTCGTTGACTTCGGCCCAGTAGCTAAGATGGATGGTTACTCCTAGTACTGTGGCATACGTTTAGCTGTCATTTGTTGACTTCGGCCCGGTAGCTACGACTAACCGGGGTGTAGCACATGCTATTGGTTTGGGATGATGTCCGATGCGCAAGTAAGGTAATGAAAGAAGGAATGAACGAATGAAGAAGATAATAATGATATTATCTATGTGTACGTACGATGTGTGATCATGTAAAGTAACGAACGGTTTTATATGAAAGTAAAGTATGTTTTATTTATAAAACTAGAACTCACTCAACAACGCTGACTTTGATGTGTTTCCAGTTGGCAGGTAATGATTGTTGAGGATGGCACGGGCGACTACTCAGCTCTTTTGGGATGACATTCTTTTGATTAATGTTTTTGCATTGTAATGCGAACAAACAGTTTTTGTAATGAATGTTGTATTAGTTTGCAAAAGCATATACATGGAAATGAAAGTTTGTTTTAGTTTTCCGCTGCGATTTATTAAATACAAATGTAAATATATGTTTTATTTGCGATGAGAACCAAGCTGTAAGCGTCCCGGGAACGGGGCCTTACAATGATCACCATTATTCATGGATCATCTCAGTCCTTTATAAAATCAAAATGCAATATGGGTTCAAGAACATCATTCTTTACATGCAATCATGTATTACCCATTTTCATCATTATGGTAAACTCCTTTGGAGATGGGTTTCATATGATGTTCATAACCTCAAACAAAAGTTTGATCATCTTGCATGCAAGAGAAATCATCAAGATAAACAAAGATTTTCAACATCAAACACACACACACCACACACACACACACACACATATATATATATATATATATATATATATATATATATTCTTTTTAAACCCATTTTTCATGTTTAAAAACCATTGTTGGTACCTTGGATTTCAAGAAAATCTAGTTGTTAGTAAACAAAGCTTGTGATAATCATCCAAAAAGTCATGTTGCATAATTTAAGATGATTTCTTTTTCTTGGAGTTGGATTTATGCAATTTCTTGCACCAACTCACTAAGGGATCCTTGAAATCAGTTGTTTAAGGCTAGAAATAAGCTTGAAAAAAAAAAAAAATGAAGATGAAGATGGTGATGGTGTGTGGCGTTGGGTTTAGAGAGAAGGAGGAGAGAAGTGAGTGTTTTAGTGAGAGAAATTGATGTTAAGTGTGTGTAAAAGATGGAGTGTTGGGTGGGTTTTATAGGGATGTTCAAGTGTGATTAGATTAGTCTAATCATGTAATTAAGTCTTAAAAATGGCTGGTGGATCTCTATGTGAGATGCGACCGGGTGTAAGACGGTTGTCGGTCTCGTTAAGTGTTTTTGTAAAAATCTTAAACGTTCGGGTTTTTACACGAAAATTTTCTATAAAATTAAGGTATTAATTTGAGGCTTTTCAAGGGTTCACAAAATTAAATTATAGTGACAAAAAGTCAAGAATAAAAATATACGCGACATACACAGTGTGCAACAGACTGTACATTACATCATGACAATATTTAAAAAGTTTTAATTTTACGCAGTCAAAGTAAATAATATTAATTATTATTATTCATTACTAATAATATTTTCACTTAATATTTATTAAGTTATAATATTCAATGTTTATTGACCAAATTTAATTAACCAAATTATCACCAACGTTTGTTAAACGCTTTATCGCTACGTGGCCCGGTAATTTCTCAAAATTACCAATTATAAAATTTATCCACAAATTGGCTTTGCTAGACCTTAATGACCTTAATTATCATAAAATTAAGTCTTTAACATCTAGTAATGTATATTAACGTATGGATATTAACTTGAAAATACGGGATGCCACAGAGAAGATGGTGGAGATGATATGGAGAAACTGGAGATGGTACGAGGATGGTGAATTTAAGATAGTGGAGAAGATGTTACTGGAAAGGAGAAAAGTAAATTGTGATGGGATAGATGACTTTTAGTCTTTAACATCTAGTAATGTATTAGTGTACATGCTTTTGAAGAAAAATTTACTGACTTATGTATATTGTGTATATAAAACACTTTGTACCGTAACTGTCACACCTGACAGACGGCGGAATCATCAGGGCGGAATCATCAGGGCGGAATCATCAGGGCGGACAAATATGAAACGATTGTTCATAGCTAATGGAATTAATTAAGTTGAAATAATATTAAATGCCATTTTTCATTAAATAATACTAGACAATTAAATTATTACAATACAACAAAGAATTAAACCACAACAATAAGATATTTAATTAAACTAAGTCCAAGTCTTATATGAGCAAGAAGAAGTCTTCAAGTAGCGATCCTGAAACATGTTAAAAATAAAAGGTCAAATTGAAAGTTGGTGAGCTTCCATGGGTTAAGCATACATACATACATATATATATATAAGTTTACAAGTAGCAATTCATGTCAATGGTTACGAATAAAACAAATTTATAGATAACATATAGCTATAATCAAACCTTGACCAAAAATATCAATTACAAGTTTATAATGATTAGCTAAGTGTACTTGGTTCTCATGATGAACAATCATACGTCATTAGAAGCCGGCAATAACCTCGACTTTAGCACCAAATAGGCTTGTCAGGTCTATTGATCTATGACGCCATTAGCCTATCAATAGTTAATGATTGTCAACATATAATGTCTATCATATAAGACTCATAATATTACAAATAACCATGACAAAAAATAAAAATGAATTGCATGTGCATTTATAAGTATAAAGATGTTAACAAGTGTAAGTTTATATGTTAACATGTTTCACCCCAAAAAAAGTATGAAATAAAGTAAAAGAGGGGTATGGAAAACTCACATGTATAATGATGATTGTATAATGATGATTGTAGAGTACATAAGAAAGTTTGGATGTCAAGAGTCAAAGGTGATGTACTAAAGGATAAAAAAAACAATAACTTGAGGTCGGAATTTATTACAATAAGTTAGGACGTTTAGAGAATGTCAAAAAGCGAAAGATAGATTGAAAAAAGATTATTCCACCAATTTTAGATTCTGGACAGAATATTTGGTACGTGTTTAAACAAGTTTTTAAAATAGAAAACGGTTTCATAAAATTATAAAAATTTACATTTGACTAGTTTAAAGTCTCCCGGACAACTTTCGTTCAGAAACATTTTTAAGAAAAGATCTGTAAATAGGTCAAAACAGCAGCACAAGGCAAAATGTCCTGAAATACGCATTTATCTTGTGAAGGCTGTTGTTGAGTCGTCCAATTGAGTTTGAAGACGTATAAACTTTTGTTTAAAAGGTTATTCGATGAACTTAATATTGGAGTCTGATTTTACTCAAATTTAGTTAGTTATGACCAAGTTATGGTCAGTTGAAATCAGATTATATTCTGCCAAAATTGTAGTAAGGTATTTATGTGCACTTTTAAATTGTTAAAACATGAACGGGTTAGAACAAATTTATTATATCGATATATGGTATAGTAGCCTTCAATTGAGTTATAAAAAAATTTCCAAAGCTTTGGCATAGCCATCATTTAGAGAAATAATATGGTGTAATAACCGAATGCGGCAACATAGCCGTCCATATGCAAACGGGATTCTTTGTTTACGTTAGCATGTTCTTAGCTTGATTTAGGAATGTTAGTGATTGTTATAAGGTTAGTGAATGTTAGAAGGTTAATGATGAAATGATAATAATTAAAATTAAAAAAGATTTAGTAGAAAAAAGATTAAAAGTAAAAACATAAAGTCATGATAATAATTGGATGCTAAGATGATTAAACAATATAGAAATGTATAATATAAAAGTAATATAAGGTTACTTTAGTATTAGAAACTTCTTAAAATTACTAGTAAAAGAAAATTTTCTTGAAATTGATGAAAAAACAATGGATGAAAGAAGATATGTGAATGATATTTTTGAAGAATGAGCAAATGAAAAATGAAGGCTAAAATTTGCTTTTATAGTTGAGGTTAGAAGGGGGGTATGAATAATGTTAATGATGAGTTATAAGTTTTTTAAAATGGGTTATGATTAAAATTTAGAATAAATATAAAATTAAATAATTTAAATATATAAAATAATAATTACAATTTAAAATCTAAATTCAATTGAACAACTTCTTTTTTTATTAAATCTTTATAGACTTTATAAATCTCACAAGAACTTGTATTTGATTATTTATTTTAGTTGATTATTTAATAACCTTTTAACATTTAGAAAATTTATTTTATAAATTATAAAATTTAAGTTAAATTGATTAAGTAACACGTTTATTATTTTTAGAACATATAAGTAAATAAAATGACTAAATAATGAATTTGATTTACAAGATTGACTCAACCGGATTTAGGTTTGGGTTTATACTTTAAAAATGGACGAATGTTAGAGTAACATTTCTCTCTATATATGTATATCTCTTATTCATTGGTTTTAAACAATTATATTTAATGATTTTGAATATATATAGTTTAAATCTATGTGTGTATATTATTTAAATTGTTAGACACTAATAAATATATATTTTTAAACTTAAGATTTTATATCTTTAAAAAATTACAGTTAATTATGCATTTATCCGGTTCAGAAATCCGACCGGTCCAACCACTGAACCGGTAAGTAGGTGTGAGCAACGGGTCTGAACCGAACCGAACCTAACCGACCCGCCCTTGACTTGAAACATATAAGCGGTTTATATAAAGAACCGAGAACCAAACCATTTACATACGGTTCGGTCAGGGATAAACAGTTTTTAAACGGGTCGGTTCAACATAATATGGTGGTCGGGACCGCAAATGTTTTTTAGGCTTGTGCTTTTTGTTGGGTAAAAAATGAAACTTAAAAATATAAACGAAACCTATCAATGGATTTGTTTCTTAGACTTGTTATTGCAATATAGACAAACTGGTATCATATTAAAATACAAACCTTACATTAGTTGTCGTCAAGACCCCTTTATTAGCTAAAGTAGGTGTAATGTGCAATAGTATCCATTTATAATTGACTAATAGTTTATCGATTTGAAAACATCTATTATATGTTAGTAAAACATTTTTTACATGTTTGGTGTTCAAAGTCAACCCTTTTAACATCTAAAAAGTAAAAATGAATTTTTTATTACCTAACTGTAATCAGGTCGGACCGAAACCGAGCTCATACCCGTAGACAGTTGCGGATCTAGAAGTAAAGTTCAGGGGGAACACAATTTTTTTGACATACATTTATATTAATAAAGGGTTCCAATGAAGATCATTCAAATCATATCCATTTGGAATCGAAGGAATTGAACTCAAAGTAGTTGATGATCCAATATTATAAATGTCACACTCCGACCGATGACGGAATCATCCGGGCGGACGAATGTGAAACGATTGTTCATAGCTCATGGAATTAAATAAGTTGAAATAATATTAAATGATATTTTTCATTGAATAATACTAAACAAATAAATCATTACAATACCATCAAGATTCAAACAACAAAAAAAATCTTTAGTTAAACTAAGTTCAAGTCCTATATGAGCTAGAAGTACTCAAACTATCATCCAGAAACATGTTAAAAATACGATCAACATATAATGTTGGTGAGTTCCCATGAATTTGTACATACGTATAAAAGAAACTTTTAAGAGGCAATTCATGTCATAGGTTAAAAAATAATGCTAGAATATAGATGGCATAATGATACAATTAAACCTCGACAAAAGATGGCCACTATAAGATATAACGATTAGCTATGTGTACTTAGTTCCCATGATTAACAAGAATACGTCATCATGAGCCAGAAATAACCTCATCTTTAGCACCAAATAGACTTGTCAAGCCCATAAATCTATAACGTTGCTAGACTAGCAATAGTTAATAATTGTTTTTACAAGATGACTATCATATAAGGCTCATAAGTATCTCAAATAACCATGACAAAATTTATAAACGAATTGCTCGTGCATTACAAGTTTCAAGATGTTTTACAAGTGTATATTTATAAGATTAATATATTTCACCCCAAAAGGTGTGAATTAAAGTAAAAAGTAGCATGAAAAACTTACATGAAAAACTCACATTGTAAAATGATGGTTATAGAGTATATAAAAAACTTGGATGTCAAGAGTCAAAGGTGATATCCTAAAGGATAAAAAGAACAATAACTTGAGGTCGGGATTCATTACAATAAGTTAGAATGTTTAGAGAACGTCAAAAATCGAACGGTAGATTGAAAAAAAATTATTGCACCAATTTTAGTTTCTGGACAGAATGTTTGGTACGGGTTTAAACAAATTTTTAAAATAGCAAACGATTTCATAAAATTAGAAAAATTTGCTTTTGACTAGTTCAGAGTTTACCGGACAACTTTCGTTTAGAAATATTTTTATGAAAAGATTTGTAAATAGGTCACAACAGTAGCACATGACAGAAGGTGCTAAAATACGCACTTATCTTGTGAAGGTTATTATTGAGTCATCCGATTGAGTTTGAAGACGTATAAACTGTCGTTAAAAAAGTTATTCGTTGAACTTAATATTGGAATTTAATTTTAATAAAATTTAGTTTGCTATGGCAAAGTTATGGTGAGTTGAAATCAGATTATATTCTGTCAAAATTATAATAAGACACTTATGTGCGCTTTTAAAATTATTAAAACATGACACGGGTTAGAATAAATTTATTATGTCGATATATGGTATATTAGACCTCAAGTGAGTTATAAAAAAATATTCCAAGACTTTTGCATAGTCATCATTTAAAGGAATAATCTTGTGTAATAAAACGGGATTCTTTGTTTACGTTAGCATGTTCTTAGCTTGATTTAGGAATGTTAGTGATTTTTATAAGATTAGTGAATGTTAGAATGTTAATGATGAAATGATAATGATTAACTAAAAGAGATTTTGTAGAATAAAGATTAAAAGTAAGAACATAAAGTCATGAGAGCAATTGAATGTAAGATGATTGAAACAATATAAAAATACATAACATAAAAATATAATATAAGATTACCTTAATATTAAAATTTTTTAAAAATTCTTGTAAAAGAAAATTTTAAATGATCAAAACCAATGGTATAATAATAATAATAATAAGAATAAAATAATAATAATAATAATAATAATATAATAATAATAATAATAATAATAATAATAATAATAATATTATTATTATTATTATTATTATTATTATTATTATTATTAAAAAAACTCGATTGTACCCGGCTTTTGGACCTACCCTACCGACTTGGATCCGACCCTACCCTAACCGTGTATATCAGATATGGTATTATTGAGGTTGAACCTGACCCGGGTTCGTACCCGGCTTTAACAGGGTACAAAAAACCTGATTGGGTCCAACTAGGTTTGAACGGTTTCGGGACCGGCTCATAACCCGGTTTGTGCATTAAGTGTATTAATAATACAATTTGGGCTTTTTAGCCCATTGAATTTGGGTCGAAACCCGTAACGAAAAACCGATATCATCTTGTCTTAGGGCATCCGAACAGAGTCTCAATCCTGTAGTTTCTTTCTTCATCGTTTACACCCAAAAGGTTATCCGATGATCAAATTCAAGTAGCACCTCGGTGTTCAAATCATGCATATCATAACAATGGGATCACCCGTTGTAATATCCTTAGGTGCAAATCCCACTGTCTTTTCCCCCAAAATCAGCAGAAATTCATTGAGACATTTCAACAAGCACCTGGTGGGTCACTTATCCCGTGATAACACCTTCAAAACGACTCCACAATGCCCACTGTTTAGTACTAAGGATCTCCACCCATCAAAGAACAGGTCCCATTCGTTCAACCAATCAGGAGCTCTTATTCAAGCACCAGTGGTTCCATATTTGACAACCCAATAGTAAGCAATTTCGAAAATTTCTCAATTGATGCACTTAAAAAGGCCCTTGTAGAGTTGAACCCAATTAGAGCTTTGAAGTGGGTGATTATAGGGTCTGTTGCAGTTGCCGCGGTGAAATGGGGTGTTGATACTTTGTTGAGTCCTTTCTTTTGGATGTATTTTAGCTGGACTTGGCTGTTCTGGCCTTGGTACATTGCAATTGGTCTTGCTGTTTATGGTTTTTATGGTTTTAGTAAGCATATAAAGGGTGAAGCTAGTGTAACTGAACAACTTGCTATAGTTACTGCTGTGTTTACATGGCTTACACTAGTCCCACCTGGTTATGCCAATGGGTTTCTTGAAGGTTGGCCTTTTGTGTTCTTTCTTGTGTACCATTATTTCTTTTTTCTCAATGTTAGCATCCGGAAACGCTTGTATGGTGATTTCTATCCTCGGGAGCATGATCCCAAGTGGGATATCGCGACTCCCGTTTGGCATCGTGTTTTATTTTGTGTGGGAGTCATGGTTGGGCACTGGTTTGCAGCGTTTGAAGCGCCACAGCTTCACTTAATTCCTGGTGGTTGGAGGAATTTGGGAATTTGGGGATTGATAATGTCGACTGTGTTTTTGCAATATCACTCTACATTGTATCTTGCAAAGTACTCGGAAAAAGTGGTGGTGCCAACTGCTGTTGTGCACTTTGGGCCATATCGATGGATCAGGCACCCGATATATGCATCTACTGGGCTTCTCTTTTTGAGTTACTTCATTGCACTCCATGCGCCACTCAGCTCGCTGTTTATTGTTGCGGTTTGCTTGATGTACTATGATCAGAAGGCAAAATCGGAGGAGGCTTTAATGGTGGACACGTTTGGAGATGGGTACACAGAATATATGAAAAGAGTGAGGTACAAGTTTATCCCTTTTGTTATTAAAATGTTTTACATGTACACTGAATTGTTAGCACAAGCAGTTGTATTAAATGGTTTTTGATCTCTTTGCAAAAGAGTAGATGATAAAAGTAGAAAAGAGTGGACCTTTTGTAGAATTAGAAAGTAAGTGCAATAGTCCTGAAATATGTATTTCAATCCGCTATGGATTTCATGTCACCCATTAGCATATTGTATGCATTATAAAGTTTGAAATTGCACGCTGCTTTTTTCCATTTTATCTAACATAGAATTGCCTTGTAAAGTTAATTCCTTTTAAGTGATTCTTACAACAAGTAATAGTCTTTAGGGATCCTTCATGGAGATCCATTCTGCTATCAATTCCAGTGTAGACTTGATTAGCTATCAAATACATATTAATCGCAGTAGATTCATAACATTACCAATTTTAAGTAATTGTGATTAGCTAAGTTCATAATCATATGGCATTTTCATAGATTCTGTAGGTATATTGATCTGCAAGGTTGAGATAAGTTTGATGACTTTGATCATGGTTATTTTGAAAAGATATTGGTTAGTTTAAGTTTGAGGATTTAGCAGTGTTAATATAAATGTAGGAGCTAATTAGAAGTTGCAAAATAATTTCTAGTGTTTTGATTCCCAAATGATAGAAGTCTGGTCAACAAAAAAATTGTTAGAAGTCAGATGTATAATACATGTTTACTATATAGTAAATTTCATCTCTACGGATTCTTTCTCATCAGCTTCATGTCTAAACATGGTTATGGAAATGTATCTGCACAATTAAGGTTTTCTCATTCTAAATAATACTGTCTACATTATTTTTACTATGTACTTTACAGAAATGTTTTTTGCTTACCTGGTAGTGAGTTCCGATGTGGGGTCTGCTTTTAAGTAGCCATGTTTGCAGCTCTAGGCCTAACTTATAGATGAGAAATACACCTGAGATTAGGGTTTATTCATAAGTCCTATTAAGCATGGCAAAACGGGTGGGTTGGTAATACCATGTTAGGTCAAAACTGTCCATTTTCAACTTGGTTTGGACCAAAATTGGTTCAGGTTGAAACGGGGTCTACTTTACACAATCAAACTATGAAGAATTCAAGTTTTTGACAATTTTAATAATGTAACTGTGAAACCAGCACACATATGACATTCGTAGGCTTGAAGAGAATATCATGCTCCTAGCTTCTCAAAACAAATTAAAACCAAGTATCTTCTTCTGAAATATACAAAGCCAGAAAAACGAGTGAGTTGGAAAACGGGTCAAAATGGGTTTATCATCTGCTCCAGTCTGATCAGCACACACTCTATTTGTTTTAGTTTTTGTCATTAATGAGTTGTATATGATCAGAAAGCTATAATCTTACAACAACAATTCATATTATAATTAATGTTTGGTAGGATGTTGATTGTTAATCATAGTTTTACACATCTGAAACCAATAGCTCAGAGATTCAGCCTTAACTCAGTTTTCTGACTAGCATATATCTGTAGAAACATAGGAAACTCTCAGAAATTATTTGTTAAAATGATTTTGACTGCAGAAAAAACTAAACTTGATTATTATCCCACTTATCACGGTGCACGTAAACCCCATTCCTCTTAATCTTTCAGCCTTTTAAAAGTCACGTTTTGAGCAACCCTGACTAAGAAATAAGATATATTTTGTTGCCACTCCAATATATTTTTCCACAAAAATCTGCCAAAATTTCCACCTCACCGCCTCAAATCAGAATGGCTTCAATGTTTTTGTTACCACATCACCCCTTTGAGGCGTATGTAGCAGATGAACCACAATTGGCATTTTATAAACCATACATATAACTTGCTATAATAATTTTTTAACCAAAATTATTGCAAAATTCAAGGTGATCCAACGTCATAACTTTGTGTTTATGAATTGTATAAGTTCCATTTAATTGAAAATGTGGATACGTTACCAAACAAAAACTAAAGGACATTTAAATCAAATCATCATATTCAAACCCCTTATTCTTTTCAGATCCTTAAACTTTATACTCACTCGTAGTGGAGTTTTCTCAGTCACAGTTTCATACTACACTCCAACTACATTAAATGAAAAATATTCATACTTGGGGAGAGATGATGCTGTCAAAATAAATAAATAAAAGATGGATCTGGTACGTTTTATACAACAGCAAGAAAACATTTGGTCATGTGATTAAGAAAGTTGAAGGGTTTGAAAACAATATAGTGTTTGTGTATGATGGTTGTACATCTATGGATAATATGCATAAAAAGTGCACAATGCATCGTATGTTTTAACCTGATTGATATATCATTTCGCTTAGAAAATCAAAAAATAAAATGTATTAATTCTAAAATTAGTTTTTTTTCTTTTGTTGGTAGTGAATTTGCTTTTTCTTGTTTGTAAACTTTCAAAAATTATAAAATGTGATTTTCATGCTGTACGCTTAAAGTACTTATTTTTAAAATAGTTTGTTTGAAAAAAATAGTCTTTTAAACATTATTGGTTTGAAATCGGTTCCCTGAACCGAACTAGACCTGAACCGACCCACACCAGTTTCAATGGTTTTTGGTTTTCACCTTCTTCGCACGGCACTGGCTAACTCAAACCCAGTTTGTTTTGACTTGAACCAATCACAGCCCAAATCGGTTTCAAACAAAACTAGTTCGTGGGCCCAAACCGATTTGTGACCTCTACAATAGGCTATAGCCTATAGGAACCCTTAATTTGGGCTTGTAGAAGATTAGGGATGGATCCATAATCCATCCTTTTTGGGGTTATTTCCATATTAGTATTGAAGATCTTAGTGTTGATAGCTGTTGGAAAGTGGTGTCAGCTTCAGAAACAGCATCTTAGGTGTAAATGTCAAGTTTTAAGTTCATTTGTGTGACAAAAGATATTTAGAATTGTTGACAGCTGGTAGAAAGTCTTGTGTAAACTTCAGAAACAGCATCTTAGGTGTAAATGTCAAGTTTTAAGTTCACATTATGTGACATAAGATATTTAGAATATGGATGTGACAATATAGTTTACTTACAGTCCTGCTCACCTTATACTATCATTGGCTCACTGAACTACAACATTAAAAATCGCTTGCTTCACACACGCGCTCGCGGTATCACATCTTCTTATTTTAGCCATATGTAGAAATGAATTATGGTTGTATGACTCACGAATCAGGACATCATTTCTCTTTGTAGGGCCACTTAATTGACTGTCATAAGATTAAATGCCCTATAGAGTTAATCCAATTCATCAAGTCCACACAATTCAGTTTCACAATGGTATGACGCTGACATAAGTCATTTTCAATCGTAGGAAAAAAAAAACCTCATCGACATGATTTATACGTTGACGCAAGCCCCAAGTCTCTCTATATAGTTCACATCTTAGTTTTTGTGGTGTCTTGCGACTTCACGTCATAATTGAACCGATGCTTACACCTAGTTATGTGTATCGAGTATACCATCCGCATCCGGGTGACCCCTTACTAGTAGGCAAGGGGTTTTCCTAGTCTTAGGACGTTGTCACAATATGGTTGAAATACTAATTACCCACAAGTAATAATCTTCCTAATAGCAAGATAATTACTTTCGTCATGTGATGTGATAATAGAGTACGTAATCATAAATCATAATGATTTTTTTGTTAAATAAGAGAAGAAAAATAAATAAATAAATATCATAGGATGTTATCACATGTGATGGGTTCATAGAATGGTCGCCATCGC
>CM046444.1:14052762-14065262 GCA_025506515.1 Flaveria trinervia
TATATATGTATGTGTATATATATATATATATGTATATATATGTATATATGTATATATATGTATATATGTATATATATGTATATATATATATGTATATATGTATATATGTATATATATATATATCTATGTATATATATGTATATATATATATATCTATGTATATATATATGTATATATATATTATATATATATATATATTATATATATATAATTCATCATTAAGTACCCCTAACCCCCAACCCCCCCAAAACCCGCACCCAAACACACGTAAATATTGTCGTTTAACAACTAATTTCGGAGTAGGTTCACGCTTGGGTTCATGAGACCAGCAACCAACCCGATAAGCCTTCCCGAAGCACACGTGTCGGTGTACCAAAGTACTCATTCAAGGTACCTGAGGGGCACTCTAGGCAGTTTTATAACCTATAAGTTGTACATATGATGCATTTACTCATTCAGTAAGGTGTACATCGTGGACGTTAGAATCAAAGTAACATAGATTTCGATACTTTAGTTACCGGATTTAAAGTAATTTATGCATGAATGGTTGTACCCAAGGCTTTCACACTATGCCACACAAATTTGATCCAAGAAATAATGCAAAGAATCACAAAAATAGAATGTTGAACATGTTTCTTGAATAATTTATTATGCATCCGCTCATAATTAACATTGGATCGTACCATTGTGACCACAATATTGGACCCCCTCGATCATCAATTGTCACTGCCTATATTCTTTTCTTTCTTTTTCAATTCATAATTACACTTTTTTTACAAGGGATTATGTGCATCATGATTAACAGGGTACAACTTCTGACCCCGAAAGCAACACCTTAATCTCCAACATTGTTAATCCACCTTAAACCGGATAGACTTTGATCGGTAGGCCATCTCGTGGTACGGGGAATGGCCCGTATTGTATCCCTTCTTCTCCTATGACTTCCCATCTACAACAACATAATAGAAATGTTACTTCTTTCCAAAACTTAATATAACACATTAAAAAGTGTCACATGACCCACTCAATCTACAATTCATAGTTTTTATAACACGTATGCTATGCATACTTGCCTGAAAGTGGTGGTGAGGTGATGAATGAAAACTAGCATCTCGAGCTTAGCCATTTCGCTCCAGGACACGCGTGGGCACCGTTCCCGAATGGCATATATGTGTTGGGCTGAGGTGCAACCTATACACAAGCATCTCAGATGCGTTAGTGACGTACGTAAATAACCATTCATCAAGACTCAGATGGAGATGCAGATATATCAACATGTGAGATTTAGATTCAGAGCTAATAGTGTCTAAAGTAAGTAAGAGAAAATGTGGTCCACTTTTGAATATTGATGTGCGCGTTACGTGGTTAGTATAGGAAGAGACACATGTAACATGGAGGGTCAAGACAAAATCTTTGTAGATCGGGTAAGAATGAGCTCAAAGCATCACCTTACACGCACTTGCATGCAATTAATAAACACATATAGATACCACGTGACATACATAACACATATATTCTTAATACTTTAATTTATTTAATAAAAATGTAACATTCTTTTATATCTTTGAAATTAAACATAATGGATTGTTTAACATTTAGTTTGATGTGATTATAACAATTAAACAATTGTTTAGTGTGAAGCCAATTTTTAACGAGAACTGTACATGAACACTTGCATATATTGTTTTAACTATAATACGGATAAATATTATGTAACAATCTAGTCACCTCGAATCTTGAAGGATCAAATTTGTGAGGATGAGGGAAGAAGTTAGAGGAGTAATGTATGCTTCTGAAGAGTGGAAGGACCTTCCAACCCTTTGGGATCAAATATCCTTCCATTTCCACATCTTCTACCGCTTCGCGATATGTAAACGATAGTATACTCGCTACCCTCAGTGTCTCTTGTATTACTCGGGTAGTTAATGGCATGCACCTCGTATCATCCCACGTAATTCTACGTTTGGCTTCAAGTGTTTTGCACCGTATTCCTTCTTGTTCCCTCTGATGGAACACACATAAGTTATTTATTTGTTTGTGCATTATATGTTGTAAAAAAGTTTTAATGTAAGATTGTCATCATATATTACCCACCCTAACAGCATGAAGGAGATGAGGATTGTCATGCAAATATTTGAGGAGCCATGTTAGAGCACTTGCAGTGGTGTCATGGGCTGCAAATATCACCCCTATTATGTTATCTGCTATTTGTGAATCACTCAGTTTCATCTTCCCTTGAGCTTCATTTGACAACAAGAATGTCCCTAACAATCCTTCACCATTATCCCCACTCTCTTTTCTCTTCTCTATCACCCTCTTAAGTTTCACATGTAGAGCCTTTCTTGCCTGCAAACACAAAGCCCCATCACTCTAAGTTGCTCAATCACCGACAAAAAGAATACATATGAAACCGCTTTATATATCTTTTGGCGTGAAACTACGATGGTAACAAGCTATTAATCAAGGCCGAATAAACAAAATATAGAGGTTGAAGTAAATGAACAGTGATCGGAAAGAAAAGAAATTTAAAATCTTGTTTTTGAACTAATCTGGTTCACTGGTTCAACTGATCAGTACAATAACCATAACAGTACAAGAGTATTCAACCGAACCGACTATGTACATGATTCTCGGTTTCAAGGTATCACATTTGGGATTTGAAGCCCAAAGTTTTGCCATTAAGTTAATCTCATGGGTTTCTAACAAGATTATGCGTAAAAGGGAATATATGAATATAAAAATAATTAAATAAGAGCTGAGATATACCTTCATTGCTTTATTAAATGGAGTGGCAGGAAGATCCAAAGGCATGGAGTTGTACCCTTTATCAAGACATTGATACAAACCCTTTATTCCATCAATTTCTGACTCCAACTTTTTCCCAAAAACTGATAACATTGCCACTTCAAAAGCATACTATTATTGGAACATAAACAAACAAACAAACAGTGCTTGATTAGTCAACTATAATACAAGTAGATATGTCCCAATAGCAAACATGACCAAATGAACACACCTTTTTCATTTCAGGTAAAGTGTTGATGGTGTTATCATGTTCCCAAGTGGGAAGAAACCGAAGTACAATGTCTTCGATCTGGGAAACAGAACCTTTGAGTGTCGATGGAAGAAACGACGACTGGATCAGTTTCTTGAGATGGGAATGGTATGGACCTTGGTGAAAGAAAACGGCTTCGGGGCCGATCATCTTCTCTTTGCTCCGTGGATATGTTGGTTTGAACATATGTGATTCACTCACCAACACCATTTTTGCTAATTTAGGACTTGATATCATCACACAAGGGCATCCCAATATGTGTGTTTTAAATATTTTCCCATACCTACATATAACAAATTCACAAAAAGTACAAAAAAACATCATTTGATTTGCTAAAGGAAGAGAAGGATGTTTCTAATGTATTGGTAATATTCTCAAAAAATGTCTATAGATATATTTTCTGAATTTTTTCAATTCTAATACAATAATCATACATGTTCAGTATTTAAGAGTTGCTTTAAGTTGGACGTTAAACATAACTCTAATTAATCCTTACGGTATGATTAACAATTCTCAAAATAGTATGCAAATTTATTTGTTACGGATAATTTTTTATTATTTAAATTATATATATCATTAATCTTACTAGAAAACTTTAAGTAGATGACAAAATATGTGACACATTCAAGACTGGAATTTAGAGATGAGATTATCCTAAAGGTTTTCTGGGTATGAAATGAATACAAGATTTTATTTTTCACGCCTATATTATTTAATATAAAAATTGATTACTTTTAATGTTTTAATTTCTTTTTTAAATAAACATGATATGTAGTGTTTTGTTAAAATGCATACAAGCCTATACAATATACGCATATTTTTATAAATTCGTTTCTTTTAAATTAAGGGATGCGGTTCTAAAGTAAAAGAAATAATACACGATAAATATATATAAGTCATTTTCTTTTAATCTTACGATTAATTCTATTGAAACACTATTTGCACACCCTACGTGATGATTTTCATGATTCTCAACATATATATAATATTTTTAACAGACTGCAAATAGTGCAATCCCTTTCAAAATCAAAACAAAAAAACTAGTAAATAAAAAAACTGAATAACAATAAACCTTTTTTCTCTGTTGGAGAAGAAGGAATTTGGATTTTCAGTGTAGAGCTTGAGAGTTTCACCTATGTAAGGCCAACCCATTGAACCTGGCGGTAACCCGAGTTTCGCCGGTGGTGTGCGGTGGTGGCTCCTCCATATGAGATTGAATACAAGCATCAAAAGCATATTATCAAGAGTACAAGGGGAAGAATATAGCTCATCGGTGGCGGTGTTATAGGCGGCGATACGACGGTGGTGGGTGAAGGAAGCATGGTGATTGTATTAGGAGTCATAATATTATGGGTTGAGTTTGAAGATGGAGAAATGGATGTTAGTTTGATGATTGAAGATGGAGAAATTGGATGTTAGTTTGATGATTGAAGCTGGGAGGATGAAATACTAGCATTATATAGAGGGAGGGGGCTGGTTTTTGGTGGGGTAGAGATCAGGAATGATTCATACCCAAGGTTGTATTAAAAATTTAATATCATACACAATTTTGAATTTAATTATTATTATTATTATTGTTATTTTTCTTCATTACAAAATTTGGAATACGAGAAAAGTAAAAATATTTTTATGTTTTCAGTCATATATAATTCTTATTATTAATACTCATTGTAATGTTTGCTGCATCTGCATCATGTTTACATGTTCCTTTTCTTTCCTTAGTTTTTAAGGTAGTTATAATTAACAAATAAAAATTAATTCTAGCTAGGTAAGTTACTGCTAATAGCAAACTATTCGTACATATGAGAAGTATGTGATGAAAACAAAGATTGCATCTCTTTCGAAAGATAGAGATGTTCATTTTCATTGAGATCTGATTTCAAAAACATTTTCCTTACATGTGAAATCTACAAGTTCATACAACAAAACCAAAAGAAGCAATAGTAATATTAGGAAACTGTGGACAAAAGTAGTGAGAAAACGAATACTAGTAACAAATAAAAAAAGAAAGGGACAAGAAAAAGTAGCACAACCCCTTGAAAGTATCTATATGCTCCTCTAAAAACAAATATGTCAAAACATCGCTTAGGCAAAGCCAAGGCTAAATGCAACCACAAAGTGTAGGAAAACTAAGGCCTCAAGACAAAGCTAATACCAAACAATCCTAAATACTTGAATTTGGTTATTTGCAGACCACTTAACCTATAATAGTGATTCAGGATTATTATTGAACCTTTACAGCAATTAAGTATGTATCCCTCACTGGCGTACGAAAGCTTGTTCAGCTCTAACATATCCTTAATTATCTTTATATGCCTCCCACAAACCCGTCTTCCTTTCCAAAATTACTTTATGTGACACATTGTCGTAAGACTTTTCTAGATTAATTACCACCATATGCAAATCAGGCTTCTTCTCCATATGCCTTTATATCAATCACTTTAGAATGTATAGCCTCCGTATTAGATCGTCATAACATAGATCTAGAATGTTTCATCACAGAATGAGTGTCTCGTCTAATTTTAGTTCTAATTACTCTTTTCTACAATTTCATAAATTTTATAATATAACTTAGGAGTTTGATCCTCTTATACTTACCACAACATTAGGTGTCTCTTTGCTATTTTTATAGAGAAACTAGAATACTACTCCAGGCATCTTTAAGTATTGAATATGGTATTAGATAGATTTGTTTACCACTAAATTTCTTCCTCCCCAAAACAAATAAAAAATAGAAGTTAATGGAAATACCTGAAACCATACACATTCGACACACGTATTTGAGTATTAGAATAGCTTTAATAATTATTCATGAATATGAGGAGAATATGAAATTAATAATCCGGATTACCAGAAACCATATACCTTCTTTCTCAAATCATATAACTAGAAATTTGAATTTTGCATTTTCTATATTTTTTCTCAACCTTTCTCTAGTAATATTTCCTTCTAGTATATCTGTTTTGTAAAACTTCATATTTTCTTTTAGAACATGTTTTATGTATTTGAAGGTATTTCTTGTATATATGAAGTAGGGGGTAACTTTTAAAATAGTAACCAACTTTCAAAAGTATTCCCGTTAGGTTACTCAAATTTTAAAAGTGTTTTAATTAGATCACTCAATTTTATATTTATATACAATTAAAAGTCATAACATGTTTTTTAGCATGTTATACTTTGGTTTCAGTTAGAATTTTTTTTTCTATCTTTTGATGCTAATATGGAATGTTGGCGTAAATTTTAGGTAATTTTTTATTTTTTTTCATAATGAACATGTTTTTTTTATCTTTTAATATAATTTTATATATTAAAAATTCCAACTCTCACGTCTTCTTCATCATTATTTTCTTATCATAAGAAAATTTGGTAATGACTCGATTTGATCGTTTCGTGGTTCAATTTAAAAAAAATATGTATGAGTGACTAAATTAGAACAATTATAAAACTTGATTACTATTCTGTGATATTTTTCCTATGAAGTACGAACGTAGCTTTATAATTTTTATTATCATGAAATTTACATAGCTTAAAAAATTCGAACAATTTTACGATGATGTTAATGTTTATATAGTTATCATATTTTAATGTTATATTTGTTATATACATAATATAATATGAAATTAAAATGGTAAATAAGAAAACGTACTTGAAAATCCCAACATTATCTATATATGAATTGACTGTTTTGATGAATAGTAAACTTTTGTTTTTTTATATTATTTGTAACTCCAAAATCTTAGGTATTTTTATTTTGGTTAGAAAAGTTTTTTTTAAGTTATGTCTTTATTGTCTGTTAAATTTCATTATTGCATTTGGGTTTGTATTTTATTTTTTTTACGTTAATTTTTACAAGGTAGTATGCTTTCGGGTTTAATGGCTGAATGACAACCATTTTTACAATGGAGAAGGCTTTTATAACAAAGTACAGTTTCGAATTTTACTACCAAGTGGTATTTGCTTTTACGAATGGGTACGTTGTAGGGTTTCGGAAAATATTTTTTATTTGTGTATGATACTCAGGATCGTGGTGCCATCAAATGCCTTGATTTTGTGCTTTTCTATTTTGTTTTGTTTTTGTTATGTTTTAGGTTTTCTAAAAGTACAGACGTTATTATGACATGTATTTGTAATAAGGGTTCTTGATGTCTTAGGGTTTTGGTATTTTTTATGATACTTGAGATCATGGCAGAATTTCTGTTGCCACACGACGGAATGAATATCTAGTGTATTTTTAATAAATTAATGGAACACATGATCGATATTCGACGTGTAATTGGCCGATATATATAATCTAATCCTTACCGATCCTCAAAAAATATTAGCATCAACTTTTATAAAATTGAAAACCGAAACACTTGAATTTAAGTCTGACCCTCAAGAAATTTTAAAACACATGTTGACATCGACACCTAAAATATATCAATAACCTAGTTAACACATAATTTATAAACTAATTATTACCTGAAGTATTTACACAATTAGACCAATTATTCCATTGATCCTTATAAACAAAATTACCCAAATACTAAATAAATATTTTAAAATTTAAACCCATTACTTCGTTAGCCAACCATTTAACGATTCAACCTAAAAACTAATAAATGTAGGTACTACAATTTTGGGAGCAAGTGAGAGGGACGATCACTTGCTAAGTCGGTCGCCTCTTTTTCCATGCTTTACACCTTACCGCTATAAATCCGATTCTAAATAACTTTAAATCTTCAATTTAGGTGTTTCATTTTAAACTTTTTTTCTCTTTCGATGATTTGTTATATTAATCATTGGATTATTGATTTATGGATTAGATTATTTAATTTGTTAGTTGATTATTTACTTGAATGCTTGAATATTTGAACACACCATGTATGCTTGATATATCCTTTTAGTTTCTGGACTCATTTGAACTGGACCTTACCGAAAAAGATGTAATATTAGCAACATAAATCAATCCTCAAAAGATTTTGAACCTCATGAAAAAAAACTTTTTAGATTCGCCACTAATCAATACCAAACTTAAACTTGTCTGATGGTCATCCCTAGGGCTGTTCAAAAAAAGTAAAAAAAAGAATATTTGAAAATATCCGAAACCGATTTGTATTCGAATCCGAATAAATCGATCCGAATCTTTATTTGGATATTCGGATTTGATCTCATCCGAATCCGAATTCCTTATTCGGATTCTGGATCGGAATTTCGGATA
Organism: Flaveria trinervia; assembly: GCA_025506515.1. Taxonomy (NCBI): domain Eukaryota; kingdom Viridiplantae; phylum Streptophyta; class Magnoliopsida; order Asterales; family Asteraceae; genus Flaveria; species Flaveria trinervia. Next base: position 14,061,018 of record CM046444.1, read on the forward strand.
TCACAAATTTTTTTATACGGGTTATTCGGATTACGCGGATATCCGATTAATCCAAACGATAATTCAACTATTTTTCTAGCATAATATTTATTACTCAACTACCTATTATGTTTTTTTAACTCAATACCAAAAAGTCTTAACACATTCTAGTACTTCAATTCTAAACTATTATATAATAATCGATCATTGTTCTAATTAAATTAGAGATTATGATCTTCAAGTTTTATACAAGTACCTATTATATTGTAGTTTTGAATTTGTGTTCAAGTCAAATTTGTATTTTTTGGTTTTATAGTTTTATTGTGATTTTAAACATATAAAATGTTAAGAATAAAAAGTTAGCAAAGAAAAAAGTAGGAACAAAAAAATAGTATTCGGTTTATTTGGATTATTCGAATAAATTTAGGTTATTCAAATATGTCCGAATTTGATCCGAATAGAATTCGGATAGATTCAGATCGGATAGGGATAATTTTATTCAGATCAGATCTTATTTCAGATATGATCATAAAATTTTCAAATCCGAATAATCTGAAATAAGATTCGATGAACGCCCCTAGTCATCCATGCCCAACACTTTCACACCTCAATAGCTAACTATGCCAGATCAACAACCTTACTTGATATCTTATACCTTCACCATAGTCTCCTATCTTCTCCTTAAGAAACTTTATAATCCCAAGATTTTGCTTCTTACGCTCTCAAACTTAGCAAATTAGAACATGTCATGTTCCCTCTCATTGATTTCCAGGCGTTTACATCTTCTACTAGGAAATGTTCTTTGTCTTTTTCACCTCCTACTTTTACGTCTCTCCCTCAATCTCTTTATTATTGCCAAACCCTATTAAATACCATTTACTACATTTAATTTTATATTATTTGTCTAAAGGAGTTATCGTTATATTAACATTTAAACTTCTCTTTTCGTATGGGAAGTTTTAATTAAATTATTAATATTTTCTTATTAGTTATGTTTGGACACCCCTTTAGTGTTTATTATATTTACATACGGTTCTTCAATGGTGGCTTATTTAATTATATTATTACCAACGATCTAAATTCTTTAGTAGTACTAGCTATAGGTTCTAGCAGAAGAAAACACTCAAACTTGAAGAAGTTTATTCAAGAAAACGAACATTTTGTTTCAATTTAACATATTCCATACAAATTCGAGAGAACTAATGGCACAAATTCACTTAGAGAGGTGATTCGATATAAAAGATCTATAATGTGACAGGTGGACGTCACAATGAAGAGTGTTACAAAGATATTCTCCTATGAAGTTATTAATTCTTCGTTGAAATTATGATATAAATGGACATAGTTATCCAACATTTATGGTTGTGGAAAACCTTGTGGTTCTATTAGTCACAAAGGCGGTGAAGGAGGCAACTACACATCCAACCATGAGGACCACATGTTACAGACTACGAGAAAGCTCGATATTCACTTGCAGCTAGTTCAGATGGAATCCACAAATGAATTTCAGGATTGTGTCACTTTTGGAGATCATCATGGCACTTTAGGTTATTTGAGACTCTAGGAGTACTTATCACGTTTTACAAATATTAAATATAACTTAAAAGATTAGTATATGAGGCTTTTAGTCATTAGAGAGTAGAGAGTCCAGAAGTCAAAACAATAAATTGTGTTGTTTCCTATTAAGTTTATTTTACGAATAAGGGGTCAAAGTATAAGAAAAGGGTCTAATACTCCTAATATGTAACAATCACTTGGGCATTCTAATTAGTCTACGTAATTTGATAGCTTGTGGAAAACAAATAAAGGGACTACCTTATTAACCTTCTCAGGCATTCTAATTTATGATCACTAGTACAAATGTTATTTTTGAGGCGGTGAAAAAGCCCATTTGGGGCGGGTTTAGGACCGCCTCAAGAAATGTCGCTTCAAAAAATCATTTCGTTTATTAAGGCGGTCTCGTAAACCGTCCTAAAAAATTATCAAAAACCGCCTAAAAAAAAGTTGTGTCAAACCCATGATATCATCTGATTTACCATTTTAACCATTCCATTGTTTCTGTTCTTTCGATGCATCAATGGCTATAATGCTTGTTTATGTGCATCTACAATATCCATGAATACATTTCCGGTGGACTTCATCTAAAGAAGATAGCTTTAAAGATACATCTCCAGATGTTCATTCAAAAATTGCAAAATGCATTCCTATCACCAAAAAAGATATATAAGTTACACTCAATAAATATGACTTAAACCTTAAAAATAACTTTTCACTGTTAGTCTTCAGTAGTAATCTCTCCGTTAACAACCGCCTACACCACCATCAACCCTTAAGAACATCAAACGAGCACCAAAATGGCCCTACTGCAAAGCGAGCCTTCTGCCGGAATCTCTGCCAATGGATCTGGCTGGAAAACCACTTGCAACCACCAAAAGTCTTTCATTAGTTCGTATTAATCTAGATTTACTTAAAGCAACATAAAAATAAATAAAATATGCATCTCATCTAAAAAATTTCCTCTCCTCAAAAACCACTGACGCCGCTGCTGCTGCATCTAGCGGCCGAATCTACTGCCAACTTGTTTGGTGAGAGCATTGCAACTGCCGGAGCCACTACAATTGGTCCTTTCTTCTTTTCTCGTTCTTATTGCTGACATGAAAAACCATCACAAGCACAAATCGAATCCTTGTTGCCTGAAGCACTTAGTTGAAGCTGTAATTTCGATTTTTTGTGGGTCATTGATTTGGGGTTCTTTTGATTTAAACTTGCAATTCCAATTTTTGGGGTGGTCAATCCTAAACCGCTTCAAAAAATCACTTTTCAAGATAAAACCGCCTCAAATAATAGCGATTTTGATTTTTTGTTTTAATACCATTTTAAGGCGGTTTTTTTGAAATCGCTCTAAAGTTTTTTTTAGACCCGCCTCAAAAAAAGAGTTTTAGTTTGTACTAGTGGATGTTAGAAGATAATGAAAACGCGTTTCCTTTGGAAGTACATAATTAATCCGGTTACGGACTAGTTAATCAATAAATTAAATATAATATTAAAAAAACAAGTTAGCAAAATATCCGTGAACTAATTTCGGATTTAATTTAAAAAAATATAGGAACAATATATATTACTACTTACTGATTTTTAGTAATTAGCCAACTACCATTAACCATCTTTAGAACACCCTACACTCCTAACTAGTAACTAGTGTAAACGTTAAGGGAGACTAGCAACAAACGGGTCAGCTAAGTTGCTCTTCTAACAGGAGCAATTGCTTCTGCATCCATCTTATACTGTCACATCAGTTATCAGTTATTTCGTAATAAAACATAATAAACAGCTGATTGCGGGTGAATAATATCAATGTACAGGCCTCGAATGTGCCCATATAGCCATCAAAACATGAAATATATATATTATAAATTCAATCAACTTACTATATCTTAAATGTTAGAGTTAGTGCATCACCACCGACATTTACAATTTTATATTTACTCCCGTAATTTGTACGATGTATGCTTTTGACCTATTTATTTTTTGTTAATTTGATTTATCTTTAATAATTTTCGTTGTTAACTATTGGATTTTTCTTTAACCCATGTATGATTTCACTCACATTGGTGTTTATATAAATTACATATGTTATCGATGACGTTAGTTTATTCTTATAGTTTTACGCCTTATATAAAATATATAATTTAACAATAATGTTCAGGTTTTGTTTTTCTTATATAAATTACTATTTCATTGCGTGAGTTTGCTACTTTTGACAATAATTTTTTTTAAGTTTTACACCAGCTTAACGATGCGCAATCATTACGATTACACTACTAGTAAAAATCAATAGGAGGTGTTGATTAGTATATATTGCGTATATATTCCCTGAAATTAAAGGGCAGCTAGGTCCACGTGTAGTTTATAACGAAAAGTGCCCAAAGATTCACAGAAAGCCATTGGCCTCTCAAACCATAAACAGTTAAAGTAATTCTTGTAAGCATCGTGTGTCGTGCGTGTCGTCATGACTGAAGTCGCCAACAGCCATCAACTGTTGTCTTTATGGAATCTAGTATGATACGTGTATGTTACAAAACCTATGTACCCGCATGCATGCTTCCACATTTTAATCTATCTTTGCTGTTGCTATTTTAGTACTTTTCAATGCAGTCGCTTGTCACCGTGGAAAGCAGCCATTGATAACGAAGGAATCAAACCAAACATACCCACGTTCCACCCTTATAGTTCCGCCTTGTTACAATTTTTGCATTCTAATTGGTT